>OY744535.1:21432182-21632182 GCA_963556195.1 Sepiola atlantica
ATTAATAACAGTTGCTATTTGTTCGTTCTTTATTTTTATATATGTATTTTAGTTTGGTTTTCGTCGTCGTAATGTATCGGCTGCCAGTCTTCAATTTAGTGTTTGGCAGTTTTTTGCCTCGTTTTCGCATCGTCAACTCTCGGGTGCTTCCGTAACCTGTCCGAACGTTGACGACGCGAAGTCACGGAAACATGGTGCGTCATCTATAAGAGCACCAGTATTTTACACTTGTTGGTGAAGAGCCGGGAGTTTACACGACTTTCTTATGATTTATCTGTGGGTTGATTTTCTTCTAAGTAAGGCTCAGGGTTCTTATATGCAGAGCACTCAAGAACGTGATATTCAGTCCTCACAGCTCGGGACTTCTAACTAAACTGCTTTTTTCAAAGTCTACTTACTTATATCAAGTTCCATTTCAGACCTGAATCGGTTGGGCCGAGGAGAATTGATCCTCTAGCCCAGGGGCGGCAACCTTTTCAGAGTGACTTTCGGAAGGAGATCGCGGGCCGGAGTGAAAAACGAAATCTCAGAATTACTATATCTTGTTTACATGAATAAATTGTAGAAAAATCGCATTGAACACTCTACAAATCTAATATTTTTTCTCAGGAGACTTCTGTATGTGATGTTATAAAAGGCGCCGACGAATTGCCATTTTGGAATCATAAAAAATAATGACGAGGGAAGTAGAAAGTTGATCCAGCATTCGTTTTGACACACCTCACATAAGTTCTCTGTTTCATGCCCTTTCCTCGTCTCTCGTTTCCTCTTTGCCTCTCTCTTTCTCTTTTTCTATTTTTATCTCAGGCCAAAGATTTGAAATTAATAGTTAAAGAAAAATGAAATATACATGCACCATCGCTCGCTGATATTCATACATTTTTATGCCACTGTAAATCTTAATTGAACCCTACTTTTACGTCTATGTCACAAAATGATATGAGTTTTACTGGGAGATCCGCGTGCCGGATTGCAATAATAAAGCCTAGCAGGGTGGCGGACCGGACGCTAAGCCTTCGTGGGCCGGATGTGGCTCGCGGGCCGGAGGTTGCCCGCCCCTGCTCTAGCCTTTCTTTCTCTCGTTCTCCCATCCAATGAGACAAACCCCTTCTTTATTGGTCTCCTAAAAATCCATTTTGAGTGCGAAGAACCCTACTTTTACTCCTACTTGCTCTGGGCTCCAATTCTCACCATCACCTCTGCCACTCTTTAATTCCTGATTCCTTTCTTCTTCTTACTTTTCCCCCCTTGTCTCTCCCTCCTTTCTTTATTTCTTTGTTTTCCTTTCCGTCTCTTCCATGTTGGCTTGCTTCATTTTCCCAATCAACTTTATCATATTGTTGCCGCCGAGGTTCTCCAAAATGAAACCTTTATCGCGTTCTGTTTAATTGAATCTTCCCCTGATCATTAAAATCTATATAGTTCAGGGTCAGGTGTCTCCCCTCCTTTTTGTGTGGACAGTGACCTTATCTAAGTGTCACTTATGCCATTTCGTGTTTGCAATTTTAGTCATCTAAAGTTTCCGGGTTCAATTCTAGCTTTTGCCAGCATTTCTTCTTTTTTTTTTCCTTCTTTTTTTTTAAACTCTATTGTCACTAAAACTTTCTATCGGCTCCGGCACAAAGTGATATATAGAATGCATGAAGGAAAGAAAGGAAGGAAGGAAGGAAGGAAGAAAGGAAGGAAGGAAGGAAGGAAGGAAGAGAGGAAGGAAGGAAGGAAGGAAGGAAGGAAGGAAGGAAGAGAGGAAGAGAGGAAGAGAGGAAATGGGAGGTAGAAAAAGAAGGAAGGAAGGAAAGAAGGAAGGAAGGGAGGGAGGAAAGAAGGAAGGAAGGAAGGAAGGAAGGAAGGAAGAGAGGAAATGGGAGGTAGAGAATAAAAGAAAGAAAGGAAGGAAGGAAGGAAGGAAGGGGGAGGGAGGAAGGAATGAAGGAAGGAAGAGAAGGCGGAAGGAAGGAAGGAAGGGAGGAAGGAAGAGAGGAAATGGGAGGTAGAGAAGGAAGGAAGGGAGGGAGGAAGGAAGGAAGGAAGAGAGGGAGGGAGGAAGGAAGGAAGGAAGGAAGGAAGGAAGGAAGGAAGGAAGAGAGGAAATGGGAGGTAGAGAAGGAAGGAAGGAAAGAAGGAGGGGAGGGAGGGAGGATGGAAGGAAGGAAGGAAGGAAGGAAAGAAGAGAGAAAATGGGAGGTAGAGAAGGAAGGGAGGAAGAAAGGAAGGAAGGAAGGGAGAGAGGAAGGAAGGAAGGAAGGAAATGGGATGTGGAGAAGGAAGGGAGAAAGGTAGGAAGGAAGGAAGGAAGGAAGGAATGGGGAGAGGGGAAGGCAGGAAGGAAGGAAGGGAGGAAGGAAGGAAGACGCTTCTAAAATGGAGAAAGAATGGATGGGAATAAAAATAAGGTGCCAAAAAAACGAAAGAAAGGACGAAAAGGCGACACAAAAGCAAATGTAGAAAGGATTGCTAGAAAAAAATAGAAAAAAAACAGCAAGAAATAGTGCAAATAATGATGAAAGTGCGGGACAAGACAACAGACAGATAGAAAAAAGAAAGAAGAGTAAAAGGGCGGTACAAATATAAAGAAAGAAAGAAAGAAAGAAAGAAAGACAGAAAGAAAGAAAGAAAGAACAAAAAGCAGTAGAACAAAAAAATAGAAAGAAAAAAACGCAAATAAGGGTGAAAAAGTGAAACAATAAGACATACACATAGAGAGAAAGAAAAGGGTAAAAAGGCGGGACAACTAAGAAAGAAGAAAGAAAGGGAAGTTTTTTTTTAAATAGAAGAAGAGAAAGCAAGAAGTAAAAATGCAAATAAGAATGAAGAAAAGTAAACGGACAGGTAGAAAGAAAGAAGGGAAAAGGTTAAAAAGGCGGTACAAAAATATATGAAGGTTGGGAAGAAAATGCAAATAAGCATGAAAAAACAGGAATAAGAAAGAAAGAAGGAAAGAAAGATAGAGAAAAAGAAAAAGGAACAAAGCAGGAAGAAAGAAAGAAGGAAATTAAGAAAGAAAGAAAGAAAGAAAAGAAAAAAGAAAAAGAAAAAAGAAAGAATGAAAGAAAGAACTAAAGAAAAGAAAATGTGAAATGGCGGTTTAAAAATAAATGAAGAATAGAAAAAAAAAAAAGAAAAAACGAAAGAACGAGAAACGAAAGCAGAAAGAAATGATGCAAATAAGGATAAAAAGGCGGAACAGCAAGAAAGAAAAAAAACGAACGAAAGAAAGAAAAAAAGAAAGAAAGGAAGAAAGAAAGAAAGAAAGCGGTACAAAATAAAATAAAGAACGTTCTTTTTTAAGTTTGAATATTAGGATAAAAAAGCAAGAAAGAAAAAAGATGTAACGGGTGAGAAGGAAGAACAGAAAGAAAGAAAGAAAGAAAAGAAAAGAAAGAAAGAAAAAAGAAAGAAAGGAAAAAAGAAAAAAAAGAAAAACGAAAAAAGAAAGAGAAAGAAAGAATGAAAAGGGAAATAAGTGAAAAAAAAAAAAAAGAATGAAGCAACTAACTATGAATCGTAGAAATAGACAGAAATAAAATCAAATCGGTCATGTCTTATTAATTTGAATGTCTTCCTAAAATGATTGATGTTAAACAATCGACAAAAGTCAAAGAAAAAAAATCAGAAAATATAATAAGCGATTTGCCATTGTCGACAAACTGATGGCTCTATATTCAGAGTTAAATTCCCACAATGACGCAATTATAGTCAACCAAAACACTGCGAAAATCTCTTAAACAAGTTTTCTTCGCGTTCAATAACACCCGCCGACTATAATTATTGACCAGCGGCCATTTTGAATCTCATTCTCTTTTTATTTATCGACTGTCGCCATTTTTTTTTTTTTTTTTCATTCTAGTTTGATATGTACGTTTTTTTAACTGTACTTTATTTATTTTCTTCGATTTGTTTTAATATTTAGATGTGTTCCTGTATTTCCATGGGGGCTCGTCCGTTGGTAGGTCAGTCACTAGATCTGTTACGCTTAAATTGTAAATAGCATTTACGTTGGTTTGTCATGCTAAATTTATAAATAGCATTTACGTTGGTTTGTCATGCTAAATTTATAAATAGCATTTACGTTGGTTTGTCATGCTAAATTTATAAATAGCATTTACGTTGGTTTGTCATGCTAAATTTATAAATAGCATTTACGTTGGTTTGTCATGCTAAATTTATAAATAGCATTTACGTTGGTTTGTCATGCTAAATTTATAAATAGCATTTACGTTGGTTTGTCATGCTAAATTTATAAATAGCATTTACGTTGGTTTGTCATGCTAAATTTATAAATAGCATTTACGTTGGTTTGTCATGCTAAATTTATAAATAGCATTTACGTTGGTTTGTCATGCTAAATTTGTAAATAGCATTTACGTTGGTTTGTCATGCTAAATTTATAAATAGCATTTACGTTGGTTTGTCATGCTAAATTTATAAATAGCATTTACGTTGGTTTGTCATGCTAAATTTGTAAATAGCATTTACGTTGGTTTGTCATGCTAAATTTGTAAATAGCATTTACGTTGGTTTGTCATGCTAAATTTATAAATAGTGTTCTGTAATGCTTAAGTTGTAAATAACATTTCCATCGCTGCTAAATGCTAACATTTGAAATGGAACTTATGTCGGTTTTTCATACTTAAGTTATCCCCCCATCGACGTAAATTCACTAGACCAACTCGACAATCAACTAAATCCCATCTATTCACTGTGGAGGTCCCCAGATGCCGGAGAGCTTTCTATTCAAATAGCTTCTTTCTCGTGCTGCTGGCCTCTGGAACTCCCTCCTTGCCCCCTGTTTCCCCAACAGTACTGACATGCAGAAATTTAAAATTAATGTAAACAGACATCTCGCTGCGCAGATCCCAGTTTAGGTTGACCCCCCCCCCAACCTTCTCCCCTTTTCTTTCTTCTAAGTAGCATTTACGTCTACAGTGGCGGCCTGCCTTGTTTGGGGTGAACTATGTTTTAAAAAAATTTGTTAAATTGCTTAAATTTTAGACTGCATTTCTGTCAATTTGTCACGCTTAAGTAGTAAATAACTTTCCTATCGGCTTGTAACGCTTATATTTTAAATAGCGTTTTCGTCTGTTTTTCACGCTCAAGTTGTAAATAGCATTTCTGTCCGTTTTTCATGTTTAAGTTTTTTAATACCATATTCATCGGTCTATTAAGCTTAAATTTGAAATAGTGTTTTCGTTGGTCTGTCACGCTTAAATTTGAAATAGCATTTACGTCGGTCTGTCATGCTTAAATTATAAAGAGCATTTTGTTGGTCTGTCACGCTTAAGTAAATAGCATTTACCTCGGTCTGTCATGCATAGATTTTAAATACCATTTTTCTCGGTCTGTTAAGTTTTAGTTGTAAAAAGCATTTTCGTCGGTCTGTAATGCTTAACTTTTAAATACAATGTTCGTTGGTCTGTCAAGCTTTAGTTTGAAATAGCATTTCCGTCGGTCTGTACTGCTTATGTTTAAATAACATTTCTGTCGGTCTGTCACGTTTAAGTTGTAAATAGCATTTTCGTCGGTCTGTAACATTTACATTTTAAATAGCTTTTTCGTCGGTCTGTAACATTTACATTTTAAATAGCTTTTTCGTCGGTCTGTAACGTTTACATTTTAAATAGCTTTTTCGTCGGTCTGTAACATTTACATTTTAAATAGCTTTTTCGTTGGTCTGTAACGTTTACATTTTAAATAGCTTTTTCGTCGGTCTGTAACATTTACATTTTAAATAGCTTTTTCGTCGGTCTGTAACATTTACATTTTAAATAGCTTTTTCATTGGTCTGTAACATTTACATTTTAAATAGCTTTTTCGTCGGTCTGTAACATTTACATTTTAAATAGCATTTTCGTTGGTCTGTAACATTTACATTTTAAATAGCATTTTCGTTGGTCTGTAACATTTACATTTTAAATAGCTTTTTCGTTGGTCTGTAACGCTTACATTTTAAATAGCTTTTTCGCCGGTCTGTAACATTTACATTTTAAATAGCTTTTTCGTCGGTCTGTCACGTTTTAGCTGGAAATAGCAGAATGGATGGACATATCTTAAGAATAGCAGTTTTTTTTTACCTATAAAACGAATAATTTATTTTTCTGATTTTATATTCTTTTTTATTTGTTTATCGGGTCAGGGATTTCTATTTCTATGGGTTTTTTTCTTTTTTCTTTTTTTTGTTATTTTATTTCTTTTTTATTTTACCATTACTTTTCTTTTCTTCCAACTTATGTTCACCGATTCTTATTATTGCCCATCGTATTTTTCCCTAGAAGACGAATAATTTATGTTTTCGATTTCATTGTATTATTTTCGCATTTGCTTTTGCGAAAGGCATTCACAGTATTATGCTTTATGTATTGACAGTCTACGAATTACAGTGCCGAAAAAAATATTTCTATCTTTAATTTTGAAAAGTCAAAAAACAAGGGGGAGATAATTCAAATATATATTGACAGTCTACGTTTTAAGATGTGTTACTATATATTCTCCGAAGGTGGGAGGGTCAGGCTTTTGGGTGCTTCTGTATTACAGAGCCGAGAAAAATGTCTATCTTTAATTTTAAAGAATCAAATGACAGGGAGGGGGATAATTCAAACTGTTCCCTCAAGATTTATCTTCAAAGGGATTTTACTGATATGCATTTTAATTAACTTAAAGTAATATATATATATATATATATATATATATATATATATATATATATATTTGTGTTATAATGGAATATTTCCAGGAAGAAATCCGGGTAAGAGAGCTCAATGTGGTAAACAGAGCAAGAATAGCGTAAAATATAATAACACGAAATTACATAATTGTCGATGCAATAATTTATTTCAACCTTGTGGTTTTATTCAAGCATCAAACTAGACAATTACATTTTTAGAGTTTACATTTACAGAGTTTCACAAATGTAATTGTCTAATTTGATGCTTGAATAAAACCACAAGGTTGAAATAAATTATTGCATCGACAATTATGTAATTTCGTGTTATTATATTTTACGTTATATATATATATATATATATATATATATATATATATATATATATATATATATATATATATATATATATATATATATATATATGTAAAATGATTATTTAGGAATCAAAAAATCACAACACTTTAAATTATTCGGTACAAATAAACATTAAAAAGATTTATTGAAATAAATTAAGCATCACAGAAAAAAAAAAATTTTTAAATAGAAAAATACGTAAATGAAAGGAAAAATACATGAAACATGGGAAATAAAGTTTTTAAAATAAATGAAAATTTTACACTGGGTAAAATTCAACAATGTGTGATGAAATAGTTCCCAGTGCAGTTTTTTTTCCGAATGTTTGTCCTAATCGAATTTTTGTCCTTATCGAATTTTTGTCCTTATCGAATTTTTGTCCTTTCCGAATGTTTGACTTTCCGGATGTTTGTCTTTATCGAATTGTTGTTCTTTTCTGAATGGTTGTCCTTATCGAATTGTTGTCCTTTCCGAATGTTTGTCCTTATCGAATTTTTGTCTTTTTCGAATGTTTGTCCTTATCGAATTGTTGTACTTTCCGAATGATTGTCGTTATCGAATTTTTATCCTTATCGAATTTTTGTCCTTTCCGAATATTTGTCCTTATCGAATTTTTTTCCTTTTACCGAATATTTGTCCTTATCGAATTTTTGTCCTTTTCGAATGTTTGTCCTTATCGAATTCTTGTCCTTTTCGAATGTTTGTCCTTTCCGAATGTTTGTTCTTTATCGAATTTTTGTCATTTCCGGAAATTATTCCTGATCGAATTTTTGTTATTACAGAATGTTTGTCCTTATCGGATTTTTGTCCTTTCCGAATGTTTGTCTTTATCAAATTGTTGTCCTTTCCGAATGTTTGTCTTTATCAAATTGTTGTCCTTTCCGAATGTTTGTCTTTAGAGAATTGTTGTCCTTTCCGAATGTTTGGTTTTAGAGAATTGTTGTTCTTTCCAAATATTTGTTTTTATCTAATTTTTGTCCTTTCCAAATGTTTGTCTTTAGAGAATTTTTGTCGTTTCCGAATGTTTGTTTTTATCAAATTGTTGTCCTTTCCGAATATTTGTTTTTAGAGAATTGTTGTTCTTTCCAAATATTTGTTTTTATCGAATATTTGTCCTTTCCGAATGTTTGTCCTCATCGAATTGTTGTCCTTTCCGAATATTTGTTTTTATGGAATTGTTGTTCTTTGCGAACGTTTGTTTTTATGGAATTGTTGTTCTTTCCGAACGTTTGTTTTTATGGAATTGTTGTTCTTTCCGAACGTTTGTTTTTATGGAATTATTGTTGTTTCCGAATGTTTTTTTTTATCGAATTTGTGTCCTTTCCGAATGTTTGTCTTTACCGAATGTTTTTTTCTTTTATCGAATTTTTGCCATTTCCGAATGTTAGTTTTTATCGAATTGTTGTCCTTTCCGAATGTTTGTCTTTTCAATTTTGGCCCTTTCCGAATGTTTGTCCCTATCGAATTTTTGTACTTTCCGAATTTTTGTTTCCACATGAAGTCAAAATAAATCTTCTAAGTTTAGCGCGTTAAAATCCATTTTAAGATAAATCTTGGGGAACACTTTTAATTATCTCTCCCCGTCATTCGACTCTTCAAAATTAAAGATAGATTTTTTTTTCGGCCTTGTAATACAGAAGCATCGGCTTTTGTTCTAAAGAAAAAAGATGGAAGAATGAAATTACAATGAAAACGTTGACCATGTCGTAGAAAGTGAACCTTTGGTTTACAGTCGTCAATCTCATAGTTCTCGTTCGCCCCTATTTTGTCCTTTAGTCCCCACATTCTATGAGCAAAGAAGTAAAATAAATAAGAACTGCTGTTTTCTGTCTCGTGCGGTTGTTTTGAGTGTATGGTATGTGGAGATTTTCAATCCATCCCATAATATTCATCCTCATTCAACTACCAATCTATCCATCTCATTAACCCTTTTCCTCGAGTGTTTTGGCCTTGATAACTGTTAAGCCATTCGTAAAACAAAATCTTTTTTTAAAAGGGAGCTCGCTTCGATAATAACGTGTTTCAAGTTGTAACTTTTTGCAACGGCGGCGGCGTGACCACACCGGTAACTGTAACTGGTTGAATATAACCAGTTGTGCATACACCACACGAATAGACACGTGTGTCATTCCATATCAAATTAACAACACTTTACCGACAAAGAACAACTTCAAACACTGTGTTTGTCCCTGATTGTGTAGCGACAGATGCAGGAGACCTGATTCTTGCATACAGCATCATCAACGGGAATGTAAATTTACCTTATTAGAAGTTTTTCACCCCCACACATAGTCGCTGTCTCTGCAGAAGTGTACTATCATTGTTTTTCGTCTAAACAAGAAAAAGGCAGCATTCTCTGTCCGTGTTTCTGCTCCCTGGATTTGAAAATTGTGCTTCTTGTTTATGTTTATTTACCCCCTCTTAAGGGAGTAGATATAAGGTCAGGTGGGTTTTGAAAAGCCAGTGCACTCTGGTCTACAAAAAATGTCTTAGCAAACCGTCAGTATTCCCCAATAAGGACGCCTCAAGCAATTTTTTTAAAAAACTTAGTTCACCCCAAATAAGGCAAGTTGCCACTGTAGACGTAAGGGGCTACTGAAAATTAGGGTGAAAGTTTAATGTGCCATCCTAAATTGGACGCTGTGCAGCGAGATGCTTATTCACATTAGTTTTAAATTTCTGCATCTCGGTACAGTCGGAAAAAATATGGAGCAGGGAAGGAGTTCCAACGACCGGCAGCACGAGTAAATAAGCTATTGGAGTAGAAGGCTTTCCGGCATCTGGGGACCTCCACAGTAAATGGGTGGGATTTAGCTGATTGTCGGGTTGGTCGAGTGTATTTACGTCGAGGGAGGGGGCACTAGAGCAACATGTTCGTCGGAGCACAATCTATTGAAGTACTTGTAAAGCCTGGGGGTGAACCCCCCCCCCCCCCCCCCAAAAAAAAAGAAAAGAAAAACAGAACAGAATCATACGTCAGCCCAAAGGGGAGGTTGTGTCGATATTATGTCCCTTAAAAACCCTTTAAAATACTTAAAATAAAAAATAAAATTTTTTTAAATGAAATTGGGGGAATGTTTATTAATTGATGTCTAATATCTATTGGTAAAATGTTACAAAAATCGGAGGTATCTGAATTTTCATGAAAGACTTCCATCCACCCCCCCCTTTTACATAAAACTAAATATAGACCACATTACGACTCCTTACATCTAGCAGCTGTGTCCCAAAATTCATAATGATTGGTTAATTAGTTATGGGGTGAGTCCTGTACATACAAACATATAAACATACCTAACTTTATATAAATAGTGATATGGCCCCCAATGAAGGAAATGATGGTTTCCACAAAGCATGATTCTTCCGTAAAAGGAAATGAATCCTTTCTGTTATCACTATCGTAATAAAATGTAAACAAAATGAATAATGTAATTTACTATAAATTCTTCCACTTCTCCTTGCAGTAGCAGATTCGGTGGCTCAGTTGGTCGAGCACTGATTCCGAATTGTTGCTATTGATTATCAAGGACATATTCCGACTGGTAAGAACACATGTAGGGTTCTTGGAAACCTCAATGTTCGGGGAGGGGAGCGTTGAGTCTTCTTGATCTTAATCAATACTGAAGAGAAGTGAACAGAATAAGGCCGAATATGTGATAGAAAATGAAAATTGCAAATTCTCCAGATTCCGGTAATCCGATTAATTTGCGAGTTTCAAAAGAGCTAATTTGCCAATGAATATTAATTTGAATGTTTGTTGATTATTTCCGTCCGAGGGTCAATTAAAGGCGACCCTGGTTAGTTCGAGAACTCCGTCCTGTCGCAGGGCCAATTTCAACCACCCGACTAACGACGTCGCCATTTTAGTAATGGTGCAAGTTTTCAGAATTGGCTGCCTTGTAAGTTTTACGACATAAACATGGATGTTTGTAAGGTTTACGACATAAACATGGATGCTTACTGGTGAAATAGGGTTTGTCGAACGCGTAAATAATTTTCCTTTCTTCCTAATTAAAATTCTACTCGATAATTTTTGCTAATTTTTGGTGTGTATACCTATTTTTGTCTGATACATAAGTATATCAAAGAGTTTTCCGGTTAATTTGTTTGTAACTGCGTTTTTCATATGTGCCCTTATCTATATAAGCACCGAATTTTACTTTCATCCTTTGTGTACCTAAAACTAAACGGAACTTTCATGAACAAAGTTTCTTTCCAAGGACTACCCGTCTGCGGAACACAATAGCACGAGACTGCTTCCAAGTTGACTACAACATGGTCGTTTTCAAGTTCAATGTTAACAAATTCTTGTCGAGCTGTCCTCTTAAATAATCAAATTCTGACCAGTTTCAACCATCGTCTCCGATCCTCTCTAGGGATTGTCTCACCGTCGACCCTACAGACTCATTAACTTTTATCCTCGAGTGGCCTTTGGTCTTTGATAAGCGGTAGCTGGTTAGTAAATAAAAACATTCAAATCTCACGTTCGTTTTTTTTTTGTTTTTTTGTTTTTTGTTTTTTGTAAAATTAGAGCTGTCCATCTTTAGATGCGTCCAAACATCTCTATAAGAAGCTCCGTCGGTTGGTCGAACTGTCACGCAGGTTGAATGGACGCATCTTAAGAATACCGTTCTTGTTTCTCGATAGAGCAGAGAGAACAACAAGATCGATCGAGCAAATCCATGGGCGCGTAACTCTGACTTTAATTTTCAACTTCTAATAGAATTTTCCATTTTTTCATCTTAATTTAACCCTATATGAGAAATACCGCTTTTAACGCTATTTTTACACCTGCACATCTAAGTATTGTCGGAACCATTTCAAAGAACGCAAAGACTTGCAACGGGAGATAAGTTCTACATATATTTAGAAGTGCACAATCTTTGCAACTATTCACATATATTTAGAAGTGCACAATCTTTGCAACTATTCACATATATTTAGAAGTGCACAATCTTTGCAACTATTCACATATATTTAGAAGTGCACAATCTTTGCAACTATTCACATATATTTAGAAGTGCACAATCTTTGCAACTATTCACATATATTTAGAAGTGCACAATCTTTGCAACTATTCACATATATTTAGAAGTGCACAATCTTTGCAACTATTCACATATATTTAGAAGTGCACAATCTTTGCAACTATTCACATATATTTAGAAGTGCAGAATCTTTGCAACTATTCACATATATTTAGAAGTGCAGAATCTTGGCAAGTATTCACATATATTTAGAAGTGCACAATCTTTGCAACTATTCACATATATTTAGAAGTGCACAATCTTTGCACCTATTCACATATATTTAGAAGTGCACAATCTTTGCAACTATTCACATATATTTAGAAGTGCACAATCTTTGCAACTATTCACATATATTTAGAAGTGCACAATCTTTGCAACTATTCACATATATTTAGAAGTGCACAATCTTTGCAAGTATTCACATATATTTAGAAGTGCACAATCTTTGCACCTATTCACATATATTTAGAAGTGCACAATCTTTGCAACTATTCACATATATTTAGAAGTGCACAATCTTTGCAACTATTCACATATATTTAGAAGTGCACAATCTTTGCAACTATTCACATATATTTAGAAGTGCACAATCTTTGCAACTATTCACATATATTTAGAAGTGCACAATCTTTGCAACTATTCACATATATTTAGAAGTGCAGAATCTTTGCAAGTATTCACATATATTTAGAAGTGCACAATCTTTGCACCTATTCACATATATTTAGAAGTGCACAATCTTTGCAACTATTCACATATATTTAGAAGTGCACAATCTTTGCAACTATTCAAATATATTTAGAAGTGCACAATCTTTGCAACTATTCACATATATTTAGAAGTGCACAATCTTTGCAACTATTCACATATATTTAGAAGTGCACAATCTTTGCAACTATTCACATATATTTAGAAGTGCACAATCTTTGCAACTATTCACATATATATAGAAGTGCACAATCTTTGCAACTATTCACATATATTTAGAAGTGCACAATCTTTGCAACTATTAACATATATTTAGAAGTGCACAATCTTTGCAACTATTCACATATATTTAGAAGTGCACAATCTTTGCAACTATTCACATATATTTAGAAGTGCACAATCTTTGCAACTATTCACATATATTTAGAAGTGCACAATCTTTGCAACTATTCACATATATTTAGAAGTGCACAATCTTTGCAACTATTCACATATATTTAGAAGTGCACAATTTTTGCCACAATTCACATATATTTAGAAGTGCACAATCTTTGCAACTATTCACATATATTTAGAAGTGCACAATCTTTGCAACTATTCACATATATTTAGAAGTGCACAATCTTTGCAACTATTCACATATATTTAGAAGTGCACAATCTTTGCAACTATTCACATATATTTAGAAGTGCACAATCTTTGCAACTATTCACATATATTTAGAAGTGCACAATCTTTGCAACTATTCACATATATATAGAAGTGCACAATCTTTGCAACTATTCACATATATTTAGAAGTGCACAATCTTTGCAACTATTAACATATATTTAGAAGTGCACAATCTTTGCAACTATTCACATATATTTAGAAGTGCACAATCTTTGCAACTATTCACATATATTTAGAAGTGCACAATCTTTGCAACTATTCACATATATTTAGAAGTGCACAATCTTTGCAACTATTCACATATATTTAGAAGTGCACAATCTTTGCAACTATTCACATATATTTAGAAGTGCACAATCTTTGCAACTATTCACATATATTTAGAAGTGCACAATTTTTGCCACAATTCACATATATTTAGAAGTGCACAATCTTTGCAACTATTCACATATATTTAGAAGTGCACAATCTTTGCAACTATTCACATATATTTAGAAGTGCACAATCTTTGCAACTATTCACATATATTTAGAAGTGCACAATCTTTGCAACTATTCACATATATATAGAAGTGCACAATCTTTGCAACTATTCACATATATTTAGAAGTGCACAATCTTTGCAACTATTCACATATATTTAGAAGTGCACAATCTTTGCAACTATTCACATATATTTAGAAGTGCACAATCTTTGCAACTATTCACATATATTTAGTAGTGCACAATCTTTGCAACTATTCACATATATTTAGAAGTGCACAATCTTTGCAACTATTCACATATATTTAGAAGTGCACAATCTTTGCAACTATTCACATATATTTAGAAGTGCACAATTTTTGCCACAATTCACATATATTTAGAAGTGCACAATCTTTGCAACTATTCACATATATTTAGAAGTGCACAATCTTTGCAACTATTCACATATATTTAGAAGTGCACAATCTTTGCAACTATTCACATATATTTAGAAGTGCACAATCTTTGCCACAATTCACATATATTTAGAAGTGCACAATCTTTGCAACTATTCACATATATTTAGAAGTGCACAATCTTTGCAACTATTCACATATATTTAGAAGTGCACAATCTTTGCAACTATTCACATATATTTAGAAGTGCACAATCTTTGCCACTATTCACATATATTTAGAAGTGCACAATCTTAGCAACTATTCATATATATTTAGAAGTGCACAATCTTTGCAACTATTCACATATATTTAGAAGTGCACAATCTTTGCAACTATTCACATATATTTAGAAGTGCACAATTTTTGCCACAATTCACATATATTTAGAAGTGCACAATCTTTGCAACTATTCACATATATTTAGAAGTGCACAATCTTTGCAACTATTCACATATATTTAGAAGTGCACAATCTTTGCAACTATTCACATATATTTAGAAGTGCACAATCTTTGCTACTATTCACATATATTTAGAAGTGCACAATCTTTGCAACTATTCACATATATTTAGAAGTGCACAATCTTTGCAACTATTCACATATATATAGAAGTGCACAATCTTTGCAACTATTCACATATATTTAGAAGTGCACAATCTTTGCAACTATTAACATATATTTAGAAGTGCACAATCTTTGCAACTATTCACATATATTTAGAAGTGCACAATCTTTGCAACTATTCACATATATTTAGAAGTGCACAATCTTTGCAACTATTCACATATATTTAGAAGTGCACAATCTTTGCAACTATTCACATATATTTAGAAGTGCACAATCTTTGCAACTATTCACATATATTTAGAAGTGCACAATCTTTGCAACTATTCACATATATTTAGAAGTGCACAATTTTTGCCACAATTCACATATATTTAGAAGTGCACAATCTTTGCAACTATTCACATATATTTAGAAGTGCACAATCTTTGCAACTATTCACATATATTTAGAAGTGCACAATCTTTGCAACTATTCACATATATTTAGAAGTGCACAATCTTTGCAACTATTCACATATATATAGAAGTGCACAATCTTTGCAACTATTCACATATATTTAGAAGTGCACAATCTTTGCAACTATTCACATATATTTAGAAGTGCACAATCTTTGCAACTATTCACATATATTTAGAAGTGCACAATCTTTGCAACTATTCACATATATTTAGAAGTGCACAATCTTTGCAACTATTCACATATATTTAGAAGTGCACAATCTTTGCAACTATTCACATATATTTAGAAGTGCACAATCTTTGCAACTATTCACATATATTTAGAAGTGCACAATTTTTGCCACAATTCACATATATTTAGAAGTGCACAATCTTTGCAACTATTCACATATATTTAGAAGTGCACAATCTTTGCAACTATTCACATATATTTAGAAGTGCACAATCTTTGCAACTATTCACATATATATAGAAGTGCACAATCTTTGCAACTATTCACATATATTTAGAAGTGCACAATCTTTGCAACTATTCACATACTACGGAAAGTATTTAAAGCTCTCAAGACATTTCACTTTTTTTTTAGATTTAAATTTACGAGTTTTTAGTATAATTTTCTACCGAGAAAAAGAAAAAAAATTAACCGCACATTTAGAGTGATATCTCCTTGTAAATGTGGTCACTGAGTTTCGATTATGGGTATAATGGTTTGGTTGTTTTGTTTTACGGCATATCAACCCGTTTCGGGTTATTTAATGCCGAATCCAGTCATTTTGGTAAAAGTTTTGTGCTTCAAGTTCTTTATATCTTCAGATATGTATCTTGTTTTTTTTTTGGAGGGGGGGACGGTTTGGTTGTTTTGTAGAGGAAAATTGTCGGTTTTTGTTCTTGGCTTTGCAGAACATGATTGAGATTTTCAAAGGGAAAGGAAAAAACAATAACATCAATATTTGGTGCATTTTAGGCCAGGAAGCCGATATCTTCAGATAGTCTGATCTGGTAGCACTAGTTATGCGTATAATTATATAATGTAGGTTAAGACTTCAGATGAACGACCAAATTCGGAACCGGGCGCTTGACCGAGATGGTCAGTCAGTAGTTAGTTGGCGCAGGTCGATGGAACACCTCGTTAGGGTTAGAGATCTGCGCCATTTTCTATGATCACATCCTTCAAATGACGAAAATAACACTGAAGATAGTGAGCGGTCAATCGACTTGGGGGTCGGGTTCACCAAATAATCCCTCCGGTATTAATAGCTTGTCGACAGATCCTGACGTGCCCAATGAAAGCTCTTTTGTGGAGGAAGAAATTCGCCATAGGAGCAAAGTGTAGTATCTGTTATGATACTATACTTCATCTTTTCTGTCCTCGGGCAGTGAAGGGGAAATTGTTAACTAACTGTGCCAGAAAAATAAAATAATTTAAAAAAAAAGTTTTTACTGTAATTCAATTTCCAACCGAATTTCGTGCAACTCACTTTCTGTTTTCCTTTCTCTCTCCAATCCAAATCACTTCTCTTCCTTCCCAGTTGTCCTCTTCATTTATATAACCTGATATCCACATATGCAAATCAGACCACCATAAACACCTGCACCTATGAAGAGAAGCCCTTTTTTAATCTGCATACACGACATGCGAACCACCTCATTCTTTTTCCTGATGGTGAGTGTTCCTCTTGATTGTCACAGAAATCCTAGGCGGAAGCAATTTTTTTAATTTTTCTCCCAACCCACAATGCCCCTTTTTGGGGAGCTGGATTTTTACCCCATTAAAGACTGGCCTTGTGTCTAACATGTTCACATAAATAATAATCTGTAAAAAAAAGATCACTAAAGAAAGGAAAACAATGCCCTTCTATGAACACCAATTTATATAAATTTATTGATATGGAATACACAGTTGGGTGTAGGTTGCCAGAGGTTACGACAGTGAATTGAAAGGATTGCATTTATTGACATTTATATGGCATACACAGTTGAATGTAGGTTGCTAGAAGTTTCGATAGCGAAATTGTCCTTTAATTGAAAGGAATTAAAGTTGGTAAGTGTCAGCTGACGAAGTTCTTGCTTAGAGGCAGTCTACCTTCAAGTGAAGATTGCCATAATCATTTCATATGGAAGCGAATCTTCACATAAATTATGAGTCTACCTCCTATAATAATTTTTTTTTAAATATCGCTAAACAAATGAAAATAAGGCTTTTTTATAAACAACAATTTATATATATGTATTATAAATTTATATAGCGTATTAAAGTGAGTTAACAAGAGAACGGTTCAGTTGTCGCTTGCCAAAGTCGGAAAAATACTGAACGAAAGAATGAAGACAAAGAAAACAGAGATAAAGGAAATATGTATTAATACTGTTAAATTGTACAATAATACTTAAAAGTCTTACAAAACTGATTGTGTTTGCGGCTTTAAGAAGTCCAACTGATAATAAAAAGTTTGCCAATTTCGGAAAAATACTGAAAGAAAGAGTACAAATGAGTACAAAAGACAGAGATAAAGGAAATATGTATTAATACTGTTAAATTGTACATAAATACTTAAAAGTTTTACAAAACTGATTGTGTTTGCGGCTTTAAGAAGTCCAACTGATAATAAAAAGTTTGCCAAAGTCGGAAAAATACTGAAAGAAAGAGTACAAATGAGTACAAAAGACAGAGATAAAGGAAATATGTATTAATACTGTTAAATTGAACAATAATACTTAAAAGTCTTACAAAACTGACTGTGTTTGCGGCTTTAAGAAGTCCAACTGATAATAAAAAGTTCTTTAACATCCAAGAAAATTAGACGGCCCTCAGAATTGTTCAGGTTTCAATCGTCGTACTCAAATTAAGGATAAATTTTCTTTACATGTTGTGAGGACGGGGTCGCATTCAAAAGAAGAAAGGTTCAGCCCGCCAAAAATTAAGTGTCTGTTGATTGGCCAATCAAACAGGGCATTTTTCCAGAATAGAAGGTGGTGTCGTGATGGACAAGAAAAAACGTATTTCGGTAGAAAGGGGGTAACCTTTTTGTAATACACAGTTAAGTGTAGGTCGCCAGAAGTTGCGACAGTGAATTGAAAGGAATCGAAAGTTTCGGTTGCCGAAAGACCTTTCTTGGAGTAGTATATCTTAAAGCGAAGATAGCCGTGCTCAGGGTGTCTAATCAACGGGTGGCAGGATAGAGTGTCTACAACCTTCTTTTGTGGCTGTCTGGGAGCTCTCTGATTGTTCTGTGAACCCCTGAAAGTCTCCGGATGGAAGCCTTAAATGGTCCGGTCGAAATTTCTACGCCCTGTAATCTGATTGGTCATTGTCTGACCAATCAACTAGGACTGCTCTCTGCAAGAGGAAACAGATCTCAATGTTTATTTGTGCTACAACTCTACCCTCGTGGAGAGGCAAATAAATAGAGAATTTTTTTTTTATAATTTTTTAAACTTCAAAGTGTGTTTTATTATTAAAACTTGTCATGGGGCCGATATCCGATCTAGTATTATTAACAAATCACGTCTCCGTATGCAAATCCGATTGATTAAAGAGTCAATTTGAAAACGTGAAGGCACGGCCGTATTCATATATTTGGACGCACATGTATCAACGTCTATTTATATACAGCATTTATACAAGCCGGTAGATGTGTATTAATGACGCCATCTTGGTTCACGCGGCCTCTCGAGAGTTCACGCGAGAAAGCCAACTTCATCATCCGTTCGCCGTGTAGCGTGTACATAAACTTTTCAAAGGTCAGTCCCGGTGTGAGGAGCCATTATGTCCGAACGCTGACCAAGCGACAAACTATTATCATCCGCTGTATATTCGTTCATTTACATAATTGCTCATTAGGAGATTGGGTTTTGTTGCTACGTAATTTATGATCGGTGTAGAAAAGGATGGAGTAAATATTAAAGCTAAGAAAAGAAGAAACAGAAGTTGCTGTGTAGATAGATAGATAGATAGATAGATAGATAGATAGATAGATAGATAGATAGAAAGAAAGAGATAGATAGATAGATAGATAGGAACAGACTGAGATAGATAGATAGATAGATAGATAGATAGATAGATAGATAGATAGATAGATAGATAGATAGATACCATTTGTATTTTGTTTCCATTTTGGAGAAAACAGTCCACCCTACTGTTTTCTCCAGTAGTGGCTACTATTTTCTTCCTTTTTCCCAATATGTCAACCCTATATGTGTTTGTACTTGCATGACATTTTTCTTTATATTATCATCCTGATGAAGTCTTATAAATAAAGACGAAACGTTGATGTACACATAAAAAACATCCATTTTTTGGTTTTCCTTCTTCATTTTCCCATATATATATATATATATATATATATATATATATATATATATATATATATATATATATATATGCTCTGAAGCTTGTAATGCAACTTCACTAAGCTTGCAATTTGTGAATATTTTCGGATGACCAAGGAACAATCAATCCATACCTTTCATCTGTTATTTCATTTTCTTAGCCTTCATATTTTGTCGACCGACCACAATCATAGTTTTGTTCTGTTCTCCTTATCTTTCTCCTTACAGGCAAACAAAATTCTCCTAATATGTTTATATTGTTTTTATTATTATTAATTAATGGTTTCTATACAACCTACACGTGTTTCGCAACAGAGTCGAGGGAAAATACACAGTCTTTCATCTCAGCTATGCAGCTCATCAGGGGAAAAGTTTCATTCGGTAGTAATAGGAAAACCTCCAATCCAAATACATAGAAAAAGAGGATTGAAAAAAATCAAAATAAGCTTCCGGCAAAAGGCGACTGCAAGTCCAAACACATGAAAAAAAAATACACATGAAAAAATTCACTTGAGAAATGGTGACAATCCCCCCTAGAAAGAACTTATTTGCAAAAATTGAAACGATATGTCTTTAGAAATCGAATCTAAACTGAGAAACCATTAATTTTGAAAAAATAAAAATTAAAGAAATACAATATAAACATATTAGAATTCTGTTTGCCTATAAGACAAGGAGAAAGATTGGAAGAACAGGACAAAACCATAGTCTTGGAAGTTTTTCAATCTTTAAAACTATACGGGAGGAAGAAAAACAAAAACACACACACACACATTTTAAGTCCAAAGTCCTTCGTTGAAAAATTGCTTTGCTTGTAAGTCAATTAATCTCTTATGATCATTGTATTAGTCAGCTTCCAAAAATTTACGCTAGACTTAATATTATTAAAGGGATCATCAGTTGTTTACCATAGAAAACTGTTTCGAGGATTTAAAAAAACAAAACGGTATTTTATCTCATGGCTCCCCAGCAGTGTTGAAAAAACACCACCTTCCTTTAAAAAACACGTTTCAGATATCATATCTAGTTTTTTTGCTAACCTATATATATATATATATATGTGTGTGTGTGTGTGTGTGTATGGGGGTGTCTTTGTCTGTTCGATATAATTGCTTGGTAACCTATTTTAAGTCGATTGTAATTATCATATCCTAACCTTAACCGTAAACCTCTCGAATTGCTGTATAACTGAGTAATGTCTGCACTCTAGACATAATTCTATGTTTTAACTTCAAACTTTGTGTTTATTTCCTGTGCTGATGAAATGACTTGATATCAATAAAAATCCATATCGTCTCAGAAACGATCGTACACGAAATTGTTGTTTATGTTCAATGTCATAAATTACTTCGTATCCATAATATATATATATATATATATATATATATATATATATATATATATATATATATATATATATATATATATATATATAGGCAAACATTATTAAATAACACGGAGTGTTTTTGCTTGATAAGACTTTTTTTTATTTTTTCAATTTTCCGAATGGCCTATTTAGTGTTTCGCAAAATTTAAAATATTAAAAAAAGTCTTATCAAGCAAAAACACTCCGTGTTATTTAATAATGTTTGCCTAAATGAAAATATGCTGCCTAAATACACACATTGCACGATTGTTGATTTTCAAAATATTTCACTTTAATACATTCTAATCCGTGCTTCAAAGATGTTGATTTCCTTACTTTTAAAAAAGCGCTAATCTGCGCATGACATCGCCAGGACTAAACTTATAGCGTCGTAAGAACTTGACGTCTATTCGACCCCTCAGGGTTAATACCATCAAAATGAGGAGGAAGAAAAGAAGAAGAAAAAAAATATAAGACAGTCTCGCCTGACAAGCTCGCGAAAAAAAATTTTTTTTAATTAAATAAATGAATTTTTCATTTAAAATTGCACGATTGTTGATTTTCAAAATATTTCACTTTAATACATTCTAATCCGTGCTTCAAAAATGTTGATTTCCTTACTTTATATATATATATATATATATATATATATATATATATATATATATATATATATATATATATATATATTACTAGTTTCGTTTGGTAGAAAGAAATCCTGCAGAGTGCTCGATTCATCATAAGAGAATAATATTTATCAATTAATAATATTAAAAATCAACATGGTACCATAGGTTTCAAGCCGGGAAAGGGGACCAAGACTAAAAGGAAAAAAACAGTGTTTTTTTTTTTTTTAATTTCTATTATAGTTATTAGATCGCTCACCGGCTCTCTTCAGCCATATTTCGTATGACTGATGAGCGCCGGCGAGCGATCTATAAAACATGTTGATTTGAGCTGATATTCTGAAATATTATCAGTAAATAAATATTATGATCTTGTCTGTGTGTGGGTGGGGTACTTATATGTTAGCCGTTAATCGTCCGTGAGCCTCAAAGTCCGTGTGATTTAATTGGATTGTTTATTTAAGTGAAACCAGAGCAACGGACGATGATATATTGTCCACTTTTGAACGGCCGTAAAAATCCAAAGAGAAATAAATCATTCCACCGACCACGAATTCCTCGTCCCAAATTTACAAGGCCCTATAATTTTATTTGCATAAAATTAATTTAATGTTTAATGTGACGAGTATGGACGCCTGAAAGCGGAATGACCGGCCACTGCCGGTCAGCTACATACGTGAGTGTCAGATCGCGCTCATATTTCTCATCGATTATTGCGTTCTCCGTCCTCTACCGAACGTATCTTAAACAAGAACGATAACTCTGACAGTGTATCAACCTCCTCGAGTTTCGTGTCTTTGCGGTTTGTTTAGGAGAAGAGGCTTCTTCGTAGAAGAATAAAATAACGATTATAACATATTGTAAATTACAGAAGTAAACGAATTGTAATAAACTTTAACCCCTTATCCTCGAGTGGCCTTTAGGCTTTAATAAGCGGTTACTCATTAGTGCAAAAAAAATAAATAATAAATAACTAGAATGGCATTTAGTAGAATGCATACCTGCATCAAAGCCAATCAGTCGTATTTAATCCCATCTATGCTAATGATACCACTGTCCGAGGGAATACATCTGCCTAACTAACTTCTCGCCCATCTCCCTTGGATCAGTCGAAATATGCAACTGATCTAGAAGTTGACCTGGGTTCAGTTGTACGAAATGGCTTGTTTCACTTAATCCAGTTAAGACTCAGCTCGTGTCTTTCAATCGTAATCGTGTCCCTTTTTCTTCCTGGGATTCTCATGGATAGCTCTGCTCTTGAGGAGAAATCGACTCTTTCTCTTTCATCAAATCTTTCTTGCAATTCATACAGTAGATCCATTGCTCTTTCTGCTTCTCGTAAAATCGGTTCTCTCTATCGCTCCAAACACTTTCTCACACATGAGGCTATTCTCTATCTCTACAAATTTACAATCAGACCATGTATGGAGTACTGTTGTCATATTTGGGCTGGTGAATCTCTGTCCTATTTGAGGGTTCTTGATAAGGTGCAGAAACGTATCTGTAATTTGATTGGCCCTACCCTTTCTTCTTCTCTGCACCTTCTTCGTCACAGACGTGATGTTGCTAGTCTCAGTCTTTTCTATAAATACTATTATGGCATGTGTTCTTCAGAATTATGTGACCTATTCCCCGCTTTTTTTTGTTCTAGCTTGTTTGACTCGTTGGTCTAGTGGTCTCCATCAATTCGCTGTTTTGATACCTCATTGTAATACAGCTTCCTATTCCAGTAGCTTATTTCCAAGACCGCAGGCTTGTGGAACTCTCTTCCTGCTGACTGTTTTCCTCCTACCTATAACTTTGATCTTTCAAGACTAAGGCGAATAGGCATCTCCTGTTATTGCGATAATCATATTTTTCTTGTTAGCTCCTTACATCAAATGGCTTCATGCCTTGTCTGGAGCGATTTCCATGAAATAAGAAGCCTTTATCCAACATCACCAATATTTTATATTCTAGGCTTTACGTTCGAGTATATCTTTCCCGCACACGAGGTCGCCATTTTGCGTGTTGTGGATAACACACATGTGTGTCGGAAGAACGAGCAAAGAACAACAGTAAAGAAACACTTGTATTTGCATAACGTAAAAGGGGGCTACGAAACATGCAATGTGGTGCACGATATTATTATTATTAGTAGTAGTAGTAGTAGTAGTAGTAGTACTCACTAGGATTTCTCACACAGATCATCGTCAGTGATTGCTCACCGACAACAACCAGTGGTATTTCCTGGAGTCTGAGTATTCTTTCACCTCTTTTCGATAACGATGCGGTAAGGACAATTGGTCTTCTCTGGGATTTGAGTGGTAATAAGCCTCCCCAAGGTCCCAGCATTCTCCGCACTTTTCCAGTGGAGGTCTGGTTTGTGCTATCCCTCCTCGGTCTTCTCATCCTTCTCGACCCTTTACAAATATTTTGTCTGGTATCAGCCTAGGCCGGCACCAGTTAAAAAAAATATATATTTTAATTAATTTTTTTGGGGGGGGGGGAGAAGGGGGGAGCTTATGGTGTTTCTTGTAATTTCTGTTCTTTGGTTCACTTTTGTGTGATGATAGCTGAGGCCGGTGTAATTTATTGGGGGTGGGGGGAGATTACGAAGTGATGTTTCTTGCCTTGGTTCGTGTTGTGGTGTTCTTCGTGTGGTTTTGTTTTCTCCCTGTTGTAAATTCCTTGTGACTGATTACTCTTGGTAGCTTATGCGGGTTGGTTTCCGCATTCGAGGATTTTCCTTAAGATTGCAGCTGTTTTGATTATTGCCGTCCTTTGTCTGGTTTCGATGGTCCCTTTGATTCTAATTTCTCCCAGTCTTTTCTCCAGGTTTTGGGGATTGTTCCTAGTGCTCCTACGATTATTGGTATTATACTAACTTTCTTCATGCTCCATATTCCTTTCAGTTCTCTGGCTAGTTCCGTGTATTTACTTTGTTTTTCCGTGTCTTTGATCTTTACTCTGTGGGCTGCTGGAACGGCGAAGTCTACGATTTTACAAGAGTTTTCCTTCTTGTCGATTATAATAACATCAGGTCTCCTTGCTTGTATGAGTTTATCTGTTTGTATACTGGTTTATGTTTGTACCATTTGCCTGCGTATTCGAAATTCAATTGTTTGCAGCAGCAGCAGCATGATGATGATGATGAAAAAAAAATTAAATATAAAAAAATAAAAACATAATAAAAAATAAAAAATAAAATTTAAAAAATAAAAAATAAATAAATAAAATAAAATTTAAAAAATTAAAATAAAAAATAAAAAAATGATGTTCGTTCATCACTTTTTTTTTAACGTAGTTCACCCCAAACAAGGCAGGCCGCCACTGTAGACGTAAGGGGCTACTGAGAAAAAGGAAAAGGGGAGAAGGGGGGGGGGGTCAACCTAAACTGGGATCTGCGCAGCGAGATGTCTGTTTACATTAGTTTTAAATTTCTGCATGTCAGTACAGTCGGGGAAACAGGGGGCAGGGAGGGAGTTCCAGGGGCCAGCAGCACGAGGAAAGAAGCTATTTGAGTAGAAAGCTCTCCGTAATCTGGGGACCTCCACAGTGAATGGATGGGATTTAGTTGATTGTCGAGTTGGTCTAGTGAATTTACGTCGAGGGGGCACCAGAGTAGCCAATTCATCGGAGTACAATCCATTGAAGTATTTGTAAAACAAGCACAAGGATGCTACATTGCGGCAATGGGACAGAGGCTGGAGCTTGGTTGACAGTGAGGGACCTATTAGGTTGGCGATTCTTTTTTGGACCTTGTCAAGGAGGGAGAGACTAGTAGATGATGCACCAGCCCAGATGTGGCAACAATACTCCATGCATGGGCGGATGGTGGCTTTGTAGAGATACAAGATAATGTCAGGTGTGGGTCCGAAGATGGCTCATCAGTCCGAGCCGAGTTCTGACATATCTCCCGCATCATCATCATCATCATCATCATGAAAAAAAAAATTTTAATTAAAAAATAAAAACAATAAAAAATAAAAATTAAAAAAATAAATTAAATAAAATTTTAAAAAACAAAAATGAAAAAATAAAAAAATGATGTTCGTTCATCGCTTCACCATGATGATGTAGTTGTTTTGTGGGTCCGGAGATGGCTCGTCAGTCCGAGCCGAGTTCTGACATATCTCCCGCATGTAGAGCACCTGTGAAATGATTTTGTAGCAGAGGTGCACATTTACTCTTGCGTTACCTCAATGCGTGCAGATTCAGCAATTGTCGCCCCTTTGTAGCTTGTAGTACGCCACGAACATCTGTTATGAGCGAGGTTTTCCCACAAGTCGGAATACAGACCAGAACTGGTTTAGGGACACCTTCAAACTGTCCTTGAACCGTTTCCACTATCCTCCTACGATCCTTTTTGGCCAGTTCATCGTAAAACAGCTGCTTTGGGAGACTTGAATCTGACATACGGTATATACGACCCGCCCATACGATAATTTGTATCATTTAGATTATTCGGACTACTGTTCACATCTTCAGTGCTATTATCACAACGTTTCGATCGCTTTCTTCAGGACCCGTGGCGCAGTGGATATAGTACTAAGTATAATTCAGTTCTAAATGACAGTCATCTGAAGGTTGAAGTTTCAATCCTCAGTGCGGGTGATACGAAGAATTGCAAATTACTGAAGACTTCTTCCCAGTCATGGCAGATGGAACGAGAGCATGCTACCCCCGTGGATTTAATAAAGGGTTCCGTTCGAAATTCCGTCCAGATTCCCGAATTCGACAGAAAGATTCCTCTATGGGGCTACAAATACTTGGGAATATTGGAAGCAGATAAGATTAAAAATAAGGAAATGACAAACCAGGTCACAGCTAAATACGTCAGAAGTCTAAGGGTTATTCTTAAATTGCACATTCGCAGTCTGAATGCAATCTATGCTATCGATGCCAGAGTAGTAGCTATCATTTGATATACTGCTGGTATATTTGACTGGAATGTAGTTGAATTAAAAGGTTTGGACACCAAAACACGGAAAATGCTTACAATCTATGGAGATTTTGCAAAGAAAGGAAATGCAGATCGATTGTCGTCCATGTCGGCGGCTCTCACTTGTGTCCGAGTATCGCGTTCTGTCGTCCGTCTGCTATTAATGTTTATGAGTGATGTGGCTTCGAAGGCCCACACTATGGTAGAAGAGCGGTAGACAGTGTTCACAAGGAAGAGTAGGATGAAGACGAGGTTGTTCATGCTGCTCTATTCTTCTTCTTCTTCGTCTTGCCTCTTCATTTTCCCTCCTCAAAGTCTGCAATGCCTTGACGTGTTGTTTTTCTCCACGTTTTCCGGTCCCTGGCAGTTTGTTGCCATGAAGTTGGTTGTGTTGGGGTTAGGGTTAGGGTTAGGGTTAGGGTTAGGATTGGGGTTAGGGTTGGGGTTAGGGTTAGGGTTGGGGTTGGGGTTAGGGTTGGGGTTGGCGTTAGGGTTGGGGTTAGGGTTAGGGTTGGGGTTTGGGTTAGGGTTAGGGTTGGGTTGGGGTTAGGGTTAGGGTTGGGGTTTGGATTAGGGTTGGGGTTGGGGTTGGGGTTAGGGTTAGGGTTAGGGTTTGGGTTAGGGTTGGGGTTAGGGTTGGGGTTAGGATGCGCTTCAGCTGGTCTTTATAGTGGATTTTCGGGGCTGCTCGCCAGAGAGCATTTTTTCAGGGGAGCCTGGATGTATCCATTCTGTCGACGTGGTCTGCCCAGCAGAGGTGGTAGTGAATGATGGTGACCTCATTGCTGGTCACTGAGGCTCGATGCAAAATTTCTGTGTTTGGCGTGTGGTTCTCCCAAGGGATTTTTAGAATTTGTTTTCAGTTTTTGTTGCTGGAAGCGCTCTAGGTTTTTTATATCGCATCTGTATAAGGTCCACGTTTCGCACGCATATAAAAGTGTGGATACAACTACTGCTTGGAAGACCATGATTTTAGTGGCCATCGTCAGAGTGTAGTTGATAAATACACGGCAGTTTAATTGACCAAAGGCGGAATAGTCTACCTCTGATCCTGTTGTCCACATCCTTCTTACAAGCGGGAGTAGATGTTAAGATGCTCCCCAGGTATGAAAACTGATCTACTTCGTCTAGTGGTTGGTCATTTGTTAGTGTTTGGGGACAGAAGACCAGGTGGATGTTGGCCGAGTGTCTTGGTCTTGTCTGTATTCACTTGCATCTCAAAATGTCCGTAGGCTGTCTTGTATGTGTCCGCTAACGTCTGGAGGTCCTCTGTAGTCTGACCTGGGGTGGCATTCTTGTCAACATACTGCAGTTCCCACACGATACATATGACTGTCCTAGTTCTGGCACGAAATCGAGCGAGGTTAAAAACGCCTCCATCCATGCGGAAACAAAGGTCGATTGAGTCTGGGGAATCTCATTAAGTATTGCTGCTGTGTAGAGAGAAAAACATGTTGGAGCTAGAACACATCCCTGTTTCAGGCCATCATTGATTGGAAATGGGTCACACATGACATATTCTCCCCACCATTCTTACACTTCTTAACAAGCTCGGCTTTTTTTTAATTATTGACATCAGGTCATGGTGATATGGCAACATTATTTTACATTGCTGAAATTTCCATTTTCCGAACTCTACTAGTCTATACCCGCTCATATGAGCGCTTTTGGATTAGTAATTGCTATATACTAATTACATATTCACATAGATTTTACAAATTTATATATAAGTTTTTAAAACAAAGATAATTCGCTTTGAACTAATGCCGAATAGGTTTCATATCTATTTTTGTGTAATATACTAAATGTGTCAGTTTATGTAATATTCTGTTATGTTATGATGGCAAGTAAATGTCTCAACATTTCTAAATCAGGTGGGCAGCCGAACTTGGAGAAAACTGCCTACATGGCTGGTCTGGGTACTTTATCGCTTGTATCTACCGAGAAAGGAAGGTGGTCGAGGTTTATGTAGTGTTAAAGATGTCGTCAATATAGAAGAAGGTTGTCTATCTACATATATTTCTGAAAGTAATGAGATTCTTTTTCGTGGCGTGAAAAAGGAAAGAATACTAAGAATCAAAGTTTGCAAGAGAGATTAAGGTTAGGGTTTAGGGTTAGGGTTAGGGTTAGGGTTAGGGTTTAGGTTAGGGTTTAGGTTAGGGTTAGGGTTGGGTTTAGGTTAGGGTTTAGGTTAAGGTTAGGGTTAGGGTTAGGGTAGGGTTATGGTTTAGGTTAGGGTTAGGGTTAGGGTTAGGGTTTAGGTTAGGGTTAGGGTTTAGGTTAACGTTAGGGTTAAGGTTAGGGTTAGGGTTTAGGTTAGGGTTTAGGTTAGGGTTAGGGTTTAGGTTAGAGTTTAGGTTAGGGTTAGGGTTAAGGTTAGGGTTAGGGTTTAGGTTAGGGTTTAGGTTAGGGTTAGGGTTTAGGTTAGGGTTTAGGTTTAGGGTTTAGGGTTTAGGTTAGGGTTAGGGTTTAGGTTAGGGTTTAGGTTAGGGTTTAGGTTAGGGTTAGGGTTAAGGTTAGGGTTTAGGTTAGGGTTAGGGTTAAGGTTAGAGTTAGGGTTAGGGTTAGGGTTTAGGTTAGGGTTAGAGTTAGGGTTAGGGTTTAGGTTAGGGTTAGGGTTTAGGTTAGGGTTAGGGTTAGGGTTTAGGTTAGGGTTTAGGGTTAGGGTTTAGGTTAGGGTTAGCGATGGGAAAAATTACTTGGAAAGAAATGACAAAGTGTATTCTGTTAAAATACTGAATTTAGAGATATTGACAGCTGGAATTGGTTGGCTAGGGGTGATCTCAAAAGATCTAGAGAGCACTCTTATGGAAGCCCAGGAACAAGTCACTCGCAATAGGTTCATCAAACACTACATTGACAAAACTGCAGAATCACGTATGTACAGAGTGTGCAATGAAAGGGAAGAAACTTTAGCTCATATTGTATCAGAATGCCCTATCTTAGCACAACATCAATATAAAGACACGACAAGATCATCCGGTACTACATGGAATTTATGAAAAAATCGGATCACAATGAGAAGTCAAATGAGCATAAGTCAGAGGGGGTACAGGAGAGCCACAATAGGAAACTTCTTTGGGACATGCGCATACAAACTGATAAGGTTCTTAAACATTCTAAACACGACTTAATCTTTCTAAACAAAAACAAGAGAACTTGCTTAATCATTGATATAGTCTGCCCCTTCGATACCAGAGTGCAGGGTAAAATAAATAAGTACCAAGATCTAAAATAAGAATTAGTTAGACTATGGAAATGTAAAGAAGTAAAGGTGATTTTCGTTGTAATTGGAACGCTTGGGACCATAACAGAAAGCCACCATAAATGGTTTAAACAGATTGACGAGATAATTTCTTTTCTAATTCTACAAAAAGGATTGTTGCCTGTTAAAAACTGCGAAAGTGTTAGGGTACAGCTTGAATGTCTAAAATCAAAGGAATTGACCTAATGTTCAAGAGAGAAAAAAATCCAACTAAAAACATCCGAAATTTGAAACTACTATGAAATAACAATAATAATAATAATAATAATAATAATAATAAAAAATAATAAATAAAAAATATTCTTATTCTTATTCTTCTTCCACATTCTATCTATTAGTAATAATAATTAATTGGCCCCCCGATTTATAAAATCGGGGACTTATGTTTTGAGGCATGTCCGTCCGTCTGGATTTTTCTCCGCAACCATCCATTGAATTTCTCTGAAATTTTGCATGAAGTTGTAACTTTGGTCAGGTTAGAAAGTGACATTCTCCAATTTTTGAAAAAAAATCTGGTTAGCCCCCCAAGGGGTCAAAAGGCTCCGAAATGGCAAAAAATGACATTTTTTGCCCCATAATTTTTCATCCATCCATTCAATTTCTCTGAAACTTGGTCAAAATGTGGAGGAAATTGTTCCTAATAGAAAATAAGTATCGCTGACCTAGGAAAAAATCTGGTTCGCGCCCCCAGGGGGTCAAAAGCCCCCAAAATGGCAAAAAATGACCCTTTTCACACATAACGTTTGATCCATCCATTCAATTTTTCTGAAACTTGGCCAAAATGTAGAGGCAATTGTTCTGGATATAAAATGAGCATCCTTGACCTCAGAAAAATTCTGGTTCGCGCCCCCAGGGGGTCAAAGGGGGGGGGTCAAAAATGCCCCAAATTGCCCAAATTTATTGCATTTTACACTCGCCACATCGAGACACATATAGAGGGGGGCACACACGTGCGGCTTGTTATCATCCCATTGGAACACAGAATGGAATTTTACTTTTCATTTTTTTTTTAATCGATGTGAGTGTCCCGTGTGATCACTACTGCCATAAATGTTTCCAACATAGTTGTGGTCATCGCAGACACCATAGTCCCAATCATAGTGCCAACCAATGTTTTATTCACGTACGCCGTTTAAAACTATTTTGTCTGAAAGTTTTTTATGTATAAATGCACACAAACTTATTAGTTTTTGCTTTTGTTTTTCTGTTGTTTTTTTGTTGTTGTTGTTTGTTTGTTTTTTGTGGGTTTTTTTTTTTTGCATATATATATGGGAAATGAACCGTGATAATATTTTAAACGACATTCATGTATTTGAATTTACGAAATAAATCCGGCATACGCCTAAGTCTTCAAGGGAGATAAGTCAATGTAATTCTAATTATAATTACCTCCCTTCAGATCTTTATGAAAAGATTAAATAAAAATAAATAAAATAATTTATTTTTAATTTTAAATAAATATTTTTTTTAATATGAACAAAAGTATGTGTATTTTTGCATATGCGTTCGCAAAAAAAATCTGACAAGAGTTTTAAAAGACATGCATGAATATAAGATGAGTTTGCCGATACCCGTCATGTCAGTGGCATTTATCAGCTCAACTTGCATCTGTCTCATGTAAAACCGGGGGACATACCATGGCCACCGAGAGTTAACAAGGCCAAGCAACTAACTTCTTGCCCCCTCTGACGTCATTGTGGTTGGTTAACTTAATTTCGCGCCTTTTTAAATTTAATTTCATAATTCACAAAGTTAAAATGCCTACTGCAAGTGTTTGGATTTCCAAAAGAGAAAGAATTACGGCAAATATGGATACACGCAAATAAGTTTGATTTTTTTTTTAATTCTATAAAAAATCAAAAGTCTGAATTACTTATTCATTATTTGATAAAAATAAAGTAGTGTATAGCCAATAATTATTGTTTCCATTTTTTTAAATTACTTTCTCCGATGTCTTATTAAGTGTAGTATATTTTATCTTTTCTCTGTACTTTTGTAGATTAAATAAATGAAATAACGGCATATTTAATCAATATTTTCACACAAAAAAAAAATATTGATTAAACAATGCTTTATTCAATGGTAATATGGTTAATTAACAAAATTAATTTTTCTTAGCGTTATAATGATTTTAAATTGTTATTTTAAACATATACAGATCTTTATTTTCATTAAAAAAAGTTCATGGATTTTTTTTATATATATAAAAATATACCTTTAGTAATGGTGTATTTTGTTTTTTAAAAAAAAGTTTCATTTACGGCATTTCGAACAATTTGGAACAATGTTATTTAAATAAATAGTAAATCACATGAAATATATGAAATTATATTTTTTGTGAAAATATTGATTAAACAATGCTTTATTCAATGATAATATCGTTAATTAACAAAATTAATTTTTCTTCGAGGTATAATGAGTTCATTAACACGAAGTTTAGGGGCATTTTTCGTAATATATACGAAATAATTTTTTTAAAAAATTAATTTTAAACATATACAGACCTTTATTTTCATTTTTTTTTTTAATGCTAATCTTCTTTTTCATGTTGACTCTTGTGATGAGGGTCACAATATTGAAAAAATAGAAAGAATGATTATCTGGGTTCCTCCAATTCTATACTGAACAATTTTTGTGATATGAAAAATGATCACATCAGTAAGAAAAAGCTAAAAAGAAAAAGAAAATTAGAAACATTCTACTAAATATTTTCTATAAATTTATATTGAATAAAGATCAGTTTCAGGATAAATCGAATCGTGTTCCTTTCTTTTCTTTTTTACATGCAATTTTTAAAGTTTTCTAATGCTTTGTTTTAAATATTTACAATATCGTATGGTCAACATGTTTTGATATTTTGGATAACTTTAGTGAAGGTGTTTTTTGTTTACAGGAAATAATACATTTGCACCAAGCTTTATAATAAAGTAATGGATTTATTATATTCCGTGATCATTAATTAATAAATACTGAAAATTTCATTAAAATTGGTTGATTTCCTGAATTTTGATGGATTATTTAGTGAATGGAGAAGTCGAAATGCCGTCTTATTATTGTTACGACGGCCATTGTTTGACACGCAATGCAGTGACGTCATTTTCGAGCCAACAGGCATGTAGTAACTCTCGGTGGCCATGGACATACGCGTCGATTTCCGATTAAATGGACTCTTATAAAATAAATAAATGAATAAGTAAATAAATAAAATCCCATCCTATGTTTTGATTGAATAACAAGTAAATAATTTCAGATTTTTGTGAAAACACAAAAAAAGTTTTGAAAACAATAAAATGAAAAAAAAAAAAAAAAAAAATTATTTTTAAAATAGATCCGGTATTCCGTTAATTATTTGTTTATTACGAAATAAAAACAATACATTCGATGTATTATTTGTGAAATTACGGAGAAAGTTATTTTTATCGTTTCTGGGCATCCGTATATGATATGAGGCGTCATTTGCTGCTGAGTGGAACCGGAAACTGGAAGAAAATATGAATTTCACGAATCGCCAAAAGTATAATAAATACAAGAATATTTGAACAATGAAACAATTTCTATTACAACTAATCAAAATCGAACAATATTAATTAACGAATTGAAAAGATTAAATAAACTTGTTAACGTACAAGAATATAAAAATTTAACTTTTTTTCGAATGTAATAAAAAAAAAAGTTTTCCTAATTTAATTACAAGAAAACAAATCATGAAACGTCTTATAACTGAGTCAATTAAAATACGACGACCATGGTTTATTAAAAAAATAAGTAAATAAATAATAATAATAATAATAATAATAATAGACTCAGGGCAAGTTGAATGTCTTTTAATTGTATTTTGCTCGGGATCAAAGTGTAGTATCTGTTCCGATAGGTACTGCACCCCATAGACTGGTACCGTCTTGGCCTTCGAGGCTTGATTTACGCCGGTCTGTGGGTTTGTCCTGTGCAGTTCTAGGAGGTCCACCCTCCCAGGCTTTGCCTTCTCAACCTTTGAGAAGGGGTTAGTTTATTGCTAATCGTTTGAGGCGCCCCTACAGGGAATGCCGACGGGGCTGCCCAGGCATTTTTTGACGAGGGCTGACGTATCAATCCCCACTTTCCGACCTTGTGTCACATTTTACCTTGTGGGAGGTAGATAAATACCTTCTTTTAATTGTATTAAAATATATCTTTAATTAAAAATAATTACTATTGAAACAAACTCGCCAGACTCAACAACCCTCGTGTAAATAGCGTCATAATTTAGGTTGATCCCCCCCCCCAACCTTCTCCCTTTTTTCTCAGTAGCTTCTTACGTCTACAGTGGCGACCTGCCTTGTTTGGGGTTAACTATGTTAAAAAAAAAATTTAATGTTAAATTCTCATTTTATGCTTATTTTCTTAGTGAAACCTAGTTATCCCCCCACCCCACACACACACACACATTATCAGCCCCTTCGACACAATTGCCGATGTTGTTTCCCGGAGTTTCGTTCGTTAAGCGTTTGCGTTTCATTACTGTTTCTTATATATATATATATATATATATATATATATATATATATATATATATAGTGTTGCTTCATTGTTTCTTAATCTTTGTTTATTTTTTTGTTGTTCAATTTTTGTTAAAATCAATTGTTGAAACAAAAACTCTTTTTTTGTAAATAAAAAGTTTGATAATCATTGTTTGTTTTTTAATGAAAAAAAATGTTCGGAATCAATTGTTAAAAAGTTCAAGCATAAAACCGAGATAAGTTATCTCCTTTATTTTGTCAGCATTAAACAAAATGAATTACAGAAGAACCGACATCACAAATATAGCATACATTTCTTTGTAATATCATTCATTACAACGATTCGCCATATAAAAGAATGGACAAAGTATTTCCTAACGTTAGTTATCTCCCTTTATATTTTGGCATAGAATTTCCGAAAGTTAAAAATCGTAGTTACGTCCCCTGTCTCATGATAGGTATTTATCTACCTCCCACAGCGGTAAGATGTGACACAAGGTTGGAAAGTGGGATTTGATAAGTCAGCACCCTAGATGAAGAGCACTTATGACCTTTAAAAATTGCCTGGGCAGCCCGGTTGGCATTCCCCGGTAGGGGTGCCTTAGGCGATTAGCAATAAACTAACCCCTTCTGAAAGGGTGAAAAGGCAAAGCCTGGGAGGGTGGACCTCCTAGAACTGCACAGGACAAAGTATCCATCAGAACAGATACTACACTTTGATCCTGGTCAAAGGCCGAGAAAGTACATATCTCTGACTACCTCAAAAGCCAACCGAAATATTTTTTTAAATAGCTATTTATTTCCTTACCTGAGTAACAAATTTGCACTAACATATTTTAAAATAATTAGAATAACGATCATAACCCGACGTTACCTGGGAGCAATAAACTTGAATCTTTATTTATCAAATATGTGTTTTTATTTTCTTTAGCTTTTTATTTCAAGATTATTTTTAAGATGTCTAATTTCAAACATTTGCTTTAATCAATGAATACACAATTTTCTTTACTTTTTTTTTTTTTTTTTTTTTTATATATTTCACCCCAAACAAGGCAGGACGCCACTATAGACGTAAAGGGGCTACTGAGAATTAGGGTGTTGGTTTTGGGTGTCATCCCAAGTTGGGAGCAGTGTAGCAAGATATCTGTTTACATTAGTTTTAAACCTCTGCATGTCGGTACAGTCAGGGAAACATGGAGCAGGGAGGGAGTTCCAGAGGCCGGCAGCACAAGGAAAGAAGCTACTGGAGTAAAAGGCTCTCCGGCATCTGGGGACCTCCACAGTGAATGGATGGGACCTAGCTGATTATCGGGTTGTTCTAGTGTATTTGCGTTGAGGAGACACTAGAGCAGCTAGTTCATCAGAGCACAATCCATTGAAGTACTTGTAAAACAGGCACAAGGATGCAACATTGTGGCGATGAGACAGGGGCTGGAGCTTGGTGGATAGTGAGGGACCTATTAAGTTGGCGAATCTTTTTTGGACCTTTTTGGGAAGGACTAGTGGATGATGCACCAGCCCAGATGTGACAACAATATTCCATACATGGGCAGATGGTGGCTTTGTAGAGATACAAGATAATGTCAGGTGTGAAGAGTTTACTAGCACGGTAGAGGGAGCCCACTATTTTTGCAGCAGCCTTGGCAATGTCTTTAATGTATTTGTTCCAATTAATGTTACCTGTGAATGTTAGGCCGAGTAGAATTCTCAGGTAGGGTGTTATTTGCCATGGCAATCGGTGGTTGAAGAGGTTTCTTGTAGTTCTGATGACCTCAGAGGAAGAATAAATCTGGAAGATGTGTGCAGAACAGGAGACTTCATTGGTTTGGTCACGTTAAAAGAATGGGTGAGAGTTTTGGGGTTAGTAGATGTAGAAGGTTCAGTTCACAGAGGAAGGCCAAGGAAAACATGGGAGGAAGTGATAAGGATGGACTTGAGAGAAACAAGGATAAATTAATACCTGGTCAGATTAGTTTGAAGTCGATTTCTTAAAGCTGTCCGATGCATCCCAGCATGTAAAGTAGATGTTAAACCGAATATGATGATGACAAGGATTGTTTAAAAATGAAGTCTTATAAAGATAATGTTATTTCCTGAAACCGGGTAATACCAAGTCATCTTTCCACAAGAAATAAAAAAGCATGTGATAAAAATTAAATTTTATTACAATTTTGATAATTTTTACATTTTAAAAGGTACGAAAAAATTTTTTCAATTTTATTTCATTTCTTTTTTTTTTCACTTTTTCCTCTTGCTACGTCGTTTAGGTTTCCAATCATTTGGTTGATTAGATTTCGGATTGGGATTGGGAGAGACAGACCACTCCTGTAAAAGTTTCCCCAATATGTCTGGGGTCAATAGTCCCTTTTTCAACAGCTGTTCGGTCAGTCGGCCATCTTGTAAATTAAGAGTATTAATGGATTGCAAATTCTTGGCTTTTCGGAAGGAGTCCGAAAGCTTTGAATTAAACCTGGGCGTGTCGCCTTCTGGATCGGCCGTGTTTTCTTTGATCAATTTCAGGTTCAGGTTTTGCTGGACTCTTCGGTTCATATCGAAATCTTCATCGTCCTCAACACTGATCGTGTCGTGTTGGTTTGAATCAGACTTGATGGCTTTCAGCAAATTTGTGATGTTGTAAACACCAATCTGAATGATGCTGTCCAATTCCTCTTGCATGTATCGAACCTGCGTCACATCAGGAAACATGTCTGGAAAACGATAGCTAGAAATATCGGAAAAGAACATCGTTAAAATAATCTCAAAGAGAAATAAACACAAAAATTAAAAAGGTAAATAGATACAAATATTATTATTATTTTCATTTTTCGTCTCATGCTGAGGTTAGACGTTTCGTTAATGACTTCCGACTTTTCCTGTCTGTTGCCATTTCGCTTGTGTCGATCTGCCAGGATCAGGTCGTCATCAACTGATCCCATCAATGTATAAGCGGCCTATCACGTGACTTTGGTCCATCAACGTCAATGTGGGACACACTTTTGAGCGTTTTGGATGACTGACGGTGGGCGATGTGGCCGTACCAGTTGAGACATTGTTGTGCAACATACTTTCTCATGGAGGCCTGCAGAGTGAGATTGGAAATTTTTTACATCTGATGTGCTGCAGCAAGGATCGTGTAGTTTCGATGTTGACCACATTTTACAAGAGTACAGGTCGGACATGTGTGTTGTATGCTGTCACTCACATATACAAGACAGAGAAAATGGATAGATATAAACAGTCGGGGGTAGACAGATAGATATAAACAGTCGGGGGTAGACAGATAGATATAAATAGTCGGGGGTAGACAGATGTAATAGAAATAGTCGGGGGTAGACAGATGTAATAGAAATAGTCGGGGGTAGACAGATGTAATAGAAATAGTCGGGGGTAGACAGATGTAATAGAAATAGTCGGGGGTAGACAGATGTAATAGAAATAGTCGGGGGTAGACAGATGTAATAGAAATAGTCGGGGGTAGACAGATGTAATAGAAATAGTCGGGGGTAGACAGATGTAATAGAAATAGTCGGGGGTAGACAGATGTAATAGAAATAGTCGGGGGTAGACAGATGTAATAGAAATAGTCGGGGGTAGACAGATGTAATAGAAATAGTCGGGGGTAGACAGATGTAATAGAAATAGTCGGGGGTAGACAGATGTAATAGAAATAGTCGGGGGTAGACAGATGTAATAGAAATAGTCGGGGGTAGACAGATGTAATAGAAATAGTCGGGGGTAGACAGATGTAATAGAAATAGTCGGGGGTAGACAGATGTAATAGAAATAGTCGGGGGTAGACAGATGTAATAGAAATAGTCGGGGGTAGACAGATGTAATAGAAATAGTCGGGGGTAGACAGATGTAATAGAAATAGTCGGGGGTAGACAGATGTAATAGAAATAGTCGGGGGTAGACAGATGTAATAGAAATAGTCGGGGGTAGACAGATGTAATAGAAATAGTCGGGGGTAGACAAATGTAATAGAAATAGTCGGAGGTAGACAGATGTAATAGAAATAGTCGGGGGTAAACAGATGTAATAGAAATAGTCGGGGGTAGACAGATGTAATAGAAATAGTCGGGGGTAGACAGATGTAATAGAAATAGTCGGGGGTAGACAGATGTGATAGAAATAGTCAGAGGTAGACAGATATGATAAAAATAGTCAGAGGTAGACAGATATGATAGAAATAGTCAGAGGTAGACAGATATAATAGAAATAGATGGCTATTTAGATATGTTTTCGGAATTTTTGAGATGAGGGTTGATCATTTTTAGAATTTGGTATATTCGGATTACTGTTCTCATCTTGGGTGTTTTTATCACAACGTTTCGGCTGACGTAACTTCCGACATTCTTCGGATGTACCTTGTCGAACTTGGGAATCTTTCTGTTGAACTCGGGAATCTGGACAGAATTTCAAACAGAACCCTTTATTAAATCCACGGGGGTAGCATGCTCTCATTCCATCTGCCATGACTTGGAAGAAGTCTTCAATAATTTGCAATTCTTCATATCGCCTGCACCAAGGATTGAACCTTCAACTTTAAGATGACTATCACTTAGAACTGAATTTTACTTAGTACTATATCCACTGCGCCACGGGTCCTGAAGAAGGTCGAAGGTTACAGCGCACAAAAACGTTGTGAGAATAACACTCAAGATGAGAACAGTAGTCCAAATAATCCAAATGATACAAATTATCAATCCTCATCTCAAAAATTCGGAAAAAACAAAGATTCCCAAGTTTGACTAAGAAGTTCACATGTTCGAAAAGATGCTCCAAATTAAAACTGACCCTTTAAATGTCGTCTGCGTTGAAATCAGAGTTTTTAAATCATTCAGAAAATACATTTTTATGTTAGGCAAAAGTCAAAGAAACCACTAACAAATTATAGGCATTTAATTTGATTACATATTCTATGACAAGGGTGTATTGACATTAGATTTGAAGATGATCATATTGTAACGCTCAGGGAGGCAGTCTTGTGGCAATGTGTTCCACAGATGAAAAGTTCTTGGAAAGAATCTCTGTTCATGGAAATTCTGTTTGATGTGAGGCACATGGAAGAAAAAAAAAAAAGTCCTTTGCAGAAACAGACGAGTTCTTGCTGTGAATGTCTTACAAATAAAAACCAAAGATTGGAGCTCAGTCGAGCAGTTTCTATAGAAATAACCATAGAGTAGAGAGAGACTAGCAACGTCTCTTCTGTGAGAAATGCTTCGATTGAACATACGGGTCTTAAGAATATCCGTTCTTGTAAAGTCTTACTCACCTCAACCATAAGTAAAGATCCAACACATCAAAGACACTTTCCAACTGAATAAGATCCGCAAGTACTTTCGGTGGTTGTAAAGGCCATCCAATATTTCGGCACAACCAAGACAAGGTCAGAGGTTCATTCTGGCTGAATTGCCGGGCAAACTAGAAAAGAGAAAAAAACAGTTCTAATATGGAATATTATATATAGTCTAATATTTATATATATATATATATATATATATATATATATTCTAATAGAAATTGGAAGCATTGCTGGGAGTAATAATAAAAGTTTTAAAAAGGTTGAAGGCAATGCGAAGTTCCGGATCGCTGGAAGCTGTGAAGAACAAACATAAAACAAAACCGAAATAAGTCGGATATAGATCGAAAAGGTTTGTTTATTTTTCTAGACGAACTTACAAGACAGCAAGAGTGTTAGTCTGTAATATCAAATTGATCCCTGATCATCCGGAATATTACGAACTAACACTCTTGCTGTCTTGTAAGTTCGTCTAGAAAAATAAACAAACCTTTTTGATCTATATCCGACTTATTTCGGTTTTGTTTTATGTTTGTTCTTCACAGCTTCCAGCGATCCGGAACTTCGCATTGCCTTCAACCTTTTTAAAACTTTTATTATATATTCTAATATTTTCGACATATATGGACTCCACACACTTTCGTGTAGAAGGAGCGCCGGCAGATTTCCTATGTACAGCGCTCTCAATGATGTCGTTCGACGAGCACTAGACATCGTTGGCTTCCCATCGATCCTCGAACCAGTTGGCTTTAACAGAGGGGATGGAAAACGACCTGATGGCCTGACGGTGTTTCCCTTTGCAGACAGTAAGTCACTGATATGGGATGCGACTTGTGTCGACACGTTTGCACCCTCGTCAGTGATAGAATCGGTAACAAACCCTGGACATGCAGCAGCGTCAGTAGAGAGCCGCAAGCGGTCAAAATATGCAGATCTTCTCGACAGAATTGTATTTCAACCGATCGCTGCAGAGACGAGTAGAGTGATTGGCTCTGCCACACTCGACTTCCTCGGCAGCCTTGGTCTATTAACTACGCGTAATACCGGAGACAATCGTGAATTGTCTTGGCTTTAAGACCGCCTCTCTATCGTCATTATTCGTGGAAACACCTTGAGCCTGCTCTCAGCCTGCCAAGCCAGCCGAACCTTCGAAGAAAACTATGGACTGTGATACGATTAACATTGTTTAAAAACAAACCAAAAGATATGGAATGAATATAATGAATACATTACACTTTGAAGTAATAAAAAAACGAAAAAATATGCGCTTGCCACTGGAACTTTGTTACATAGTTTACTTTTCTCCGGTGACACCGTTTTCAACGCCACGTGTTTACCACTAGATCTTTAATCAATTTGTTTACTTTTATCTAACAACACTGTTTTCAATACTGATCTTGGAAACAACGTGTTTTCCACCCGAAACTTTGATACATGGTTTACTTTTCACCAACACCTTTTTCAATACTGATCTCTATCACCTAATTATCTTAGCCCTTTAAGTGCTAAAATGCCACCGGCAACTTCTATTAAGCCCGTCTTTTATGGACGGCAAAGCAAGTTGGTCACATGTTATCAATATGTATAAATACTCTCGTTCCGGCGTGTACTTGTTCTTTCTCACATTAAGGTTCTACACGCCAGGCAAAGACGGGTTTTTTTTAACATAGTTCACCCCAAACAAGGCCAGACGCCACTATAGACGTAAGGGGCTACTGAGAAAAAAAGAGGAGAGAAGGTTGGGGGGGGGGGGTCAACCTAAATTGGTATCTGCGCAGCGAGATGTCTGTTTACATTAGTTTTAAACTTCTGCATGTCTGTACTGTAGGGGAAACAGGGGGCAGGGAGGGAGTTCCAGAGGCCAGCAGCACGAGGAAAGAAGCTATTTGAATAGAAGGCTCTCCGAAATCTGGGAACCTCCACAGTGAATGAATGAGATTTAGTTGATTGTCGAGTTTGTCTAGTGAATTTACGTCAAGGGGGCACCAGGGTAGCCAATTCATCGGAGCATAATCCATTGAAGTATTTGTAAAACACTTTTAAGGTGGTGATAACGTGAGTCAAGACTATTTCCCTCACTCGATCCGGGTTCTGGCACATCATGTCCACCACAACCTTTAAAATGTAAAAGCTCAGATATAAAATATTCTTTGTTTTTCACAATTATTCACAACACACACGCAGAGACACAAAGAATTTCAACGATTACGAACCTTGAGGAAACTGGTACAAACAAACGGCTGTTTCTTTGGAATCGGTGAACAGCAAAAGACATATCGTACTCTTAATGGCAACGGCACATGCTCTATCATGTCTGCGAGGAACTTAAAATCATCCACATTGCACATGAAATAGTAATCACTGTCAAGTTGTGAGAGAGTCACAAAAATGTCCTGTAATAGAAAGAAAAGAGAAACACTTAAAGATTTTAAGTCGTTCCGAATATCATAATATAAGCAGGCCGATAGAGAAGTGCTCATTATGTGACAAATGCAGGGGTGGGGAAATGGCAACATACCTTTTGTTGTATGAGAAAGGCAGAAAAGAGTGAATATTAATTACTCTCTCCCCCCCTCCCTCTCTCCCTCTCTTTCTATCTATCTCTCTCTCTCCCCTCCCTCCCTCTCTTTCTATCTATCTATCTCTCCCCCTCCCTCTCTTTCTATCTATCTCTCTCTCTCCCTCCCCCTCTCTCTCTCTCTCCCTCCCCCTCTCACAGTAGTGAACTTTTTTCTCACCTCATAATGTTTAATTTTTTTAAATAGGATTTTTAAAATGTTCTTTTAGTACTATATGCTATTGCTTTTTATATTTTAAGAAATATAGATTAATATAGTAAATAATAAAAATAATAATATCAGTCACGAGAAACACACACACACGTACATACGAGAAATGGTCACACAATTTTATTAATATAGAAATATAAAAAGTAAACACAACTGATAGAATGTGTAAAAAACATTTTTTTAATCAAGTATATCAAATGTATAGACAAGCCTGGTAAGACCCATTACAGACTGCAGAGATCACAAAGGCTATCAGTGACGAACACTATCTCCTTCACAAACGTGAATCCCGACTCAATGACTGAAGTCGAGTAGAAGCTTCCTACGTCATGTTCCTAACAACATCTTAGGAAGAAACCAGACTACAGCTACAGACCAGAAAGCTAGAAAAGGACCCCCTTTCTATTGAAGCCCTCCTCCCGTGTCTCAGAAATGGGTACAATAGAAGACGCAAGCACCTGAGAACAGAAATGAGGCAGTCAAAAGTTGTAAAGAAACGAGAAAATGTTGTATAAGACACAAAAAGAGGAACAGGCCAGAGAGCAGCAAGTAATAAGGAACCACTCCCCCATAGCAAGTGGCAACGTTTCTGGACTAATAATCAGGGGTCACGTTAAATCAAATCCGACTTCTGACCCGAAATTCCATTTTAAAAACCTTACTTCAACTTGCAGGTTAAGATGAGCAGACTATCTAAAACCTCCGTTTTATGACCGTCTTAATTTTTTTATGATGTCTTTTTTATGATATCATAATAACACATTATAAACTATTAAAGGATTTCATTGAATAAAGACACAAACTTTTAATAATTAACTCAATATTAAATATCAAAAAAATCATTCCAACAAATTCCTTTCAAAAACACACATACAACCCTAACCCTAAAAACACACATACAACCCTAACCCTAAAAACACACACATACAACCCTAAAAACACACACATACAACCCTAACCCTAAAAACACACATACAACCCTAACCCTAAAAACACACATACAACCCTAACCCTAAAAACACACAAATACAACCCTAACCCTAAAAACACACAAATACAACCCTAACCCTAAAAACACACAAATACAACCCTAACCCTAAAAACACACATACAACCCTAACCCTAAAAACACACATACAACCCTAACCCTAAAAACACACACATACAACCCTAACCCTAAAAACACACATACAACCCTAACTCTAAAAACACACATACAACCCTAACTCTAAAAACACACAAATACAACCCTAACCCTAAAAACACACAAATACAACCCTAACCCTAAAAACACACATACAACCCTAACCCTAAAAACACACACATACAACCCTAACCCTAAAAACACACAAATACAACCCTAACAACACACAAATACAACCCTAACCCTAAAAACACACATACAACCCTAACCCTAAAAACACACATACAACCCTAACCCTAAAAACACACATACAACCCTAACTCTAAAAACACACATACAACCCTAACCCTAAAAACACACATACAACCCTAACCCTAAAAACACACATAACAACCCTAACCCTAAAAACACACATACAACCCTAACCCTAAAAACACACAAATACATTTAATCTTAACCTGAAGTGAAATTAACCAGAGCTGCATTTTGAAAATAAAACTAGCCGATCCGTAACCTGTTGGGTCAATATTCGTACATTGTACATTACTGTATATTTAGTTCCTTCTTCTTCATCCGGTTTTGATATTTAGAGTGCTGTGACAATATCTCACGCCTACTCTCCATGCCGTCCGGTCCAAAAAGTTGACATCAGTCAGGTTGCATGAAGTCATATTATGAACATGCATGAGTGCGTCCACTGCACTGGCCGTGATCGTCCCTCTCGTCGTGCCTGCTGCAAGGTTGCCGTTCGACTCAGTACTGAAACAGAGAATTCTCATTCCAAGCGAAACCACAAGTCCAATTTATAAACAATTAACAGATGTTTATTGTTTTGGAGATTACAAATGGTACTCGTTTTCTTAGGTTGAATAGCAGACTTGCAAAATTAGATTTTTTAACCCGGCCAAATAAAATATAAGTCCAATCAACACAATCCTTTAGCTAAGAGCCTCAAGAGCTCACCTCGCCTGGAGAAGCACACCAGCCCAACTGTTAGCTCTCAGAAAAACCAACTGACTGTGTCATGTCCTGAGGGTCGGCTCTAACCACCTTCCTATCTCCTGGAATATTTTCACTCGTGACCGGAAATCTTGGATTCTGGACTCTCTTAATGATCACCATTTGACCACCCAGGAGCTGACTACTGGAGACATCCACTAGAGATAACGGCCAGACAGTGTCCACTCAAAAGAGTTTATCAGGAGACCATCTAGGAACATTAGTTTTCTCAACTAGGTTGGTCTCAGCGGGATTCCCCGTTTAATGAAGCACTTATTTTATTTCAAACAAAAGACAATTTCTGGGTGGTCCAACTCACAATCAGAGATATTTTCAATTCCTCTGTGCACCCCCTCCCCTTTTCCCTTTGGTCGAACATCTATCACTTGCAACGTCTACCATTCGCATGCACCACCAAAACATGCAGCCGAGTGCATGTTTACAATATCACTTCTCACGCACTCGAACCAACTCTATCTCAGTCTACTATGCTCGGAATATCAAGAAATGTTATGGAGTCTATACAAGAGGTGGTACGCCGACCACGTAAGGTATCCGTAATCTCACCAATACTGTGAAACATTCATGACTGAAACTTGGTGGACAAGTCAGGCATAGCTTGAAGTTTATTTGTCCCAAATATGGTTAGATTTCAGAAAGGATTATCAATATTATTAATGATTCCATGTGTGGCATTTGGTGCATTCAGCATACTGAGGTGAAGATCAAGAGTGAGTGGAGTAATCTTGGGAAAGGAGTGACGCCCTCCCCTACATCTTGTTGTAATAGCTAACCAAAAGGAAGACTTAAGGTCGCCCTCAACTATGGTCGACCACTTTACTTATGTGCATTTGGTCTTGTCTAGAGGAATGATGGAAGGGTTCAGAAAAAGAGGTAAACCACCGAAACGATAGCGCGATACTGTCTGTTTCTTGAAGTCCAGATCAATCGGTCCGCTAAACAAAATAGTGAGAAACTAGAGGTATTAGAGTTTAGACCTGATAGATCATAGCAGTATGCAGAGAAAACCTTTGACGACGATGATAAATACAGTTTATTTTCCTTTTTTTAATATAACAATTCAAAGCTAATCTTACAGTAGTGAGTACATAAAATGATTAATATGAATTTATTGTCCTTTAAATATTAAGTAAAAGGTCCCCATGAGACATGGAGTAATCTTGGGAAAGGAGTGGCGCCCTCCCCTACATCTTGTTGTAGTAGTCAATCAAAAGGAAGATTATGATCGACCACTTTGTTTTTTGTTTGTTTAACTGTCGTAGTTAGTTGCTACAACTAGTAAGTATTATTTATTTCTGGAAAATAACAATAGCAAACATATATACATACATACATACATACATACATACATACATAGATGAAAGGAAAAGAAACTGACCATAAGATTGGATAAAGTTGAATGAGGCAAGTGGTAAGCAAACAATTCGATTTGGTCGGCTGTTGGATGGAGTCCTGCTTGCTGAAAAATTAAAAAAAAATTAAATAAATGTTGTAGACCCGTGCTAGGGGTCACAAAGATAACAACCACAAATTGTGACAGGTTAAAATATACAATGTATTTATTCATAGCAATACAGTAACGCCACTAAATGTGGTAGGAGATGACCGGATTCCTACCATGCGGTAAAACATGAATAGGAATGTCCTCTGTTTGAGTCTTTGCAACCATGGTATTTATTATAGATGGTTGCTTCCATTAGTTCTTCAATAGGGGTGATTTGTACCCCACAACAATAAATAAAAAGAAAAACAGTCTTGGTTATTATTTGCTGGCAAGTCAGATAAAATTGCATGGAGAGAAATGATATAAGAATGATGCGATGGATGTGTGATGTGAGTTTTAAAGACAGGTTTAGATCTGATGACCTCAGAGGAAGATTAAATCTGAACAGTATAGGGAGATGTGTGCAGAACAGGAGACTTTGTTGGTATGGTCACGTCGAAAGAATTGATGTGAGTTCTTGAGTTAGTAGATGTAGAACAGTTGAGGTAGCAGGTTCAGTTCACAGGGGAAGGCCAAGGAAAACATGGGAGGAAGTGATTATGGGTGGATTTGAGAGAAAGAGGGATAAATAAAAACCTTGCCTTGGATAGGTTAACTTGGAAGTCAATTTCTAAAAACATTATCATCATCATCATCATCATCTCTACTCGGAATTCGGTTTAAAAAAAACAGACTCCAACTCGCAAGATGAGCAGACCATCTCAAACCTTGGTTTTATGACCATGAGATGCATTGCACTTGTCTTAAAGATACATTATAAGCTATTATAGGAAAGCTCCTTAGAAAACTTGCATAAACAATAAACTGAAAAAATCTAACCACCAATCAAAGAGAACTATCAAAATTATAGAAGAATGAGAACAGGGATGGTAAATCTTACCTGATTGCACATATGTAACACATTCTTTATCTGCTTAAATGAAAATATCCTCCATTCTGTGTTGGTTGTCATGCTCCATTTACAGTGGAAAATATATTGGTGAACTGTATCGATTTCAATGAAATCCCTTCTAGACATTACCAAGTGGGTGACCGGAAGGACCTTTTTGGAGCAGGTCAATCCAAACAACATTTTTTGGATTCCTGAAGGAAGTAAGTGCAGCAGCCATCATGCAGGTCCAGAAGGAAAAAGAGTGATGGTTGCACCGTGCATTGTCCATCTGGGATTGAACCCAGAGTGTTCTAGTCACCAAATAGAAACGTGTGCTTTTTGTCACGCGACGAGACTTCACATATGCAAATGAGCCGTGTTTTGCATGGGCTAATTCTCGTCGTGATAAAAAGCTTAGACACTTTGCTCTGGAGGGAAGAGCGAGAAAGGTTGACGTTGTAACTACGTCGAGTGCAAAGAGAAAAAGAAAGAAGAAAAAGAAAAGAAAAAAGGAATCAAATTCTGGACGAAAAGTTTGATTGTAAACGTTGCGTCGTTCTCATGCGTGTTTGGACTGTTGGTAGTGAAAAGACCAAAAAAGACAATTCGGCGTCCCGTTTGAACTCAGTCTTTATTTTATTAACTCTTTGTTACAGTAAGATTGTACCAAGAATATAAATAGTCCTACAAACTATTCCTACACAAAGAATACTAACAAAATCAGATCCCGTGACTAAAGAGAATGATTACAAATAATAATTATCCTATTTTTAATTTTACTGGTCTTACCAGATCAGGTCAATATAAAACGCCATTTCAATTCTCCGTTTCAATATCGGCACAGCTCTCATGACTTTCGGACACATTTTTTTACTTTCAGAATTGCTGAAGCATGGAACAAACTGTCTGCATCAGTTGTTGGATGCTGAGACACTGCATCCTTTTAAATCCTCACGCTTCCCAAAATTCGCCAAAACTACACCCGATGTCCCTCCCTCCATATACATGCACACACAGGCATTCACTTTTGATGAGTGGTAGTTGATTGAGTGCTTGATTTGTTTTATGGCATATCAACCCTTTTGAGTTATTTAATGCCAGCTCCATTTATTTTGGTAAAAAGTTTTTGTATTTCAGGTTCTTAATATTTTCAAGTATTTAATAGATTCTATTTTGTATATAAATCATTTGTAGATCTTTTGCATATTTTGTATATAAACAGTCCGCATTCAATAAAATAGAGGATTTGGATTGGTTTATTGGGCTTAACGTTATTAGATTTTTTAGCATAAGCCAACTATTAAAAAAGGAGATTATAAGTTCCACCCTGACATCCTTAAATAATTTCTTCATGGTGCCAACATTGTAGTAGCTTTGTCGCATGGAGATAAAATCAACACATTCACCGAATATGGGACATGACAGATTGCACACCAGGGGGGGGGGGGGGGGGGGTCCTTCTGCTCAAGCAAGAATGAATTGAGTGGATTTTGTGAGGCCAATATGGAGTCTGGAGAGGACAACCTCCTCCTTTATGACTTCTTACAGCCCTGTCTAGTGCTACCAGATCAGGCTGTAGGAAAATACTGGCTTTCTGACCTAAAATGCACCAAACATTGATGTTATTGTTTTTTCTTTTTCCTTTGCAAAACTCAATCATGTTCTGCAAAGAAAAAGACAGAAACATGTCTGAAAAAATCGGCTTCCTCACTCAAAATGCACCAAACATTGATGTTTTATTGTTTTATTTCTCTTTGCCAAACTCAATCATGTTCTGCAAAATCCAAAACAAAAAAAAAAACAATTTCCCTCCCACCTCCTCATCCCTCCCTATTTCTCTTCCCTTCCCCCTCACTCTTCTTTTCCCCCTTTCACTCAACCAAACACCATGAATAAATACTTGAACATATAAAGAACTTGAAGCATAAAAACTTTCACCAAAACGACCTGATTTGGCATTAAATAACTCGAAAAGGGTTGATATGCCGGAAAACAAAACAACCCAATCAAACATCATGAATAAATATAAAGAACTTGAAGCATAAAAACGTTTCACCATACTACAACTAATGTTTCGACATTAAATGACCCATAAGAGGTTGATATGCCGTAAAACAAAACAAATCAAATTATTTTTAATTTTGGTCGGCCTCAAATGAGCCAAAGAGGTTTTCATATTTGTAATCTTTAAGCCGGTAGGCGTAGGTGAAACGTTGATAAATTTTATAGCTCCACAGTTTTCGATCGGCTGACAGCAAATTGAGTCCTGAGAGACCAGTTTCCTCCTCGATGATCGCCTTCAGTACGACATACATACGATTCTTGCATCCAGTAACCAGAGTAGGAGTGACATTTCTTGAAAGCGCTAGTCGCCTCCTCCTCACAACTGCTGACACACAAGGCAAGCATCCATATAGTGACTTTCGTAGATGTTAGGGTTATGCTCGTAGCATTCTGACAGAGGCTAAGGAAAAGGAATGTCCATATTACGAAGATGGACAGATTAAAAGTCGGCACACAGAAGGGAGTCTAAGGCAATAGCAATATAAAAATCCTCTCACCGTCACCCCCCCCCCACACACACACCGCAAACATAATCACAACCAAACCAGATAGTTCAATGGGAAAAAAACTTACCTCAATTGGTTCGATGATCCGACTAGTAACATCTTTTAAAAGTGTCAAGTCTTCCCGTCTAAAAGTCGTTACTTCACCGTTTTCAAAATTGGTTCCGTATCGACCGGCGCGTCCGCCAATCTGGAGAGCTTGTGAAGGTGTCAACACATCCATCTCTTTCTCTCCATTTTCATTCAGCGTTGGTTTCACCAAAGAGTAGAATATAACCCTTTTGATCGAACTACAAGTTAAGAATAAAAAAAGTTAATTTTAAATTTGGAAAAAAAAACAAAAAAAACATCAGAGTTTGCGGAAGAATGTCACATAGGCAACAATTGTGTTTTTTGTTGCTTTTTTACGGCATATAAACCATCGTTGTATCATTTTAAGCAAAAAAATTGTACATTGATTGGAATTATGATGTCGGCGATACCCACTATGTTAGCAACATCCATATTTGTGGTGTCTATCATACAAAACGTTCTGACATAAGTCTTAACCAGCAGAGAATATCACATTGGTTGTTACTATGATTAAAAGTATGCCCCATTGCAAACATCATAGTCCCAACTAATGTCATATTCATCGCCACTTAAGACTCGTTTGCCAAAAGTCTTTGTGTTTCTTTAAAATCATCACGCCATGTAAAAAAAGCGCTAATATTATTTTTTAGCCCAATTTTTGACGTTGGTTTTTAAACATTTTGAATCTCGGTGCATTTGTTGTGTTTTATGGCATATCAACCATCATTGGGTCATTTTATGCCAAAAAATCGCACGTTTTTGTATGCGAGTGATTTGTAGATTAATTTGAAGAGAATTCTGTTACTGATCCAGTAGCATGCAAAGTGTGTGTGTGTGGGGGGAGTCAAATTGGAAGAGGGGGCATCCAAAAATATTCAAATTATTTCCCTTTCTCATATTTCCTAATACTAGGATTTATACTTGAGGCTTACATAAGGGAGTTGGCCCCGGGCAACACCAGACCTCTGCATGCTACACACCTGGTCTTCCTGAACGGTCACTCATTTCATATTGGCCAGACTCAACATTGCTTAACTTTGGTGATCTAATGGGAACCGGTGTGTCAATGTGACTATAAAGACAACAATTAAATGGTTTTTATTTGTCTGTTTTATGACATATCAACCCCTTTTAAGTTATTTTGTAGTTACATAGAGATCTAGATGTTCACTCTGTGATGTCCAAAAAGTGTTTTAAAATGGTTCATACGCAGGTGGATCCACACAGCATTTCTGGTAAAAATCAAGAAATACAAAAATGTTTATATTTTAACCCAATCTCTGCTAATTACAAGGTTGAGTGTTTTGCGAGCCCACGAGATTTTGCGACGACAAAATTATTATAAAAGGCGACAAAATTCAGAAATTTATCAGTAGTTCTCGTATTTACAGAGTTTCACGTGAAAGCACCACACTCGGCACACCCACTTTCACCTATTCAATAACCAAGCCAAGTGTCCAAAAAACACTTAAATATCCTTTTCTTGATCATACCCTATATTGAACTCTTCTCATAGCGACTACTATAAAGCTTTTCACGCTTACATGCCACTGTCACACATGTTTTTCTATAATCAGGCACACTTACGTCTTGCTCTAAACAGTTGCCCCCCCCCCCCCATCACGCTCACTGTACTCAAAATAAACAACAAATTTTTGTCATTGCAAAGATTTCACCCCCAAACAGGTCAGCTTGCTGCCAATCAAGCTGACCTGCCACGAAGGCAATGGACCAATCTGAACCGCCTGAGAACTGGTGTGGGCCGTTTTTCTGCCACAATGAGAGACTGGGGTCTGAGAGAGGGTGCTGCCTGTGAATGTGGCCACCCAGAACAGACAGTTACACACGTCATAGAGGAATGCCCGCTGTTCAAACCACCCAATGGCGAGCAGGGCATAGCGGACCTTGATGACGAGACGAGAACCTGGCTTGCCAAGACCGAGCTGCAGCTTTGAGGGAGCTGGCACAAGAAAGAAGAAGAAGACCCCCAAACATTTTCTAGTTTCTTCCAAGTTTACACGTAAACTTTGCATGGACACATGGCGCAGCAGATAAAGGTGTTGATTAACAATCAGTTTTAAGTTACAGGTTTCTGGAGGTTATTGGTTTAATCCCTCTTACAGAATATATTATAACTAAGAATAATTAATTAATTAACATTTCTATCCGGTCATGGCTGACGGAACAAGAACAATCTACCATCATGAATTAAATAAAGAGTTCAGTTTGAAGTTCTTTATAGGTCGGTGAGTTCAGCATCAAAAAGATGTACCTGAAGAAGGTCAGAGGTTAGAACCAAGATGAGAATAATGACACAAATAATACAAATTAGCAATCCTCATCTCAAAGATTTTAACGCATAAATTTTTTATGTTTGAATATTTATAAAAGCCATGCATTATTTATATCTGCTTTTCGAATTCCCTCATTTCTTTTGTATTTAAATAACATGGAAATCTCTACAACCCGGACATCTCCCCTTAATTTAATGTAGAAACAAAATACCTATTCTAAAGAATCAAAGTAAAAAAAAGACAAATGGTTAGGGTTAGGGGTTAGCGTTAGGGGTTAGAGTTAGGGTTAGGGGCTAGAGTTAGGGTTAGAGTTAGGGTTAGGGGTTAGAGTTAGGGTTAAAGGTTATAGTTAGAGGTGGGGGTTAGAGTTAGAGGTGGGGTTAGAGTTAGAGGTGGGGGTTAGAGTTAGAGGTGGGGGTTAGAGTTAGGGTTATGGCTATGAGTTAGGGTTATGGGTTAGGTTAGAGTTAGGGTTGGGGGTTAGAGTTAGGGTTATGAGTTATGGTTAGGGTTAGGGGTTAGGTTAGAGTTAGGGTTGGGGGTTAGAGTTAGAGGTGGGGGTTAGGGTTAGAGTTGGGGGTTAGGGTTAGGAATTAGGGTTACGGTTAGGGGTTAGAGTTAGGCTTAGGGTCAAAAAGACACAAATGGTAAACTTACAGATTAAGACCCATTCCAATTGCATCAGTAGCAACCATAATCTTGCAGGGATCTTTAGGGTCATTAAATTTTTGCGCTTGTGCCAATTTGGTCCCTGGAATTATAAGAAGGACAATTTATTTGAAAGAATTGCTCTACTCATTAAGACATCTATTTATACTTGAAAGAAAGAAAAAAAAATGGAAAATGCTGATTTACCTGGAGGTTGACCTCCATTAATTCACATATCTATTTATACTCGGAGGAAAATAAGATAACAAAATAGCCCACTCACCTGGAGGCAATCCTCCATAAATTACCGCCACTTGTTTGCCTCGTCTTTCCAGTTCCCGACTGATATAATAAATGTCATTTTTACTAAAACACACAAAACAATCGCCATCGCGAACATTGTCGAATGACTCTGAAATGAAATTAAAAACGACAGTGTTGTATTAGATTGTCACACATGAAATAATCACTTAGAAACGAATAAGTAAAAAGTATTTATAATCTCTATATTAATAAAATTCTGTGACCACTTCTCACATGTCTCTGTGTATTTCTCATGCCAATGTAATTCTGACAATTACACAATTTATTTATTTAAATCAAAAATGAAATGTTGTCCTTGTCACTTACCCTTTATGACCCTGGTTTACATCTACTAACCTAAAAACTCCAATCTATTCTTTGTCTTTGGTTGGTTTGGTTGTTTTGTTCTACGGCATATCAACCCTTTTCGGGTTATTTAATGCTGAATCCGGTTATTTTGATGAAAGTTTTTATGCTTCAAGTTCTTTATATGTTCAAGTATTTATTCATGGTGTTTGATTAGTGAAATGGGGAGAAAGGAGGGAGAGAGGGGAGGAAGGGGAAGTGAGAGGTGAGGGAGGGAAATTGTTTTTTGGATTTTGCAGAACATGATTGAGTTTTGCAAAGAGAAAAAAAAAACAATAAACCATCAATATTTGGTGCATTTTGAGTCAGGAAGCCAATATTTTCAGACAGCCTGATCTGGTAGCATGCCTATTCTTTGAATGTGATCAAAACAGCAAGTTCCCCATATCTACACTCATTTTCTATACTATTCAGATTTAATCTTCCTTGAAGTCATCAGATCTAATGTATATTGTAAAAAATTCAATAAAATGAAAAAATACATACAAAATAAAATGAATAAAAAGATAAATGAAATAAAATAAATTAAAAGATTAAATAAAATCAAAAATAAAATAAATTAAAAAATAAATAAATAAAATAAAGATAAAATAACTGGGAAAAAACAAAGAAATACATAAAAAATAAAATAAAACATAAAATGAATAAAAAAATTAAATAAAATTAAAAAATACATACAAAATAAAATAAATAAAAAAAATAAAAAAATAATAAAAAATAGAATAAATAAAAAGATAAATAAAATAAAATAATTAAAAATATAAATAAAATAAATAAAAAGATAAAATAAAATAAATTAAAATATAAAAAATAAAATAAATTAAAAAATAGAATAAAGATAAAATAACTGAAAAAATAAATAAATAAATAAAAAATAAAATAAAACATAAAATGAATTAAAAAAATTAAAAATTAAAAAATACATACAAAATAAAATAAATAAAAGATAAATAAAAAAATCTTCTCATCTCATCTCATCTCAATCTTCTCATCTCATCTCATCTCAATATATATAAGGCAAAAATCTGTGTGTGTGTATGTCTCGCTAAAACTTAAAAAATACTATACAAACACCCCCAAATTAGGTATTATTTTAACAGCGATAACCTCGAGAAAATAATATCTAAAAATTTTAAAAAAAGATTCATTTTGAAGGGGTCAAATAGCCATCTTTTCGTTTAATGTGATCACGATTTTTAATGTTATCTTGTGCACGTGACGTCACATTGATAGGTACATGACGTCATAGTGATAGGTTTGTATCTATTTTTTATGCCATCGTCACATTATTATTGATTTTTTTTCATTTCTCTTCGGACTATTGCCCTCACCAAAGGGAGGGGAATAAGACAGAGCGATTTACTACACCTCCTTGTATTTGGCGTTGTCCGGGAATAAAACAATACAATGTTAATAACGTTCTGTTGTCATTATTATTGGTCAAAAAGAAGTTAAGCAATGCATAGCGTGGCCAGTACTAAATGTGTGACGATTTATGGTGACCAGGTGCTGTAAAATCGAGCTTAAGCATATAATGGCAAGTACTAAATCGATGACTGAATTCAGTGAAATTAAACGAATAAATAATTATGCTCCGCCATTGTTTTCATACATATTAAATAACGTCTCAATCAGTGACATTAAAGGAATAATGTTTGTATACATATAAAATAATGTTCAATCAGTGACATTAAAGAAATAAATAATTATGCTCCGCCATTGTTTTCACTAATATTTGTATACATATTAAATAATGTCTCAATCAGTGAAATTAAACAGATAAATAATTATGCTCCGCCATTGTTTTCACTAATACTTGTATACATCTTAAATAACGTCCACATCAGTGAAATTAAACGAATAAATAATTATGCTCCACCATTGTTTTCACTAATATTTGTATACATATTAAATAACGTCTCAATCAGTGAAATTAAAGGTATAAATAATTATGCTCCGCCATTGTTTTCACTAATATCTGTATGCATATAAAATAACGTCTCAATCAGTGAAATTAAAGGAATAAATAATTATGCTCCGTCATTGTTTTCACTAATATTTGTATATATATTTAATAATGTCTCAATCAATGAAATTAAAGGAATGAATAATTATGCTCCGCCATTGTTTTCACAAATATTTGTATACATATTTAATAATGTCTCAATCAGTGAAATTAAAGGAATACATAATTATGCTCCGTCATTGTTTTCACTAATATTTGTATACATATTTAATAATGTCTCAATCAGTGAAATTAAAAGAATAAATAATTATGCTCCGCCATTGTTTTCCCTAATATATGTATACATATTAAATAACGTCTACATCAGTGAAATTAAACGAATAAATAATTATGCTCCGCCATTGTTTTCACTAATATTTGTATACATATTAAATAATGTCTCAATTAGTGGAATTAACGGAATAAATATTATGCTCCGCCATTGTTTTCACTAATATTAGTATGAATATTAAATAACGTCTCAATCAGTGAAATTAAAGGAATACATAATTATGCGCCGCCATTGTTTTCACTAATATCTGTATACATATTTAATAATGTCTCAATCAGTGAAATTAAAGGAATGAATAATTATTAGAGTTGGCCGGTTTTGAAATTTTGGTTTCGGTATCGGTTTCGGTTTTTTTCCCTTAAAACCTCGGTTTACGGTTCGGTTTTTCGGTTTTTTTGAAAAAAAATTTTTTACTATGGAAGCTATTCATTCTCTTGTGTGATGATTAGTTATTATTCAACGTTTAGTTGAATTATGCCACTGTTTCGATAATTTTGTGACTGAATCATTCTCCATGATATGAATCATATAAGTTTTAAGTGTTGACTGTTGTAATCAAAGTTCTGATACCTTTTTAACAGTTAACTCGTTAAAACAGTGACCAAAGATTCATGAAAGATTTCTGAAGAATAAAACTGAGTTTGAATATACATTCTATCTAATTCTTTAACCCATCAGAAGCTAAAATATAACTCAGAAATGCAAGAAATTAAAAAACGAAAATTTATTTAAACAAACAAAATAATTTTACAAATAAAATTAAGCAAAAATGATGATGAAAATGAAATATTGTCAAAATTATTTGACAAATAAAAATTTTAATTTTTTAATAGGTGAAAATGTTTGCAAGACGCTGTGTCTTGTCGCGTAAAATAAACACACCATATACTTCTCGAATTGCCGGTGTTGACTGTTGGGATGTCTGTCATTTTGTGTGCTCGAAGTTCTGTCAACTGGTGCGTGTTGGGGTTAATATTTGTTTTTAAGACAGGGTAATAAAACTTTATAGACATGCGTAAAAGACTAGTAGTACACCCGAAAACCGCGCCAAGGGAAAAGGAAGGATGGTTAAAAAAAAGTAGAGATTATTAATTCACCTAAAGTCATTTTTTAAGCTTTAAGGTAATTTTAGTCATAGAATTCATGACTTGGATTAAAGTTTAATAATTAAACTTTCGAATAAATTGTCAACTCTAAATAAATACCATATTAACAATTTAGTAAAATATAAATCGTTGCATAGTCTACTTTTTGAATAACCCATTTTTGGGAGAGAAAACGGTATAGTTGAGAGATAGTTCTCTAGAAATGACAATTTATGTATGAAGTGGCTTTTCAAAAGTAAACAATGAAATGCCTAATGTTTAAAATAATTTTAAAAATCCGAATAAAGTGACACTAGCATTGGCAACTACTTTTTTTCTTTTTAAATGTTTATACTTACTCACTACTTTTCGTTTATTTACTTTTACAAGTATTTTTTTTTAATTTCATTTTAATAACTTATTTTTTTAGATAACTCTGAAACAAACAAATAATTATTTTACAATTTTGAGTTGAATCAAATAGATTTTCGCCATCATACGGAACGCGTTTGATTTTTTCTTAGTTTATGCTAAAAATACGATGTCATGTTGTCTGTCGTATTTCTCGTTTTTTCATTTGAAAATTCAAAATGTTAATGATAAACAAACTGTAAACAAAGATTTCTTCCTACAAGTAGCAATACACATGAAAAAATTTAAATTGCTTAAAATATCTCAATAATGGCATATATAGAAAGAGCTTGATGATCTAAGAAAGAATCTTTTTAAATTTTTAAAATCTGACTAAAAATAAGGAAGTTATGACTATTTTTGTGCCTCGCACAATTGGATATTTTCCCCTCTTTAATACCATATGCGTTTCGTCACATTTTTTACACTAATTTTTCAGTAAAAATGTTATAGCTTTGTTAAAACACAGGATTAAGCAATGAAATTTACCATATAAGTGTATTTTCGTACAAGGAATCAGAATATGCCACTGAAAATCTCCAGAAATTAATGGTTTCCAAGTAATCTGCACTAAGTGCACATAAATATGCTGCAATACCTTAAAAATACCATGAATCCATTAAAAGAAAGAAGTTAGAAAACTCAAAGTTGAATTGTAATACATTTTATGTACAAGAAACTAAAATCTAATACTAGGACTGTTTAAAAATGAATATATTGCAAGATTTCTTTAGCATTATTGTAGATTTACACCTTCTGCTAACTCACCCCCTTACCTCCCCAAAATATGAGATTCTACTTTTTTTATTTAGGCAATTACATGTTAACACCCGGAAAAACTTGGCAGAAAGAAAGAAACAAAAACAATTATTTTAGAATTTAAAGTGGGGATCAGTTTCACATAAAATAATCCCTCATTTCAAGGCCATTCTAGCGTTTTAGGACAGTTAATTATTTTTTCTATGGGAGATAAATCCTGTGCGTTTTTCTTGTTTTTTTTGTTGTTTTTTTTTAGACGATTATAAGGGTTTTTGTGGGAGGAGGGGGGCTTACCACTTGAACTACAGGTTAGTGGTAGGGCTAGAGGCAATTAAGTGTGAACACCCTGAAAACTTAGCAGAAAGAAAAAAAAACAATTCATTTAGAATTTCGAGTGGGGGATTAGTTTCACATATATTTAATGCAGAATAATTCACCATTTCCGGGCCATTCTAGCGTTTTAGGGCATTAATCATTTTTTTTCTATGGCAAATAAATCCTGTGCGTTTTTTTTTATGGGCGTCTGCTTTTTTTTTTTTTTTTAGACGATTATGTGTGGTTTTAATGGGCTTTTTTGTAGGATTAGGGCTTCCTACTCGGACTTAGGGTTAGTGATAAGGTTAAGGAAGGGGTTTTGTTTTGGATGGAGGTTGCCATTCGGACTTAGTGTTAGGGTCAAGGGAGTTTTTTAGGAGTGGCTTGCCACTCATATTTAAGGTTAATGGTACGATACGTTCAAGATGGCATTTTTTGGAGGTGGGCTTGTTAGTCGTACCTAGAGTTAATGGTAGAGTAATTATTTATTTTATAAATTTCACTAAAAGGCAAGAATGCCCGGGAAATCGGAGATCATTTTACATTAAATTTATATGCGAAACTGATCCCCCACTCTAAATTCTAAACTATTTTTTGTTGTTTTGTTTTTTCTTTTTTTCGCCAAGACTTTAAGACGTAATCGCCTAAAAAAGTAGAATCTTAATTTTTTTTTAAATTGGCGACTAGAAATTCATTACTACTAGAAGTTCGAAAGTTGAGTAAAAACCAGTATTTTTGAAGTATTTTTTATAAAAGAACCAAATAGGATTAACTTTTTTAAGCACAAAAAGTATTTTTAACCGAATTTTACAAAGCTTTACAAGACGCTGCTGCTGATTGATTGTTATATCAGCAATACTAGTAGCCATTGTTGACTTTCGCTCAAAAAAAGGACAATATTTTTTAGGATAAGATAATTTAAAATTACTATTACCGAAAGACAAAACAACGTACAATTATAATTTTAATGCATAAAAAAAGATGAAAGATTAATTTATTTACTAGTTGGGTACGAAAAATGTAACAACATTTTCTATATTCATATTTTAAAATGTTTAAAATTCGTTCTAGAATGAAAATAAACAAAAATCGCCTCGTGTTTATAGCAGTAATTGCAGTAATATATTTGTTCAATCTGTCCTCTTACTAATATAACATTTTTTGGTAATATTCAATTTTATTCAAATCGGAAAATCTTTTCAACCGTGTTTCCTTGTATATGGTGGCTTACTGTAGTTAAAACACAATACCGAACGGTTACGGTTTTTAAAAAAAAAACCGATTCGGTATTCGGTATGGAGACGAAACCGAAAAACCGCGGTTTTTCGGTAAAACCGCCCATCTCTAATAATTATGCTCCAAACATGGATCCGTCGATCCGTCGACCTACGTCTGTCCGTCCGTCTGTCTGTCCAGCTACGTCCGTCTAAATACGTCCGTCCGTCAATCCGTCAACCTACGCCCGTCCGTCTGTCCAGCTACGTCTGTCCGTCTGTCTGTCTGTCCAGATAGTCCGTCCGTTTTGATACGTCCGTCCGTAAATCGGTCCACTAACGGCCGTCCATCAGACGACCTACGTGCGTCCATCTGTCTGTCCAGCTACGTGAGTCTATCTCTCCACCTACGTCTGCCCGTTTGTCTGTCTGTCTAGCTACATCAACATACTTCCGTCCATCTGTCAACCTAGTCTGTCCGTACGTCTGTCCAGCTACGTCCGTCCGTCTAGATACGTCCCAGCTATGTCAGTTCATCTCTCAAGCTACGTCTGCCGTCCGTCTGTCCGTCCGTCTGTCCGTCATTCCAGCAACGTCCGTGTGTCTAGATACGTCCGTCCGACTACATACGTCTGTCCGTCAACTTTGTCTGTCCGTCTGTCTATCCAGCTACGTCACTCCATCTCTCCACATACGACTGTCCGTCTGTCTGTCCAGCTACGTCTGTCCGTCCGTCTGTCTGTCCAGCTATGTCCGTCCGTCTAGATACGCTGATCCGTAAATCCGTCCACTAACGACTGTCCATCTGTCGAATTACGTGCGTCCGTCTGTCTGGTCAGCTACGTGAGTTTATATCTCCACCTACGTCTGTCCGTTTGTCTGTCTGTCTAGCTACGTCAACATACTTCCGTTCATCTGTCAACTTACGTCTGTCCGTCCGTCTGTCTGTCCTATTATGTCAGACATCTCTCAACCTACATCTGTCCGTCCGTCTGTCTGCCTGTCCAGCTACGTCCGTCCATCTAGATACGTCCCAGCTATGTCAGTCCATCTCTCAAGCTACATCTGTCCGTCCGTCCGTCCGTTCGTCTGTCTGTCATTCCAGCAACGTATGTCGGTCTAGATACATCCGTCCGTCTAGATACGTCCGTCCGTAAATCCGTAAATCTTGCCCTAAATTCTGTCCGGTTGTATCAGGTCATCCCATGAGTTCTGTTCGGATTCATCAATAACATCATAGGAAGGCTACGTTAATAGTGTGAAGTAAAACAAGGGTTGCTCAATCACAGCCGCACCTGACGACCGGTAAGAGTGATTTCAGTAGAGCTCAGGAGGCCTCCTTGATTTTAAAGGAATGTTGGTGCTTCTGAAGTATAACGGTCCCTAGAAATATTGGTGCTTCTAAAGTATAACCGTCCCTAGAAATATCGCTGCTTCCAAAGTATAACGGTCCCCAAAGGAATGTTGTTAAAGGATAGCTAAGGAAGTGCGATAACTCACGTTTGGGGGGCTGGAGAGATTGAGGGGTCGGAGAAAATTTTAGGGGTCAGGCCGAACTTTTTAGGCGTCAGGCCAATTTTTTTTTGTTTTGTTTTGAACTCAAAATATTTCTCAGGGTTGGGGGAGAGTGAAAAATTAGTTGGGATGGGGGCTAGAGAGATTGAGGGGTCGGGGAAAATTTTAGGGGTCAGGCCGAACTTTTTAAGCGTCAGGCCAATTTTTTTTTGTTTTGTTTTGAACTCAAAATATTTCTCAGGGTTGGGGGAGAGTGAAAAATTAGTTGGGATGGGGGGCTGGAGAGATTGAGGGGTCGGGGAAAATTTTAGGGGTCAGGCCGAACTTTTTAAGCGTCAGGCCAATTTTTTTTTGTTTTGTTTTGAACTCAAAATATTTCTCAGGGTTGGGGGAGAGTGAAAAATTAGTTGGGATGGGGGGCTGGAGAGATTGAGGGGTCGGGGAAAATTTTAGGGGTAAGGCCGAACTTTTTAGGGGTCAGGCTAAATTTTTTTGTTTTTTTTTGTTTTGAACTCAAAATATTTCTCAGGGTTGGGGGAGAGTGAAAAATTAGTTGGGATGAGGGGGTGGAGAGATTGAGGGGTCCGGGAAAATTTAAGGGGTCAGGCCGAACTTTTTAGGGGTCAGGCCAAATTTTTTTGTTTTGTTTTTTAACTCAAATATTTCTCAGGGTATGGAGGAGAGTGAAAAACAAGTTTGGATAGAAAGTAGTGGTGAAATGGGGCGACCAGGGAAGAGAAAAGTAGAAAGATAAAGAGACGGCTATAGAGAGAAATAGAAGTTTAAATATAAAGATGTTACACACGCGATTTCTTTTTCAATTATATGTTTTTATGACCTCGAGCAACGCCGGGTATCTCCGCTAGTGTATTATATAAATCCCACCTGTCTGTCTGTATGTATGAATGTATGTAAAGCTTCTCCTCCGAAAGTACCCCACAAACGGTCACACGGGTGACATCATTTCGACCGGCCAGCCCAGGCCCGTGTAATATCTCAGAACTGGAAAAAAAATTGACTCTTCCGGGGTCGACTGAGCACTTTTCTCCAATAGGGGGTGGCTTTTAACTCCATTTTTCAACGTTGTTTAGTACTAATTTAAGAATAAATCAATGCTATCATGTATAATTTGAAAAATAATGCAAAGTCACGATAAACCAGAAATGAAGTCAGAGAGTGGCAGGAAGAAATTCACTCACACTACAACCATTTTTTCCTTTCTTTCTTTTTCCCTCTCACTCCCACACTTTCTTTCTTAATTATTAATAGACGCTAATATTTCTCCCCCTCTCTTCCTATGGCTGTTCTGTTATCATGATAGGCATTACTTCCTCCTATCAGGCCAAATTGGGGGGGGGGGGATCGACATTCGCCGGTGTGAGCCCCTCAGACCAAATTTGGGGTAGAGGGGAGTATCGATATTTGCCGGTGGGGCGCCTCAGGCCTAATTTGGGGAGGGGGAGTGTCGGAATTCGCCGGTGGGGCGCCTCAAGCGAAATTTAGGGGCGGGGGAGTGTCGACATTCGCCGGTGTGAGCGCTTCAGGCCAAATTTGGGGGAGAGGGGAGTATCAGTATTCGCCGGTGGGGCTCCTCAGGCGAAATTCGGGGGAGTATCGGCATTCGGCGGTGGGGCGCCTCAGGCCAAATCTGAGGAGAGGAAATGTCGGCATTCGCCGGTATGAGCGCCTCAGGCCAAATCTGGGGAGTGTCAGCATTCGGCGGTGGGGAACCTCAGGCCAAATTTGGGGAGGGGGAGTGTCGGCATTCGCCGGTGGGGCGCCTCAGGCGAAATTTTGGGGAGGGAGAGTGTCGGTATTCGGCGGTAGGGCGCCTCAGGCCAAATCTGGGGAGGGGGAATGTCGGCATTCGCTCGTATGAGCGCCTCAGGCCAAATTTGGGGAGGGGGAATGTCAGCATTCGGCGGTATGAGCGCCTCAGGCCAAATTTGGGGAGGGGGGAGTGTCGGCATTCGCCGATGTGAGCGCCTCAGACCAAATTTGGGGGAGGGGAGTATTCGTCAGTGAGAGAGAGATCCCGACTGTGTGAGCGTATCAGCCTGTACTTTAGGGGAGAGGAAGGTCGCCAAAGGAAAAGGGATTAAAAAATAAAATGATAATCTGATTTTTGATTCAACATTGTAAGATCGACACCTATCGGATAGGACTAGATAATACACTTGATCTCAAGGCAATAAAATGCCGAAACAGATACTACACTTTGATCTTAGCGAAAAGGCCAAGAAAGCGCCTGAAATTCGAAATGTTTATGTATTTACTGGAGTATTTATAACCAATATACACCAGTACAGCGGTCTATCCACTAGACACTGTTCAAATTACATTAATAAATTAACAAGTAATAATAACTATGATTTTCTTTGAACAAACATTGTACAATACTATTCAACAAATTTTTACATGAGTTTTGATGATAAACAAAGAATCTTAGACTCCCCTAGGCCGTTTTTCTCTAATTCAACATAGCTTTTATACGCCATTTTTTAAACCGAAAATAACATTAATGTAGTATCTGTTTAGTATTAGTGTAGTATCTTTTTTGATTTACGATGGATACCCTAGTGCACCCCATATACTGGTATCGTCTTGGCCTTCGGGGCTTAATTCCGCCGGTCTATGGGTCTGTCCTGTGCAGTTCTAGGAGGTGCACCCTCCCAGGCTTTGCCTCCCCTCTTTGGGGAGGAGTAAGTTAATTGCTTACTGCCTGAAGCGCCCCTACCGGGGAATCCCTATGGAGCTGGCTTTTCAAGTCCCACTTGAAATTATTTGTTAGAGGATAGCTAAGGAAAAACGATAATTCACGTTTAAAAACACAATTTAGCTTTTTACAACAAGGTTAGAGAATATACATAACATATAAAAGTGTATTCTTATGTAAAATTAACAGAGTAAGATGATGAGAGTATTCCCGAATCTATAAATCCAATCCTTAGAGGGTCCATGGGGCATATTTAATCGGGGGGGGGGGGGGGGCTTTCAGTTATTTTTCATTATATTTTATAGTAATTTGAAATTGCTGAGTCATATTGTAATTTAATTACGTAATACCTCAAGTTCATAAAACAATTCATCATTTTTAATGAAATTTATTTGTTAGAGGATAGCTAAGGAAGAATGATAACCCACGTTTAAAAACATAATTTAGGTTTGTAAAACAATGTTAGAGAATATACATAACATATAAAAGTGTATTCTCATGTAAAATTCACAGAATAAGATGATGAGAGTATTCCCGAATCTATAAATCCAATCTTTAGGGGTCCATGGGGCATACTTCATCAGGGGGTGGGGGCTTTTCAGTTATTTTTCATTAAATTTTATAGTAATTTGAAATTGCTGAGTCATATTGTAATTTAATTACGTAATACCTCAAGTTCATAAAACAATTCATCATTTTTAATGAAATTTATTTGTTAGAGGATAGCTAAGGAAAAACGATAACCCACGTTTAAAAACACAATTTAGATTTTTAAAACAATGTTAGAGAATATACATAACATATAAAAGTGTATTCTCATGTAAACTTCACAGAGTAAGATGCTGAGAGTATTCCCGATCTATAAACTTACCACTTAGGGGTCCATTGGACATATTTAATCCGGGTGTGGGGGGGGTCAGTTATTTTTCATTATATTTTATAGTAATTTGAAATTGCTGAGTCATATTGTAATTTAATTACGTAATACCTCAATTTCATAAAACAATTCATCATTTTTAATGAAATTTATTTGTTAGAGGATAGCTAAGGAAGAACGATAACTCACGTTTGAAAACACAATTTAGGTTTTTAAAACAAGGTTAGAGAATATACATAACATATAAAAGTGTATTCTTATGTAAACTTCACAGAGTAAGATGATGAGAGTATTCCCGAATCTATAAACTCACCACTTAGGGGTCCATGGGACATATTTCATCAGGGTGTGGGGGGGGGGGGGGGCTTTTCAGTTATTTTTCATTATATTTTATAGTAATTTGAAATTGCTGAGTCATATTGTAATTTAATTACGTAATACCTCAAGTTCATAAAACAATGAAATTTATTTGTTAGAGGATAGCTAAGGAAGAACGATAACTCATGTTAAAACCACAATTTAGGTTTCTACAGAATAGGGACAATGGGTGCTTCTCCAGTATAGGGACCAGATGTGCTTCTAATCCATAGGACCCAGCACCGAGGGTGCTTCTACAATATAGGACCCGGAGGCCTATGTAGAATAGGGACCATGGTTGCTTCTGCAGTATAGGGGCCAGGGGCGCTTCTACAGTATAGGACTCAGCACCGGGGGTGCTTCTACAATATACGACCCGGAGGCTTCTGCAGTATGGTTCTTAGATATGACCGAGACACCTCGGAAATTTTGTTTTCTTTCTTTAACTGAAAATATTTCTATGTATAGGGAAGGGTAAACAAAATTGAGGGGGGATTATTTTTTTCTTTTTTTTTCTTTTTCATAAAAATATTCATATGCATGGGTTAGGATGAAAAACATTTTTTAGGGGGGCGTCAAAATTTTTTTTTTTTTTTTTTTTTTTAAACTAAAAATATATGTATGGGGAGGGTAAAAAAAAATTGAGGCGGGGGAGGGAGCGTCAAAAATTTTTTTTTTCTTTTTCATTAAAAATATTTTTATGTATGGGGAGGATGAAACATTTTTTTTCGGGCGGGGGGTAACATTTTTTTTTTTCTTTGTTTGAACTAAAAATATTTCTATGTATGGGGGGGAGGGGTCAAACATTTTTTTTCTTCTTTTAAATTAAAAATATTTCTAAGTATGGGGGAGGATAAATAAAAATTTTTCTTGGGGGAGCAAAAAAAATGTATTTATTTCTTTTCTTAACTAAAAATATTTATATTTATGATAGTGACAATACATGAATGAACACTATTTTGTTTTTCTGACACGACAGGGGCGTATTAATATGAGTTCTTAGGTATGCGAACTAGGCTGGAGATAGGTACATATACAGTATGTGTGCCCTTGCAGAGATAGGTAAGTATATAGTATGCGCACCACGGTGGCGATAGGTACTAATATAGTATGCGCACCGGGCCGGCGATAGGTGTATATATAGTATGTGCACTGGGGTGGCAATAGGTACGTATATAGTAGTGCATAGCGGTGGCGATAGGTATGTATTTAGCATTCGCACCGGGTCGGCGATATGTACATATTTAGTATTTGCACTAGGGCAGCGATAGGTACATATGTAGTATGCACACCTGGTCGGCAATAGGTACGTATATAGCATGTGCACATGGGCGGTGATAGGTATGTATTTAGCATGCGCTCCAGGGCGGCGATCGGTACGTACATAGTACGCGCACCATGGCGGCGATAGGTACATATATAGAACGGGCACCGAGGCAGCGAAAGGTACGTATTTAGCATTCGCACCGGGGCGGCGATAGGTACTTATATAGTATCTGCACCGGTGTTGCGATAGGTATGTATATATTATGTGCACTGGGGCAGCGATAGGTATGTATATAGTATGCGCACCGGGGTGGTGATAGATTCGTATATAGTATGAACACCGGAGCGGAGATAAGTACCTATATAGAAGGCGCAGACAGAGGTGGTACTTTTTATATAAATATGTCATAGTATTGCCCTGGGAAACGTAGGATGAAATGGTGGGGAAGAAGCAGCTTTCGCAAAAGACAAAATGAGTAAGTAGCGGTGAAATGGGGCGACCAGGGAAGAGAAAAGTAGAAAGATAATAAGACGGCTATAGAGAGAGGGAGAGAAATAGAAGTTTCAATATAAAGATGTTACACTCACGATTTTTCTTGTTGGGTTACCACTTTTTATGGTTGGGTCACTACGTTTATTTGTCGCGTCACCACTTTTTATTGCTGAATCACCACTTTTATTGTTGGTAACCACTTTTTATGGTTGGGTCACTACGTTTTATTGTTTAGTCACTACGTTTTATTGTTGGCTCACCACTTTTTTTGGTTGGGTCACTACGTTTTATTGTTGGGTCACCACTTCTTATTGCTAGGTAACAACTTTTATTGTTGGTCACCACTTTTTATGGTTGGGTCACCACTTTTTCTTGCTGGGTCACAACGTTTTATTGTTGGGTCACCACTTTTTATTGATGGGTCACTACGTTTTATTGTTGGGTCACCACTTTTTATGGTTGGGTCACTACGTTTTATGGTTGGGTCACTACGTTTTATTGTTAGGTCACTACGTTTTATTGTTAGGTAACTACGATTTATGGTTAGGTCACTACGTTTTTTTGTTGGGTCACAACTTTTATTGTTATGTCACTACGATTTATGGTTAGGTCACTACGTTTTATTGCTGGGTCACTACGTTTTATGGTTGGGTCACTTCGTTTTAATGTTTGGTAATCACGTTTTATTGCTGGGTCACTACGTTTTATTGTTGGGTCACAACTTTTTATGGTTGGTCACTACGTTTTATGGTTGGATAACCACTTTTAATTGCTGGGTCACTACGTTTTATTGTTGGGTCACCACTTTTTATGGTTAGGTCACCACTTTTTATGGTTGGGTCACTACGATTTATGGTTAGGTCACTACGTTTTTATTGCTGGGTAACCACTTTTTATGGTTGGGTCACTACGTTTATGGTAAAGTCACTACGTTTTATTGCTGGGTCACAACTTTTTATTGTTGGGTAACCACTTTTTTGGTGTGGTCACCACGTTTTATTGTTGGGTCACCACTTTTTATGGATGGGTCACAACGTTTTATGGTTGGGTCAACACTTTTATGGATAGGTCACAACGTTTTATTGTTGGTTCACCACTTTATTGTTGGGTCACCACTTTTTATTGTTGGGTCACCACTTTTTTGGTTGGGTCACCACGTTTTATGGTTGGGTCACTACGTTTTATGGTTGGGTCACAGCGTTTATGGTTCAGTCACTACGTTTTATGGTTGGTAACGACTTTAAATTGCTGGGTCACTACGTTTTAGTTTGGGTCACCACTTTTTATGGTTGGGTAACTACGTTTTATGGTTGGGTCACCACTTTTTATGGTTGGGTCACTACGATTTATTGTTAGGTCACTACGTTTTATTGCTGGGTCGCCACTTTTTTGGTTGGGCCACCACGTTTTATTGTTGGGTCACCACGTTTTATGGTTGGGTCACGACTTTTATTGTTGGGTAACAATTTTTATTGTTGGGTCACCACTTTTTATTGCTGGGTCACCACTTTTTATTTTGGTCACTACGTTTTATTGCTGGGTCACAACTTTTATCGTTGAGTCACCACGTTTTATTGATGGGTGACTACTTTTTATTGTTGGGTCACCACTTTTTATGGTTGGGTCACTTCATTTTAATGTTTGGTAACCACATTTTATTGCTGGGTCACTACGTTTTATTGTTGGGTCACCACTTTTTATGGTTGGGTCACCACTTTTTTGGTTGGGTCACTACGTTTTATGGTTAAGTCACCACTTTTTATTGTTGGGTTACCACTTTTCTGGTTGGGTCACCAGGTTTTATTGTTGGGTCACCACTTTTTATGGTCTGGTCACTACGTATTATGGTCGGGTCACTACGTTTATGGTAAAGTCACTACGTTTTATTGCTGGGTCACCACTTTTTATTGTTAGGTCACTACTTTATTGTTAGGTCACCACTTTTTATTGTTAGGTTACCACGTTTTATTGTTGGGTCACTACGTTTTATGGTTGGGTCACAACGGTTATGGTTAAGTCACTACGTTTTATTGCTGGGTCACGACTTTTTATTGTTGGGTCACCACTTTTTTGGTTGGGTCACCAAGTTTTATTGCTGGGTCACCACTTTTTATTGCTGGGTCACTACGTTTTATTGTTGGGTCACAACTTTTTATGGCTGGGTCACGACTTTCAATTGTTGGGTCACGACTTTTTATTGTTGGGTCACCACTTTTTGTGGTTGGGTCACTACGATTTATTGTTAGGTCACTACGTTTTATTGTTGGGTCACCACTTTTGATGGTTGGGTCACTACGTTTATGGTAAAGTCACTACGTTTGATTGTTGGGTCACTACTTTTAATGGTTGGTTCACTACGTTTATAGTGAAGTCACTACGTTTTATTGCTGGGTCACCACTTTTTATTGTTGGGTCACAACTTTTTATGGTTGGTCACTACGTTTTATGGTGGGTAACCACTTTTAATTGCTGTGTCACTACGTTTTATGTTGGATCACCACTTTTTATGGTTGGGTCACTACGTTTTATGGTTGGGTCACTACGTTTTATGGTTGGGTCACTACGTTTTATGGTTGGGTCACTACGATTTATTGTTTGGTCACCACTTTTTTGGTTAGGTCACCACGTTTTATTGTTGAGTCACTACGTTTTATGGTTGGGTCACGGCGTTTATGGTTCAGTCACTACGTTTTATTGTTGGGTCAGGAGTTTTAATTGTTGGGTAACCACTTTTTATTGTTGGTCACCACTTTTTAAGTTGGGTCACCACGTTTTATTGCTGGGTCACCGCTTTTTATGGCTGATTTACCGCTTTTTATTGTTGGGTCACCACTTTTTTGGTTGGGTCACCACGTTTTATTGTTGGGTCACCACGTTTTATTGTTAGTCACAACGTTTTTGGTTTAGTCACGACTTTTTGTTGCTGGGTCACGACTTTTTGTTGCTGGGTCACGACTTTTTATTGTTGGGTCACGACTTTTATTGTTGGGTCACCTTTTTTATTGCTGGGTCACTACGTTTTATTGTTGGGTCACCACTTTTTATGGTTGGTAACTACGTTTTATGGTTGGGTCACCACTTTTTATGGTTGGGTCACCACTTTTTATGGTTGGGTCACTACGATTTATTATTAGGTCACAACGTTTTATTGTTCGGTCACCACTTTTGATAGTTGGGTCACTACGTTTATGGTAAAGTCACTACGTTTTATTGATGGGTCACCACTTTTTTGGTTAGGTCACCACGTTTTATTGTTGGGTCACTACGTTTTATGGTTGGGTCACAACGTTTATGGTTAAGTCACTACGTTTTATTGCTGGGTCACGACGTTTTATTGTTGGGTCACTACGTTTTATTGTTGGGTCACCACTTTTTATGGTTGGTCACTACGTTTTATGGTTGGGTCACCACGTTTTATTGTTGGGTCACAACTTTTTATGGTTGGGTAACTACGTTTTATCGTTAGGTCACCACTTTTTATGGTTGGGTCACTACGTTTTATTGTTAGGTCACTACGTTTTATTGTTGGGTCACCACTTTTGATGGTCGGGTCACTACGTTTATGGTTGGGTCACCACGTTTTATTGTTGGGTCACCACGTTTTATTGTTGGGTCACTACGTTTTATGGTTGGTCACAACGTTTTTTGTTAAGTCACGACTTTTTATTGCTGGGTCACGACTTTTTATTGTTGGGTCACCTTTTTTATTGCTGGGTCACTACGTTTTATTGTTGGGTCACAACTTTTTATGGTTGGGTCACTACGTTTATGGTAAAGTCACTACGTTTTATTGTTGGGTCACCACTTTTATGGTTGGTCACTACGTTTTATGGTGGGTAACCACTTTTAATTGCTGGGTCACTACGGTTTATGTTGGGTCACCACTTTTTATGGTTGGGTCACTACGTTTTATGGTTAGTCACCACTTTTTATGGTTGGTCACTACGATTTATTGTTAGGTCACTACGTTTTATTGTTGGGTCACTACGTTTTATTGCTGGGTCACTACGTTTTATTGCTGGGTCACCACTTTTTTGGTTAGGTCACCACGTTTTATTGTTGGGTCACTACGTTTTATGGTTGGTCACAACGTTTATGGTTAAGTCACTACGTTTTATTGCTGGGTCACGACGTTTTATTGTTGGGTCACGACGTTTTATGGTTGGGTCACTACGTTTTATGGTTAGGTCACCACTTTTTATGGTTGGTCACTACGTTTTATTGTTAGGTCACTACGTTTTATTGTTGGGTCACTACGTTTATGGTAAAGTCACTACGTTTTATTGCTGGGTCACGACTTTTTATTGTTGGGTCACCTTTTTTATTGCTGGGTCACTACGTTTTATTGTTGGGTCACAACTTTTTATGGTTGGGTCACTACGTTTATGGTAAAGTCACTACGTTTTATTGTTGGGTCACCACTTTTATGGTTGGTCACTACGTTTTATGGTGGGTAACCACTTTTAATTGCTGGGTCACTACGGTTTATGTTGGGTCACCACTTTTTATGGTTGGGTCACTACGTTTTATGGTTGGGTCACCACTTTTTATGGTTGGTCACTACGATTTATTGTTAGGTCACTACGTTTTATTGTTGGGTCACTACGTTTTATTGCTGGGTCACTACGTTTTATTGCTGGGTCACCACTTTTTTGGTTAGGTCACCACGTTTTATTGTTGGGTCACTACGTTTTATGGTTGGTCACAACGTTTCTGGTTAAGTCACTACGTTTTATTGCTGGGTCACGACGTTTTATTGTTGGGTCACGACGTTTTATGGTTGGGTCACTACGTTTTATGGTAAGGTCACCACTTTTTATGGTTGGTCACTACGTTTTATTGTTAGGTCACTACGTTTTATTGTTGGGTCACTACGTTTATGGTAAAGTCACTACGTTTTATTGCTGGGTCACGACGTTTGATTGTTGGGTCACCACTTTTTATGGTTGGTCACTACGTTTTATGGTTGGGTCCCCACTTTTGATGGTTGGGTCACTACGTTTATGGTAAGGTCACTACGTTTTATTGATGGGTCAACACTTTTTTGGTTAGGTCACCACGATTTATTGTTGGGTCACTACGTTTTATGGTTGGGTCTTAACGTTTATGGTTAAGTCACTACGCTTTATTGCTGGGTCACGGCGTTTTATTGTTGGGTCACTACGTTTTATTGTTGGGTCACCACTTTTTATGGTTGGTCACTACGTTTTATGGTTGGGTCACTACTTTTTTGGTTGGGTCACTACTTTTTATGGTTGGGTCACTACGTTTTATTGTTAGGTCACTACGTTTTATTGTTGGGTCACCACTTTTTATGGTTGGGTCACTACGTTTATGGTGAAGTCACTACGTTTTATTGCTTGGTCACCACTTTTTATTGTTGGGTCACCACTTTTTTGGTTGGGTCACCACGTTTTATTGTTGGGTCACCACGTTTTATTGTTGGGTCACAACGTTTTTTGTTAAGTCACGACTTTTTATTGCTAGGTCACGACTTTTTATTGTTGGGTCACGACTTTTATTGTTGGGTCACCTTTTTTATTGCTGGGTCACACCGTTTTATTGTTAGGTCACCACTTTTTATGGTTGGTCACCACTTTTTATGGTTGGGTCACCACTTTTTATGGTTGGGTCACTACGTTTATGGTAAAGTCACTACGTTTTATTGTTGGGTCACCACTTTTTATGGTTGGTCACTACGTTTTATTGTTAGGTCACTACGTTTTATTGTTGGGTCACTACGTTTTATTGCTGGATCACCACTTTTTTGGTTAGGTCACCACGTTTTATTGTTGGGTCACTACGTTTTATGGTTGGGTCACAACGTTTATGGTGAAGTCACTACGTTTTATTGCTGGGTCACGACGTTTTATTGTTGGGTCAAGACGTTTTATTGTTGGGTCAAGACGTTTTATTGTTGGGTCACCACTTTTTTGGTTGGGTCACCACGTTTTATTGCTGAGTCACCACTTTTTATTACTGGGTCACTACGTTTTATTGTTAGGTCACCACTTTTTATGGCTGGGTCACTACGTTTTATGGTTGGGTCACTACTTTTTATGGTTGGTTACTACGTTTTATGGTTAGGTCACTACGTTTTATTGTTGGGTCACCACTTCTTATTGCTGGGTTACAACTTTTTTATGTTGGTCACTAGGTTTTATTGCTGGGTCACGACTTTTATTGTCGGTCACCACTTTTTATTGTTGGGTTACCACTTTTTTGGTTGGGTCACCAGGTTTTATTGTTGGGTCACCACTTTTTATGGATTGGTCACTACGTATTATGGTCGGGTCACTACGTTTATGGTGAAGTCACTACGTTTTATTGCTGGGTCACCACGTTTTATTGCTGGGTCACGACTTTTTATTGTTGGGTCCCCACGTTTTATTGCTGGGTCACCACTTTTTATTGCTGGGTCACTACGTTTTATTGTTGGGTCACAACTTTTTATGGATGGTAACGACTTTCAATTGTTGGGTCACCACTTTTTTGGTTGGTTTACCACGTTTTATTGTTGGGTCACTACTTTTTATGGTTGGGTCACCACGTTTTATGGTTGGCCACCACTTTTTATGGTTGATTCACCACGTTTTATGGTTGGGTCACCACTTTTTGTGGTTGGGTCACTACGATTTATTGTTAGGTCACTACGTTTTATTGTTGGGTCACCACTTTTTATGGTTAAGTCACTACTTTTCATGGTTGGGTCACTACGTTTATCGTAAAGTCACTACGTTTTATTGCTGGGTCACCACTTTTTCGGTTAGGTCACCACGTTTTATTGTTGGGTCACCACGTTTTATGGTTGGGTCACAACGTTTATGGTTAAGTCACTACGTTTTATTGCGAGGTCACGACGTTTTATTGTTGGGTCACTACTTTTTTATTGTTGGGTCACCACGTTTTATTGCTGGGTCACCACTTTTTATTGCTAGGTCACTACGTTTTATTGTTTAGTAACCACTTTTAATGGCTGGGTCACTACGTTTTATGGTTGGGTCACTACTTTTTATGGTTAGGTCACTACGTTTTATTGTTGGGTCACCACTTCTTATTGCTGGGTTACAACTTTTTAATGTTGGTCACTAGGTTTTATTGCTGGGTCACGACCTTTTATGGTCGGGTCACTACGTATTATGGTCGGGTCACTACGTTTATGGTAAAGTCACTACGTTTTATTGTTGGGTCACCACTTTTTTGGTTGGGTCACCACGTTTTATTGTTGGGTCACCACTTTTTATGGTTAGGTCACTACGTATTATGGTCGGGTCACTACGTTTATGGTAAAGTCACTACGTTTTATTGCTGGGTCACGACTTTTTATTGTTGGGTCACCACTTTTTTGGTTGGGTCACCACGTTTTATTGTTGGGTCACAACTTTTTATGGCTGGGTAACGACTTTCAATTGTTGGGTCACGACTTTTTATTGTTGGGTCACCACTTTTTTGGTTGGGTCACCACGTTTTATGGTTGGGTCACTACGTTTTATTGTTGGGTCACTACTTTTTGTGGTTGGGTCACTACGTTTATGGTAAAGTCACTACGTTTGATTGTTGGGTCACCACTTTTTATGGTTGGTCCACTACGTTTATGGTAAAGTCACTATGTTTTATTGCTGGGTCACCACGTTTTATGGTTGGGTCACCACGTTTTATGGTAGGGTCACTACGTTTTATTGTTGGGTCACCACTTTTTATGGTTGGTCACCACGTTTTATGGTTGGGTCACTACGTTTTATTGTTGGGTCACCACTTTTTGTGGTTGGGTCACTACGTTTTATGGTTAGGTCACCACTTTTTATGGATTGGTCACTACGATTTATTGTTAGGTCACTACGTTTTATTGTTGGGTCACCACTTTTTATGGTTGGGTCACTACGTTTATGGTAAAGTCACTACGTTTGATTGTTGGGTCACCACTTTTTATGGTTGGTCCACTACGTTTATGGTAAAGTCACTATGTTTTATTGCTGGGTCACCACTTTTTATTGTTGGGTAACAACTTGTTTGGTTGGGTCACCACGTTTTATGGTTGGGTCACAACGGTTATGGTTAAGTCACGTTTTATTGCTGGGTCACGACTTTTTATTGTTGGGTCACGACTTTTAATTGTTGGATAACGACTTTTTATTGTTGGGTCCCCACTATTTTGGTTGGGTCACCACGTTTTATTGTTGGGTCACCACTTTTTATGTCTGGGTCACTACTTTTTATTGTTGGGTCACCACGTTTAATGGTTGGGTCACTACGTTTTATGGTTGGGTCACTACGATTTATTGTTAGGTCACTACGTTTTATTGTTGGGTCACCACTTTTTATTGTTGGGTCACTACGTTTTATTGTTGGGTCACCACTTTTTATGGCTGGGTCACTACGTTTTATGGTTGGGTCACTACTTTTTATGGTTGGGTCACCACTTTTTATGGTTAGGTCACCACGTTTTATTGCTGAATCACCACTTTTATGGTTAGGTCACCACGTTTTATTGTTGGGTCACTACGTTTTATGGTTGGGTCACAACGTTTATGGTTAAGTCACTACGTTTTATTGCTGGGTCACGACGTTTTATTGTTGGGTCACGACTTTTAATTGTTGGGTCACCTCTTTTTATTGTTGGGTCACCACTTTTTTGGTTTGTCACAACGTTTTATTACTGGGTCACGACGTTTTATTGTTGGGTCACGACTTTTAATTGTTGGGTCACCACTTTTTATTGTTGGGTCACCACTTTTTTGGTTGGATTACCACGTTTTACTGCTGGGTCACCACTTTTTATTGCTGGCTCACCACGTTTTATTGCTGGGTCACGACTTTTTATTGTTGGGTCACGACTTTTAATTGTTGGGTCACTACTTTTTATGGTTGGGTTACTACGTTTTATGGTTAGGTCACCACTTTTTATGGTCGGTCACTACGTTTTATGGTTGGGTCACCACTTTTGATGGTTGGGTCACTACGTTTATGGTAAAGTCACTACGTTTTATTGATGGGTCACCACTTTTTTGGTTAGGTCACCACGTTTTATTGTTGGGTCACTACGTTTTATGGTTGGGTCACAACGTTTATGGTTAAGTCACTACGCTTTATTGCTGGGTCACCACTTTTTTGGTTAGGTCACCACGTTTTATTGTTGGGTCACTACGTTTTATGGTTGGGTCACTACGTTTTATTGTTAGGTCACTACGTTTTATTGTTGGGTCACCACGTTTTATTGTTGGGTCACTACGTTTTATGGTTGGTCACAACGTTTTTTGTTAAGTCACGACTTTTTATTGCTGGGTCACGACTTTTTATTGTTGTGTCACGACTTTTTATTGTTGTGTCACGACTTTTTCTTGTTGGGTCACGACTTTTATTGTTGGGTCACCTTTTTTATTGCTGGGTCACTACGTTTTATAGTTGGGTCATCACGATTTATGGTTGGTCACTACGTTTTATGGTTGGCTTTATGGTGGGGTCACCACTTTTTATGGTTGGGTCACCACTTTTTATGGTTGGGTCACTACGTTTATGGTAAAGTCACTACGTTTTATTTTTGGGTCACCACTTTTTATGGTTGGTCACTACGTTTTATGGTTAGGTCACCACTTTTAATTGCTGGGTCACTACGTTTTATGGTTGGGTCACTACTTTTTATGGTTGGTCACTACGATTTATCGTTAGGTCACTACGTTTTATTGTTGGATCACTACGTTTTTATTGTTGGTTCACCACTTTTTTGGTTAGGTCACCACGTTTTATGGTTGGGTCACAACGTTTATGGTTAAGTCACTACGTTTTATTGCTGGGTCACGACGTTTTATTGTTGGGTCACAACTTTTTATGGCTGGGTAACGACTTTCAATTGTTGGGTCACGACTTTTTATTGTTGGGTCACCACTTTTTATTGTTGGGTCACCACTTTTTTGGTTGGGTCACCACGTTTTATTGTTGGGTCACTACTTTTTATGGTTGGGTCACCACGTTTTATGGTTGGGTCACCACTTTTTATGGTTGGGTCACCACGTTTTATTGCTGGGTCACCACGTTTTATTGCTGGGTCACCACGTTTTATTGTTGGGTCACCACTTTTTATTGTTGGGTCACTACGTTTTATTGTTGGGTCACTACGTTTTATTGTTGGGTCACTACGTTTTAATGTTGGGTCACCACTTTTTATTGTTGGTTCACCACATTTTATTGCTGGGTCACCACTTTTTATTTTTGGTGACTACGTTTTATTGCTGGGTCACAACTTTTATCGTTGAGTAACCACGTTTTATTGATGGGTGACTACGTTTTATTGTTGGGTCACCACTTTTTATGGTTAGGTCACTTTATTTTAATGTTTGGTTACTACGTTTTATTGCTGGGTCAGTACGTTTTATTGTTGGTCACCACTTTTTATGGTTTGGGCACTACGTTTTATGGTTGGGTCACCACTTTTTATGGTTGGGTCACTACGATTCATTGTTAGGTCACTACGTTGTATTGTTGGGTCACCACTTTTTATGGTTGGGTCACTACGTTTATGGTAAAGTCACTACGTTTTATTGCTTGGTCACCACTTTTTATTGTTGGGTCACCACTTTTTGGGTTGGGTCACCACGTTTTATTGTTGGGTCATCACGTTTTATTGTTGGGTCACTACGTTTTATGGTTGGGTCACAACGTTTTTGGTTAAGTCACTACGTTTTATTGCTGGGTCACGACTTTTTATTGTTGGGTCACGACTTTTATTGTTGGGTCACCTTTTTATTGCTGGGTCACTACGTTTTATTGCTGGGTCACGACGTTTTATTGTTGGGTCACCACTTTTTATTGTTGGGTCACCACTTTTATGGTTGGTCACTACGTTTTATGGTTGGGTCACCACTTTTGATGGTTGGGTCACTACGTTTATGGTAAAGTCACTACGTTTTATTGATGGGTCACCACTTTTTTGGTTAGGTCACCACGTTTTATTGTTGGGTCACTACGTTTTATGGTTGGGTCACAACGTTTATGGTTAAGTCACTACGCTTTATTGCTGGGTCACGACGTTTTATTGTTGGGTCACTACGTTTTATTGTTGGGTCACCACTTTTTATGGTTGGTCACTACGTTTTATGGTTGAGTCACCACTTTTTTGGTGTGGTCACTACGTTTTATTGTTGGGTCACTACTTTTTATGGTTGGTCACTACGTTTTATGGTTAGGTCACCACTTTTTATGGTTGGGTCACTACGTTTTATTGTTAGGTCACTACGTTTTATTGTTGGGTCACCACGTTTTATTGTTGGGTCACTACGTTTTATGGTTGGTCACAACGTTTTTTGTTAAGTCACGACTTTTTATTGCTGGGTCACGACTTTTTATTGTTGGGTCACGACTTTTATTGTTGGGTCACCTTTTTTATTGCTGGGTCACTACGTTTTATAGTTGGGTCATCACGATTTATGGTTGGTCACTACGTTTTATGGTTGGCTTTATGGTGGGGTCACCACTTTTTATGGTTGGGTCACCACTTTTTATGGTTGGGTCACTACGTTTATGGTAAAGTCACTACGTTTTGCTGTTGGTTCACCACTTTTTATGGTTGGTCACTACGTTTTATGGTGGGTAACCACTTTTAATTGCTGGGTCACTACGTTTTATGGTTGGGTCACTACTTTTTATGGTTGGTCACTACGATTTATCGTTAGGTCACTACGTTTTATTGTTGGATCACTACGTTTTATTTTTGGTTCACCACTTTTTTGGTTAGGTCACCACGTTTTATGGTTGGGTCACAACGTTTATGGTTAAGTCACTACGTTTTATTGCTGGGTCACGACGTTTTATTGTTGGGTCACAACTTTTTATGGCTGGGTAACGACTTTCAATTGTTGGGTCACGACTTTTTATTGTTGGGTCACCACTTTTTTGGTTGGGTCACCACGTTTTATTGTTGGGTCACTACTTTTTATGGTTGGGTCACCACGTTTTATGGTTGGGTCACCACTTTTTATGGTTGGGTCACCACGTTTTATGGTTGGGGCACCACTTTTTGTAGTTGGGTCACTACGATTTATTGTTAGGTCACTACGTTTTATTGTTGGGTCACCATTTTTGATGGTTGGGTCACTACGTTTATGGTAAAGTCACTACGTTTGATTGTTGTAATGGTTTATTCACTACGTTTTTGGTGAAGTCACTACGTTTTATAGCTAGGTCACGACTTTTTATTGTTGGGTCACCACGTTTTATTGCTGGGTCACCACTTTTTATTGCTGGGTCACCACGTTTTATTGTTGGGTCACTACTTTTTTGGTTGGGTCACCACGTTTTATTGCTGGGTCACCACTTTTTATTACTGGGTCACTACGTTTTATTGTTAGGTCACCACTTTTTATGGCTGGGTCACTACGTTTTATGGTTGGGTCACTACTTTTTATGGTTGGTTACTACGTTTTATGGTTAGGTCACTACGTTTTATTGTTGGGTCACCACTTCTTATTGCTGGGTTACAACTTTTTTATGTTGGTCACTAGGTTTTATTGCTGGGTCACGACTTTTATTGTCGGTCACCACTTTTTATTGTTGGGTTTCCACTTTTTTGGTTGGGTCACCAGGTTTTATTGTTGGGTCACCACTTTTTATGGATTGGTCACTACTATTATGGTCGGGTCACTACGTTTATGGTAAAGTCACTACGTTTTATTGCTGGGTCACGACTTTTTATTGTTGGGTCACGACTTTTTATTGTTGGGTCACCACTTTTTTGGTTGGGTCACCACGTTTTATTGCTGGGTCACCACTTTTTATTGCTGGGTCACTACGTTTTATTGTTGGGTCACAACTTTTTATGGCTGGGTAACGACTTTCAATTGTTGGGTCACGACTTTTTATTGTTGGGTCACCACTTTTTTGGTTGGGTCACCACGTTTTATTGTTGGGTAACTACTTTTTCTGGTTGGGTCACCACGTTTTATGGTTGGGTCACAACTTTTTATGGTTGGGTCACCACGTTTTATGGTTGGGGCACCACTTTTTGTAGTTGGGTCACTACGTTTTATTGTTGGGTCACCATTTTTGATGGTTGGGTCACTACGTTTATGGTAAAGTCACTACGTTTGATTGTTGTAATGGTTTATTCACTACGTTTTTCACGACTTTTTATTGCTGGGTCACGACTTTTTATTGTTGGGTCACGACTTTTATTGTTGGGTCACCTGTTTTATTGTTGGGTCACCACTTTTAATGGTTGGTCACTACGTTTTATGGTTGGGTCACCACTTTTTATTGTTGGTCACTACGATTTATTGTTAGGTCACTACGTTTATGGTAAAGTCACTACGTTTTATTGCTTGTTCACCATTTTTTATTGTTGGGTCACCACTTTTTTGGTTGGGTCACCACGTTTATTGTTGGGTCACTACGTTTTATGGTTGGTCACAACGTTTTTTGTTAAGTCACGACTTTTTATTGTTGGGTCACGACTTTTTATTGTTGGGTCACGACTTTTTATTGTTGGGTCACTACGTTTTATGGTTGGTCACCACGTTTTTTGTTAAGTCACGACTTTTTATTGCTGGGTCACGACTTTTTATTGCTGGGTCACTACGTTTTATTGTTGGGTCACCACTTTTTATGGTCGGTCACTACGTTTTATGGTTGGGTCACCACTTTTGATGGTTGGGTCACTACGTTTATGGTAAAGTCACTACGTTTTATTGATGGGTCACCACTTTTTTGGTTAGGTCACCACGTTTTATTGTTGGGTCACTACGTTTTATGGTTGGGTCACAACGTTTATGGTTAAGTCACTACGCTTTATTGCTGGGTCACCACTTTTTTGGTTAGGTCACCACGTTTTATTGTTGGGTCACTACGTTTTATGGTTGGGTCACTACGTTTTATTGTTAGGTCACTACGTTTTATTGTTGGGTCACTACGTTTTATGGTTGGTCACAACGTTTTTTGTTAAGTCACGACTTTTTATTGCTGGGTCACGACTTTTTATTGTTGTGTCACGACTTTTTATTGTTGTGTCACGACTTTTTCTTGTTGGGTCACGACTTTTATTGTTGGGTCACCTTTTTTATTGCTGGGTCACTACGTTTTATAGTTGGGTCATCACGATTTATGGTTGGTCACTACGTTTTATGGTTGGCTTTATGGTGGGGTCACCACTTTTTATGGTTGGGTCACCACTTTTTATGGTTGGGTCACTACGTTTATGGTAAAGTCACTACGTTTTATTTTTGGGTCACCACTTTTTATGGTTGGTCACTACGTTTTATGGTTAGGTCACCACTTTTAATTGCTGGGTCACTACGTTTTATGGTTGGGTCACTACTTTTTATGGTTGGTCACTACGATTTATCGTTAGGTCACTACGTTTTATTGTTGGATCACTACGTTTTATTGTTGGTTCACCACTTTTTTGGTTAGGTCACCACGTTTTATGGTTGGGTCACAACGTTTATGGTTAAGTCACTACGTTTTATTGCTGGGTCACGACGTTTTATTGTTGGGTCACAACTTTTTATGGCTGGGTAACGACTTTCAATTGTTGGGTCACGACTTTTTATTGTTGGGTCACGACTTTTTATTGTTGGGTCACCACTTTTTTGGTTGGGTCACCACTTTTTTGGTTGGGTCACCACGTTTTATGGTTGGGTCACTACTTTTTATGGTTGGGTCACCACGTTTTATGGTTGGGTCACCACGTTTTATTGCTGGGTCACCACGTTTTATTGCTGGGTCACCACGTTTTATTGCTGGGTCACCACGTTTTATTGCTGGGTCACTACGTTTTATTGTTGGGTCACCACTTTTTATTGTTGGGTCACCACTTTTTATTGTTGGGTCACCACTTTTTATTGTTGGGTCACCACTTTTTTTGTTGGGTCACCACGTTTTATTGCTGGTCACTACGTTTTATTGTTGGGTCACCACTTTTTATGGTTGGGTCACTACGTTTTATTGTTGGGTCACTACGTTTTATTGTTGGGTCACTACGTTTTAATGTTGGGTCACCACTTTTTATTGTTGGTTCACCACATTTTATTGCTGGGTCACCACTTTTTATTTTTGGTGACTACGTTTTATTGCTGGGTCACAACTTTTATCGTTGAGTAACCACGTTTTATTGATGGGTGACTACGTTTTATTGTTGGGTCACCACTTTTTATGGTTAGGTCACTTTATTTTAATGTTTGGTAACTACGTTTTATTGCTGGGTCAGTACGTTTTATTGTTGGTCACCACTTTTTATGGTTTGGGCACTACGTTTTATGGTTGGGTCACCACTTTTTATGGTTGGGTCACTACGATTCATTGTTAGGTCACTACGTTGTATTGTTGGGTCACCACTTTTTATGGTTGGGTCACTACGTTTATGGTAAAGTCACTACGTTTTATTGCTTGGTCACCACTTTTTATTGTTGGGTCACCACTTTTTGGGTTGGGTCACCACGTTTTATTGTTGGGTCATCACGTTTTATTGTTGGGTCACTACGTTTTATGGTTGGGTCACAACGTTTTTGGTTAAGTCACTACGTTTTATTGCTGGGTCACGACTTTTTATTGTTGGGTCACGACTTTTATTGTTGGGTCACCTTTTTTATTGCTGGGTCACTACGTTTTATTGCTGGGTCACGACGTTTTATTGTTGGGTCACCACTTTTTATTGTTGGGTCACCACTTTTATGGTTGGTCACTACGTTTTATGGTTGGGTCACCACTTTTGATGGTTGGGTCACTACGTTTATGGTAAAGTCACTACGTTTTATTGATGGGTCACCACTTTTTTGGTTAGGTCACCACGTTTTATTGTTGGGTCACTACGTTTTATGGTTGGGTCACAACGTTTATGGTTAAGTCACTACGCTTTATTGCTGGGTCACGACGTTTTATTGTTGGGTCACTACGTTTTATTGTTGGGTCACCACTTTTTATGGTTGGTCACTACGTTTTATGGTTGAGTCACCACTTTTTTGGTGTGGTCACTACGTTTTATTGTTGGGTCACTACTTTTTATGGTTGGTCACTACGTTTTATGGTTAGGTCACCACTTTTTATGGTTGGGTCACTACGTTTTATTGTTAGGTCACTACGTTTTATTGTTGGGTCACTACGTTTTATGGTTGGTCACAACGTTTTTTGTTAAGTCACGACTTTTTATTGCTGGGTCACGACTTTTTATTGTTGGGTCACGACTTTTATTGTTGGGTCACCTTTTTTATTGCTGGGTCACTACGTTTTATAGTTGGGTCATCACGATTTATGGTTGGTCACTACGTTTTATGGTTGGCTTTATGGTGGGGTCACCACTTTTTATGGTTGGGTCACCACTTTTTATGGTTGGGTCACTACGTTTATGGTAAAGTCACTACGTTTTGCTGTTGGTTCACCACTTTTTATGGTTGGTCACTACGTTTTATGGTGGGTAACCACTTTTAATTGCTGGGTCACTACGTTTTATGGTTGGGTCACTACATTTTATGGTTGGTCACTACGATTTATCGTTAGGTCACTACGTTTTATTGTTGGATCACTACGTTTTATTTTTGGTTCACCACTTTTTTGGTTAGGTCACCACGTTTTATGGTTGGGTCACAACGTTTATGGTTAAGTCACTACGTTTTATTGCTGGGTCACGACGTTTTATTGTTGGGTCACAACTTTTTATGGCTGGGTAACGACTTTCAATTGTTGGGTCACGACTTTTTATTGTTGGGTCACCAGTTTTTTGGTTGGGTCACCACGTTTTATTGTTGGGTCACTACTTTTTATGGTTGGGTCACCACGTTTTATGGTTGGGTCACCACTTTTTATGGTTGGGTCACCACGTTTTATGGTTGGGGCACCACTTTTTGTAGTTGGGTCACTACGATTTATTGTTAGGTCACTACGTTTTATTGTTGGGTCACCATTTTTGATGGTTGGGTCACTACGTTTATGGTAAAGTCACTACGTTTGATTGTTGTAATGGTTTATTCACTACGTTTTTGGTGAAGTCACTACGTTTTATAGCTAGGTCACGACTTTTTATTGTTGGGTCACCACGTTTTATTGCTGGGTCACCACTTTTTATTGCTGGGTCACCACGTTTTATTGTTGGGTCACCACTTTTTTGGTTGGGTCACCACGTTTTATTGCTGGGTCACCACTTTTTATTACTGGGTCACTACGTTTTATTGTTAGGTCACCACTTTTTATGGCTGGGTTACTACGTTTTATGATTAGGTCACTACGTTTTATTGTTGGGTCACCACTTCTTATTGCTGGGTTACAACTTTTTTATGTTGGTCACTAGGTTTTATTGCTGGGTCACGACTTTTATTGTCGGTCACCACTTTTTATTGTTGGGTTTCCACTTTTTTGGTTGGGTCACCAGGTTTTATTGTTGGGTCACCACTTTTTATGGATTGGTCACTACTATTATGGTCGGGTCACTACGTTTATGGTAAAGTCACTACGTTTTACCACTTTTTCACCACTTTTTTGGTTAGGTCACCACGTTTTATGGTTGGGTCACAACGTTTATGGTTAAGTCACTACGTTTTATTGCTGGGTCACGACGTTTTATTGTTGGGTCACAACTTTTTATGGCTGGGTAACGACTTTCAATTGTTGGGTCACGACTTTTTATTGTTGGGTCACCACTTTTTTGGTTGGGTCACCACGTTTTATTGTTGGGTCACCACGTTTTATTGTTGGGTCACTACTTTTTATGGTTGGGTCACCACGTTTTATGGTTGGGTCACTACTTTTTATGGTTGGGTCACCACGTTTTATGGTTGGGGCACCACTTTTTGTAGTTGGGTCACTACGATTTATTGTTAGGTCACTACGTTTTATTGTTGGGTCACCATTTTTGATGGTTGGGTCACTACGTTTATGGTAAAGTCACTACGTTTGATTGTTGTAATGGTTTATTCACTACGTTTTTGGTGAAGTCACTACGTTTTATTGCTGGGTCACGACTTTTTATTGTTGGGTCACCACGTTTTATTGCTGGGTCACCACTTTTTATTGCTGGGTCACCACGTTTTATTGTTGGGTCACTACTTTTTTGGTTGGGTCACCACGTTTTATTGCTGGGTCACCACTTTTTATTACTGTGTCACTACGTTTTATTGTTAGGTCACCACTTTTTATGGCTGGGTCACTACGTTTTATGGTTGGGTCACTACTTTTTATGGTTGGTTACTACGTTTTATGGTTAGGTCACTACGTTTTATTGTTGGGTCACCACTTCTTATTGCTGGGTTACAACTTTTTTATGTTGGTCACTAGGTTTTATTGCTGGGTCACGACTTTTATTGTCGGTCACCACTTTTTATTGTTGGGTTTCCACTTTTTTGGTTGGGTCACCAGGTTTTATTGTTGGGTCACCACTTTTTATGGATTGGTCACTACTATTATGGTCGGGTCACTACGTTTATGGTAAAGTCACTACGTTTTATTGCTGGGTCACGACTTTTTATTGTTGGGTCACGACTTTTTATTGTTGGGTCACCACTTTTTTGGTTGGGTCACCACGTTTTATTGCTGGGTCACCACTTTTTATTGCTGGGTCACTACGTTTTATTGTTGGGTCACAACTTTTTATGGCTGGGTAACGACTTTCAATTGTTGGGTCACGACTTTTTATTGTTGGGTCACCACTTTTTTGGTTGGGTCACCACGTTTTATTGTTGGGTAACTACTTTTTCTGGTTGGGTCACCACGTTTTATGGTTGGGTCACCACTTTTTATGGTTGGGTCACCACGTTTTATGGTTGGGGCACCACTTTTTGTAGTTGGGTCACTACGTTTTATTGTTGGGTCACCATTTTTGATGGTTGGGTCACTACGTTTATGGTAAAGTCACTACGTTTGATTGTTGTAATGGTTTATTCACTACGTTTTTGGTGAAGTCACTACGTTTTATTGCTGGGTCACGACTTTTTATTGTTGGGTCACCACGTTTTATTGCTGGGTCACAACTTTTTATTGCTGGGTCACCACGTTTTATTGTTGGGTCACCACTTTTTATTGTTGGGTCACCACGTTTTATTGCTGGGTCACCACTTTTTATTACTGGGTCACTACGTTTTATTGTTAGGTAACCACTTTTTATGGCTGGGTCACTACGTTTTATGGTTGGGTCACTACTTTTTATGGTTGGTTACTACGTTTTATGGTTAGGTCACTACGTTTTATTGTTGGGTCACCACTTCTTATTGCTGGGTTACAACTTTTTTATGTTGGTCACTAGGTTTTATTGCTGGGTAACGACTTTTATTGTCCGTCACCACTTTTTATTGTTAGGTTTCCACTTTTTTGGTTGGGTCACCAGGTTTAATTGTTGGGTCACCACTTTTTATGGATTGGTCACTACGTATTATGGTCGGGTCACTACGTTTATGGTAAAGTCACTACGTTTTATTGCTGGGTCACAACTTTTTATTGTTGGGTCACCACTTTTTTGGTTGGGTCACCACGTTTTATTGCTGGGTCACCACTTTTTATTGCTGGGTCACTACGTTTTATTGTTGGGTCACAACTTTTTATGGCTGGGTAACGACTTTCAATTGTTGGGTCACGACTTTTTATTGTTGGGTCACCACTTTTTTGGTTGGGTCACCACGTTTTATTGTTGGGTCACTACTTTTTATGGTTGGGTCACCACGTTTTATGGTTGGGTCACCACTTTTTATGGTTGGGTCACCACGTTTTATGGTTGGGGCACCACTTTTTGTGGTTGGTCACTACGATTTATTGTTAGGTCACTACGTTTTATTGTTGGGTCACCATTTTTGATGGTTGGGTCACTACGTTTATGGTAAAGTCACTACGTTTGATTGTTGGGTCATTAATTTTAATGGTTTATTCACTACGTTTTTGGTGAAGTCACTACGTTTTATTGCTGGGTCACGACTTTTTATTGTTGGGTCACGACTTTTTATTGTTGGGTCACCACGTTTTATTGTTGGGTCACCACGTTTTATTGTTGGGTCACCACTTTTTATTGTTGGGTCACCACGTTTTATTGTTGGGTCACCACTTTTTATTGTTGGGTCACCACTTTTTTTGTTGGGTCACCACGTTTTATTGCTGGTGACTACGTTTTATTGTTGGGTCACCACTTTTTATGGTTGGGTCACTACGTTTTATTGTTGGGTCACTACGTTTTATTGTTGGGTCACTACGATTTGTGGTTAGGTCACTACGTTTTAATGTTGGGTCACCACTTTTTATTGTTGGTTCACCACATTTTATTGCTGGGTCACCACTTTTTATTTTTGGTGACTACGTTTTATTGCTGGGTCACAACTTTTATCGTTGAGTAACCACGTTTTATTGATGGGTGACTACGTTTTATTGTTGGGTCACCACTTTTTATGGTTAGGTCACTTTATTTTAATGTTTGGTAACTACGTTTTATTGCTGGGTCAGTACGTTTTATTGTTGGTCACCACTTTTTATGGTTTGGGCACTACGTTTTATGGTTGGGTCACCACTTTTTATGGTTGGTCACTACGATTCATTGTTAGGTCACTACGTTGTATTGTTGGGTCACCACTTTTTATGGTTGGGTCACTACGTTTATGGTAAAGTCACGTTTTATTGCTTGGTCACCACTTTTTATTGTTGGGTCACCACTTTTTGGGTTGGGTCACCACGTTTTATTGTTGGGTCATCACGTTTTATTGTTGGGTCACTACGTTTTATGGTTGGGTCACAACGTTTTTGGTTAAGTCACTACGTTTTATTGCTGGGTCACGACTTTTTATTGTTGGGTCACGACTTTTATTGTTGGGTCACCTTTTTTATTGCTGGGTCACTACGTTTTATTGTTGGGTCACCACTTTTTATGGTTGGGTCACTACGTTTTATGGTGGGGTCACTACGTTTTATGGTGGGGTCAGTACGTTTTATTGTTGGGTCACTACGATTTATTGTTAGGTCAGTACGTTTTATTGTTGGGTCACCAATTTTTATTGTTGGGTCACCACTTTTTATTGGTGGGGCACCACTTTTTATTTTGGTCACTACGTTTTATTGCTGGGTCACAACTTTTATCGTTGAGTCACCACGTTTTATTGATGGGTGACTACGTTTTATTGTTGGGTCACCACTTTATTGTTCGGTCACTACTTTTTATGGTTGGTCACTACGTTTTAATGTTTGGTAACCACGTTTTATTTCTGGGTCACTACGTTTTATTGTTGGGTCACTACGTTTTATTGTTGGGTCACCACTTTTTATGGTTGGGTCACTACGTTTTATGGTTGGATTAACACTTTTTATGGTTGGGTCACTACGATTTATGGTTAGGTCACTACGTTTTATTGTTGGATCACCACTACGTTTATGGTAAAGTCACTACGTTTTATTGCTGGGTCACCACTTTTTATTGTTGGGTCACGACTTTTATTGTTGGGTCACCACTTTAAATTTTTTTTTTTTTTTGAACTCAAAATATTTCTCATGGTTGGGGGAGAGTTAAAAATTAGTTGGGATGGGGGGGTTGGAGAGAATGAAGGGTCGGGGAAAATTTTAGGTGTCAGGCTGAACTTTTTAGGGGTCAGGCCGAATTTTTTTGTTTTTTTTTGTTTTGAAGTCAATATATTTCTCAGGATTGGAGGAGAGTGAACAATTTGGGGGCTGGAGAGATTGAGGGCTCGGGGAAAATTTTAGGGGTCAGGCCGAACTTTTTAGGGGTCAGGCAAAATTCTTTTGTTTTTTTTTTGTTTTGAACTCAAAATATTTCTCAGGGTTGGGGAGAGTGAAAAATTAGTTGGGAGGGGTGGGGCTTGAGAGAGTTAGGGGTCGGGGAAAATTTTAGAGGTCAGGCCGAACTTTTTAGGGTCAGGCCAATTTTTTTTTTTTTTTTTTTTTAACTATAAATATTCCTCAGGGTTTGGTGAGAGTGAAAAATTAGGGGGCTGGAGAGATTGAGGGGTCGGGGAAAATTTTAGGGGTCAGGCCGAACTTTTTAGGGGTCAGGCCAAATTTTTTTTTTTTTTTTTTTGAACTCAAAATATTTCTCAGGGTTGGTGGAGAGTGAAAAACAAGTTAGGATGTGGGGTGCTGGAGAGATTGAGGGGTCCGGGAAAATTTTAGGGGTCAGGCCGAACTTTTTAGGGCTTAGGTTTGTTTTTTTAAATTTTTTTTGTTTTGAACTTAAAATATTTCTCAGGGTTGGGGGAGAGTAAAACAAAATTGGAGGGTGCGGCTTGAGATATTAGGGGTCGAGGAAAATTGTAGGGGTCAGGCCAAACTTTTTAGGGGGTCGGGCGAAAGTTTTTTGTTTTTTTAACTTAAAATATTTCGTAGGGAAATATATAGTATGCACACCGGGGCGGCGATAGATATGAATATAGTATGCGCACCGGGGCGGCGATAGGTATATATATAGTACGTGCACCAGGGTGGCAATAGGTACGTGTATAGTAGTGCATAGAGGTGGTGATAGGTACTATATAGCATGTGCACAGGGATGGCAGTAAGTATGTATATAGAATGCGCACCAGGGCGGTTATAGGTATATATTTAGCATGCGCTCCGGGGCGGCTATCAGTACGTATATAGCACGCACACCAGGGCGATGATAGGTACGTATTTAGCACGCGCACCAGAGCGACGATAGGAACATATTTAGCATTCGCATCAGGCCGGCGATACTGACGTATTTAGCATTTGCAGCGATAGGTACGTATGCAGCATTCGCACTGGGGCGGCGATAGGTACGTATGTAGCATGTGCACTGGGGCAGCGATAGGTACTTATTTAGTATGCATACCGGGGCGGCAATAGGTACTTATATAGTATCTGCCTGGGGCGGCGATAGGTACGTATATTGTATGAGCACCGGGGTGGCGACAGATATGTATATAGTATGAACACCGGGGCGGAGATAAGTACCTATATAGAAGGCGCAGATAGATGTGGTACTTTTTATAGAAATATGTCATACTATTGCCCTGCGCAACGTAGGAGAAATGGTGAGGAAGAATCAGCTTTCGCAAAAGGCAAAATTAGAAAGTAGCGGTGAAATGGGGCGACCAGGGAAGAGAAAGGTAGAAAGATGAAGAGACGACTACAGAGGAGGGGGAGAAATAGAAGTTTGAATATAAAGATGTTACACACGCGATTGTTCTTCAATTATGTTTTTTTTACCCCGAGCAACGCCGGGTAGCCCCGCTAGTAAAAAATAGAATAAATAAAAAGATAAATAAAATAAAATAAATAAAAAGATAAATAAAATAAATAAAAAGATAAAATAAAATATAAAAAAATAGATTAAAAATAGAATAAAGATAAAATAGCTGAAAAAATAAATAAATAAATAAAAAATTAAATAAAACATAAAATTAATAAAAAAAATTAATTTTGAAATTTTTTATAATTTCAAAATTAATTTTTTTTATTAAAACATTCTACTTTTAATTTTTATACTCACCATTTAATTTTGACGAAAAACTGTTAGAAATCAAATCTTTTTAATAACTTTTCTTTTCTTCGTCTTGATAAGCTGAAATAATGGACAATTTTACAAAACAAAACTGAAGAGAGTTACTTACCAACTGGTTTCTCGAGATATGTTAATTTTGTTAAGCGTTTATATTTTCGAACCTGGAAATAAAATGAAGGTAATGACGGAATAAGAAAGATGTGACTTGCATAAATTACAAGAAAATGTTTGGCTAATTGCATCATTTGAACAAAAAAAATAATAAAATATTAGAAAATGTTTGGCTAATTGCATCATTTGAACAAAAAAATATATCAGTAAAATGTTTGGCTAATTGCATCATTTGAACAAAAAAAATAATAAAATATTAGAAAATGTTTGGCTAATTGCATCATTTGAACAAAAAAATATATCAGTAAAATGTTTGGCTAATTGCATCATTTGAACAAAAAAAATAATAAAATATTAGAAAATGTTTGGCTAATTGCATCATTTGAACAAAAAAATATATCAGTAAAATGTTTGGCTAATTGCATCATTTGAACAAAAAAAATAATAAAATATTAGAAAATGTTTGGCTAATTGCATCATTTGAACAAAAAAATATATCAGTAAAATGTTTGGCTAATTGCATCATTTGAACAAAAAAAAAATATATATATAAGTAAAATGTTTGGCTAATTGCATCATTTGAACAAAAACAAAATTACAAGAAAATGTTTGGCTAATTGCATCATTTGAACAAAAACAAAATTACAAGAAAATGTTTGGCTAATTGCATCATTTAAACAAAAAAAAAAAATTACAAGAAAATGTTTGGCTAATTGCATCATTTGAACAGAAAAAAAAAATATAAGTAAAATGTTTGGCTAATTGCATCACTTGAACAAAAAAAAAAAAATATAAGTAAAATGTTGGTATAATCAAAAATTTCTAGCAAGATTGGTATGTTTTAGTTTATCTAATTTTATTATGTAATGCATGTACAGACTGGCACAGATACAAAGAGAAAAGAAAAAATTGCAAGATTGCCTATTAACCTTCTGAGCGCTGAATTTTTTTTGTAGAAATATGATTATTTACATGTATTTTTAAAATAACCCTGTAATTTTAACCTTTCATTGTATCCCCAAATAATGTACATGAAATTTATAGCATATAAGTAGGACTATCAAGATAAATTGTAAAATTTGACTAATTTGCATATTGTGATAGCGGCCATCTTGAATTTATAATGAGGTTGACCATACAGACTGGCACAGATGCAAAGAAAAAATTGCAAAATTGGCTTTTAGAGAGAATGCGAACATTAAGTCACAGGGTGCATAAGCAAAATAACAGACTGATTTAGAGGTCACGTGATGGCATCAGAGAGCATGCATTGAAAAAAATATAAAACAATTTGAATCGAACAAATTTTTCTGCTTTATAAAATCAAAACGTTAAATAAATAGCTAAAATCAAAACTTCAAAAAAATAAAAGTTAAAATCAAAGCTTTAAAAATTTTTAAATAAAACTTTTAACCCTCTGAGCACTGAATTTTTATTTTGTAGAAAAATGATTTTTTACACCTATTTTTAAAATAAATCTGTAAGCTTAACTTTTTATTGTATGCCCAAACAATGTATATGACATGCGTAGCCTATAAGTAGGACTATGAAAATAAATTGTAAAATTTGACTAATTTGCATATTGTGATGTCGGCCATCTTGAATTTTAAATGAGGTTGACAATCCTATTATGGAAACGTGTCATTTTCTCATGCACATATTAGTCAATTGCTGAATCTATTGTGTATATTTGTGCTGTTGCGTCTTATATTGCAAATAGAACCAGTTTTGCAGAAAATAAATTGTGAATTTTGATTTGGGGATCATTTTTATCAAATAGCCCACAACCCTGAAAATTGCACCTCCCCTTTCTTGTCCCCTCCCCCTAGCCCTACCACAAGCACCCCTATGGGTGTCTGTACATACTCCAAATCATCGTCACTTTAACTATCTTCAAGCTCCGAAAACTCCAGTTTACTCCCTGAATCGCTATCAGCGGTTACCATATCCAATGCCTGGTCAAAAGTATAGTATTTCCTAGCCATTTTCAGCTCAAAAATCTGTGAAATATCCACGGAATTCAACCAAAGATTGCAGCAATAACTTCCACAGATACCATATACAAAACTATACATCCGGGGATTCCCCATGATGTCATGAACATGATGCAAGCTAACAAGGCCGTTTTCAGCCGCCAATACGCATATAGTATCATCTGCTATTGGAGGTGATAGACTTGTCGCAATTCTGCGACAGCCACGCTAAGAGAGTTCAAAATTAAAATTAAAAAGTAACAACTTTAAAAAATCAAAAATTCATCTATATTAATATAATTATGAGACAACTTCATGTGTGTACATATTTTCTTTTCTTGTCACAATATAATTTCAGTAATTACAAATCGAATTAATTTTTTTATTTACTATTAATCAAATATTTATTGAAATCAAAAATGTAATATAAAAATGTAAGAATTATATAAAAGATAAACGAAAATATATATGTGATTAAAAAAAAAAATCGAAACAAAAATAAATGTGAAAAGACTCCCGGGCAATGCCGGGTAGGAACAACAAGTGTTGTGTAGAGTAAAAGTTAATAAAAATATTTTTTTAAATATAGCTAACATCAAAAAGTTATCTATATTAATATAATTATGAGACAACTTCATGTGTGAACGTATTTTATTCTCTTGTCGCAACATAATTTCAATAATTACACATAGAATTTTTTTTTTTTATCAATTAATCAAAATTTATTGAAATCAAAAATGCAAAAGCATGAAGTAAAATGAAATATCGTCCACAAATCAAGGGAGGCGTGAGAGCGCTCTATCTCTTAATAGACTTCAAAAACGGCCTATGCTAGAAATCTCATTTCTTTGATCAATCATAACTCAAAAACCAATAAACCAAATTAGTTAAAACTTTGCATAAAATTTTTATTTGATAGGTTCTATAAGTTTGTAGAATTTCAGCATCATTAGTCAAGGCAACCCAGAGATCCAGAAAGGTCAGGCATGATTTTGTGTTATCCATGTGTACGTACGTACGTATGTGCCACCCTGTATCTAATCAACTATTTGATGGTTTCAGCTGATTTTTGGCAGAGATAGAGATTCTAGGGTCTAGTTGATGGCATTTTAATTTCAGTTTACCATATACCTTAGTTTTCCAGAAAATTCCAAAATAACTTAAAAAGGACCATTGTATCGAGGCATAGCCTTTACAAAAGTAGTGACATTCCATGATAAATGCCAGTATACTGAAATCATGCCCTTAATAGGGTTAAGATGAAAATTCATATACACTAAATGTACAAAAGCAAGGAAATTCCCAAATTTTTACACTTTTATTGTCATTAAGGGTATGCGAGCACAACAAGGCTATGTATTTTACTGGTAGGAATTTTTCTTCAGCGCACCTCACACACTTCATCCACTCATGCATAGAGATTTATACTGTAGTGATGTGATAATGAAATGGTTTGGTTGATATGTAGTCATTAAGGGCATATGATTTCAGTATACTGACATTTATCATGGAATTCTATTTCGAGTTTCATTAATATTTAATCTCTTCTCCCCTTCAATCGTACACAAGGCTGACACCAGTTTCTTTCTCTCTACATTCGAATGTAATTAGAACTCCCCTCTATTGGCCCATTTGGTGATTTAGAATCTCTCACTCTCAGCTTATTATATAATGTATAAAGTTATCTTGTCGGATTTTCATAGTTTGTCATCGATCACAATCAATCCAATAAATCAATATTTGATTCTGACTGGCCAATTTTTCTTTTTTACATTTGATCCATATTTTTCTTTTTTTTATAAAAATCTATTTCTCTTCAGTTTCTTTTGACTAACACTTTTGCCAGGTCAGAACCTTGTAATTTATAAATTTAAGAATTATATGAAAAAAAAATATATTTATGTGATTAAAAAAAAAAAGCGATACAAATAATGAAAGTAAAAAGACTCTCGGCCAATGCCGGGTAAGTACAACCAGTGTTATGTAGAGTAAAATTTAATTAAAAAATTTAAATATAGCTAACATCAAAATTTTGAAAACTAAAAAATTAAATTAAAACTTTTAAAAAATCAGAGTCCGTTTGCAATGACTAACCTCCATTGTGTCTCCAGTGACTAACATCAATTCTCGCACGAGATCAATCGCCGATGCTTCACCACACAAATGAATTTCTTTAGCACATAAACCGAGGAGAGCTCGTGTCCACGCCCAACCTCTCTGCTGATCCTTGATCATCTGAATTTCATCGATTACAGCCACTTCATCTGGAAAATTAGAAAGTAAAAATTTCTGCTTCACTGAAATTATAAGAAAATCGATCGATCGATCTATCTACATGTGCTGCTATATCTACATGTACCGAGAAGCGGGCACAGATAGAAGACTAGTCGAGAGAGTGTTCGACAAACATATTCATATTATAAATAAATATTAAATTATCTATACCTACAGACGCTAGCGTTTCAAGCTTATTGCTCTCATCAGTGCAGGGAAGTAACAATTTAAGACGGTCGGGAGGCGCGAACCCGGTACACAGAGTCAGCCATATCCACTCGGCCCACGGAAACTGTCACGTAATTTAGGGAAATTAAGATCTATATGTACCTAGAAGCGGGCACAGATAGAAGACTAGTCGAGAGAGTGTTCGACGAACATATTCAGAACTTTGAATTAAAGCTTTTTGACAGTCTATTTTTAACATCTCTCTTAATTTCTTAAAAGGGACTTATTATATATATTTATAAATAAATATTAAATTATTAATACCTACAGACGCTAGCGTTTCAAGCTTATTGCTCTCATCAGTGCAGGAAAGTAACAATTTTAGACGGTCGAGAGTGGTAATTTTTGTTTTGCTTTGATGAAAATTACAATTTATAGGACATTATTGCTGGTTTGTTTTTATGGGTATTTACGACAATTCTTTTTTGAAGGGGTCTGATATTTTAAGAAAAGGTTATGTTTTATTGTATAAATAAATATTAAATTATTTATACCTACATCCCCGAGAGTGCTCGACTTTAATTTCTTAAAAGGGGCTTATTATATATATTTATAAATAAATATCAAATTATTTATACCTACAGATGCTAGCGTTTCAAGCTTAAAGTTTTGTATGTGTATATGTTTTTATATTTGTATGTACAGGTAGTAAAAGGTAAAGGTCGCATAGCCTGGACGCGCACGAGTGTCGTTACCGACATCGCACACTGCCCATGGCCGTAGCGGCAGTGATTTGTTAAGAATCACCGTGTCTAGGGCACAGCATATGGAAGGCGGAGCCCATCCCTCTCCTTCCGCTGCCTTGAACCTTCCCTGAGTTTTAGTCAGGTACCCATTTACTGCTGGGTGGACAGAGGGAGTTTTCAGACCCGAAAATTTGCATGCCGTGAGTGGGATCGAACCCGGGCTGTCCAGCCCATAGACAAGTGCTATAACCACTCGTCCACAGGCCCTCCCTATATGTATGTACAGGATTCACTTCTAAATGAATCAAGAGATTATTATGACTCTTGAAACAGAGCTGCTAAGCGTAAGGGGTGGTGATGTAGGTTATATTTATTTAATTTAGTTTCATGTAAAGGAAATAAAAAATGCGTTTAAACTCCTTGTGAAAATTCAAATGCGATCACTTTTTATTTAATTTTAACAATAGCTATTAAATATCAACTAATAAATATTCCGTAAATTGTGGTTTCGCTGGAGTATATTAAAACTGTTTTTTGGGGACATAATATGCGTACAATCCCTCATTGGAAAATTTGGTGCTTGTGCTGATGAGCAACTGTACGAAAAAATTATTTTTTTATAAAAACAATGTTATATACTTATTCAGCGTTAGATTCTTACTCACTGTACGAAAAAGTAGAAAAAATTATCCACTAGAACTTACAAGTATTTTTCCATTCTTGAATTAAATTTATTCCAATAAAACAAAATGAAAGTAAATAAACGAAATTAAATAAAATTTATTGCATTATAACGAAATGTTTTATTGGAATAAATTTAATTTTTATATATGTAGTTTCTATATTTTTAAATTGCATGATTATCTCCCTTGCGAATTATCTGCCCTTGAATTATTTTAAGAAAAAAGATGGACGCTTACTGAACGAATCGCTGTTATGATACGAAGAATGGAAAAATACTTGTAATTAAAGTTCTAGTGGATAATTTTTTCTACTTTTTTGTACAGTGAGTAAGAATATAACGCTGAATAAGTATATGATATAAAAAAATAATTTTTTCGTACGGCCGCTCATGAGCACAAGCACCGAAAATTCAAACATATCAGATTTTCATTGAATTTGATGCATCGTCATTAGACACCAATTAAGCAAGATTTCCTTACTTTCAATTTCTTTTTAAGACTCCTGAAGCTTTAACTTTTATTTAAACTATTCAGTGTTTCATCAATAATCTAACATTGTCCGTAGAAATTGCATTTAATTAGTTTGCTAAAGATCCTTATTATTTATGCCGGAAGAATAAATCGTTAAAACTGAAGAATGGGTGAACGTAGTATTCTACCCCACGGGTTTTATTTCTCGACTGCTTTCGAAACCGATGGGGTAGATCTGCTCTCTGACAAGTTTAATGAACTTGCTTAGTTTTACTGTCATCTTGATCTTATATGTGTATCCATCCAAGGAGAGTATCTAAGTAAGAAACAGGTAGAATCTTACCTGCTACAAGTGAACTTTGCCTCTCATGTTTGTCACAAGATCTGTCGAAATCTGGTATTGTAGCAATATTATATGCGAATGGTTAAAAATTAGTGTCAGAACAATTAATTGGAATCAGGAATCAGAAAAATTCAGAACTTTATAGGGTATCGTAAAAATTTATAGGGAATCGTAAAAATTTATAGGGTATCGGAAAAATTTATAGAGGAATCGTAAAAATTTATAGGGAATCGTAAAACTTTATAGGGAATCGTAAAACTTTATAGGGTATCATAAAAATTTATAGGGTATCGTAAAAATTTATAGGATATCGTAAAAATTTATAGGGTATTGGAAAAATTTATAGGGTATCGGAAAAATTTATAGGGTATCGGAAAAATTTATAGGGTATCGGAAAAATTTATAGGACATCGGAAAAATTTATAGGATATCGGAAAAATTTATAGGGAATCGGAAAAATTTATAGGGTATCGGAAAAATTTGAGTCCAATTTCCGATTCCAAAAACGATTCTTTATTTTATTTTTTTTTTTATTGTTGTTTAAAACTTAATTTTCCCCTCGCTCGTACTAATGATAAAATAATAAATATTTATTGTTTTAAACTACCAGTAAAACTATGATCTATAGATCATAGTAATCACGATAAAAATGGCACCGAAAGAAATGGCACGGTAAAAATGTCACGAGTGAATAAATAGAAAAAAATGGCGCAAGGTATAAATATACATGAAAATCTCACAATGAGTTTATCAAATCACTATTTTCAATCAATCACGAGGAAATGATTAGAGAAAATATAGTTAGAATGATCTATTCGTGTAATGTATGCAACCAACCACCACCACCCCACCCCCGGCTTCCTACACGCATACTTTTACAAAAAATATATGCACACATTATTACATGGGGCTTTTACGGAAATTTGAAAATCAAAAAAAACAACAACTCTAACTAGATATTTAAAAATTTTAAAAGAATCGCAATCGGTAATTTAGAACGGAATCGAGAAAAAATATTGCAATCGTCCCATCACTAGTAAAAATAATGTTTATAACGGTCTTTTCCAGAGAAATAGATATTTTTTGCAAGATTCTGGCCAGAGAGATATGACATCGATAAACATGTGGACACGTCATGTTACGACTCGACACAGATGAATCAATATAGGTTAAAATCATAACTGGGATTTATTTGCATCCCGACGTTTACGGTTCCTGCAGTGATCCTTCGAGACTATGGATATTTTCGTTCAGGAATTGAAGTCAGGCCCAAACAAACACAACCGAAGACAATCAATTTGAAGGAAGATCGATTTTTATTTTGGATGTTGATATTGCCTACGTCTTACTAGTGACAGTGAAAAGAAAGATCGCGTATGCAGATTTGGAGTCCCACCTCTTGCTCTGTTTATCATCGATTCTTAAGTCATGTCTGATTACGTCAAGTGTCCCAAGTCAGACTCACTAGCTTTTTGCTCTTTGTTATCTCCTCTGACGTCACACTCTCTAGCGATTGTTCTCACAGAAGAACGATGACCTCCAAAAGTTAACTGGTTAACCCATTGCCAACCTTTACATCCTGCCTAACTTAACAACAATCTCTCGGTGAACATAAATCCTAAAATGGTTACAAGCTGACGTACATGCAATTTTATTTATCTACCTCCCACAGCGGTAAGATGTGACACAAGGTCGGGAAAGTGGGATTTGATAAACCAGCGCTCAAGAAGGTGAGCACTCTGGCCATTAAAAATTGCCTGGGCAGCCCCGTCTGCATTCCCCGGTAGGGGCACCTCAGGCGATTAGCAATAAACTAACCCCTTCTACAAGGGTGAGAAGGCAAAGCCTGGCAGAGTGGACCTCCTAGAACTGCACAAGACAGACCCATAGACCGGCGTAAATCAAGACCCGAAAGCCAAGACGATACCGGTCTATAGGGTGTAGTATCCATCAGAACAGATACTACACTTTGATCTTGGCCAAAAGGCTAACGTACATGCAATATTTATTTACTCCTTCGCTAGGAGTTAGGCACAAGGCCAGTTTTATCTTACTCCCACAAGTAAGATGTGAACCAAGCTAGGGTTGAGCAAGTGGGGTTAAAAGCCAGCGCTCGAGAGGTGAGCACTCTGGCCATTTAAAAATTGCCTGGGCAGCCCCGTCGGCATTCCCCGGTAGGGGCGCCTCAGACAGTAAGCAATAAACTTACTCCTCCCCAAAGAGGGGAGGCGAAGCCTGGGAGGGTGGACCTCCTAGAACTGCACAGGACAAGCGTGCAGTATCCATCGGAACAGATACTACACTTTGATCTTAGCCAAAAGGCCGAGAAGAATTGTGCTAATAACATTAGGGAAGGTATGAACCCCTACATTCTCTCCAGCCATGGGTAAAATAGCGGTTCACATTCAATAAATTGTGTACAATAAATACTGCGTTTCAGTGTAAATCAGACAGAAAATCTTACATGGTTGAGTGACACTTGTCATTTCCACAGTGCAGGCTGCATGGTTTGATTGGATTTCTTCAGAGTTCGCATAGCGTCGTTCTTCTCCAGTGACAAGATCACAAGGTGTACCCTGCACAAAAAATTTGAAAAAAAATTGGAAAAAATTTGAAAAAAATTTGAAAAAAAAACACAGTTTATTAAATATTTCATGTTTTTCTACACGTGCAGTCTGTAATCACTTTCTCCTGACATTAGCTGTCAACCAAGTCTATCGGGCATGTGTACGAAGTGTGATGATGTATAGAAGTGAAACCTAGCCAGTAAGGGTTGAGGACATGGATTGCATGGAGAGAAAATGATATGAGAATGATATGATATGAGGTATGGTATGGTAGTTTTGTTTTACGGCATATCAACCCTTTTTGGGTTATTTAATGCCGAATCTGGTCATTATAGTAAAAGTTTTTATGCTTCAAGTTCTTTATATCTTCAAATGTTTAATCATCGTTTTTGGTTTGGTAGTTTTGTTTTACGGCACATCAACCCTTTTTGGGTTATTTAATGCCGAATCTGGTCATTATAGTAAAAGTTTTTATGCTTCAAGTTCTTTATATCTTCAAATGTTTAATCATCGTTTTTGGTTTGGTAGTTTTGTTTTACGGCACATCAACCCTTTTTGGGTTATTTAATGCCGAATCTGGTCATTATAGTAAAAGTTTTTATGCTTCAAGTTCTTTATATCTTCAAATGTTTAATCATCGTTTTTGGTTTGGTAGTTTTGTTTTACGGCACATCAACCCTTTTTGGGTTATTTAATGCCGAATCTGGTCATTATAGTAAAAGTTTTTATGCTTCAAGTTCTTTATATCTTCAAATGTTTAATCATCGTTTTTGGTTTGGTAGTTTTGTTTTACGGCATATCAACCCTTTTTGGGTTATTTAATGCCGAATCTGGTCATTATAGTAAAAGTTTTTATGCTTCAAGTTCTTTATATCTTCAAATGTTTAATCATCGTTTTTGGTTTGGTAGTTTTGTTTTACGGCATATCAACCCTTTTCGATATGATATGAGAATGATATGATGGATATGCAATGTGAGTCTGAAAGAGAGACTTAGATCTGATGACCTTAGAGGATTGTTAAATCTGAAAAGTATAGGAAGATGTGTGCAGAACAGGAGACTTCATTGGTTTGATCACGTTAAAAGAATGGATAGATGAGAGTTCTTGGGTTAGTAGATATAGAACAGTTGAGGTAACAGGGGCAGTTGGCAGGGGAAGGCCAAGCACAAAATGGAAGGAAGTGATAAGGATGGATTTGAGAGAAAGGGGATAAATAAAAACTTGGGCAGAGATAGGTTAGTTTGGAAGCACACTTTTAAAAGTCGTCCAACACATGCCAAAATGTAAAACAGATATTAAACCGAATAAGATGATGAATTGTATATAAAACATTTTATTTTAATGTTAAAATTCATTAAAAATTACTTTTACAAATGTAATTATTTGTGTTGGGACGATTAATCGGAATCGGAAAAATCGGAACTTTTTGTGGTATCGGAATCGGAACAATTAATCGGAATCAGAAAAATCAGAACTTTTTGTGGTATCGGAATCGGACACATTAATCGGAATCAGAAAAATCGGAACTTTTTGTGGTATCGGAATCGAAACAATTAATCGGAATCAGAAAAATCAGAACTTTTTGTGGTATCGGAATCGGTATCGGAACAATTAATCGGAATCGGGAATCAGAAAAATCAGAACTTTATAGGGTATCGGAAAAATTTGAACCTAATTTCCGATTCCAAAAACGATTCTTTTAATTTTTTTTTTTGTTGCTTAAAACATAATTTTCCATTGTTAGTACTAATGATAAATATTTATTGTTTTTAAACTATCAGTAAAACTAAAATTGAAGAAATGGCACCGGAAGAAATGGCCCCGGTAAAAATGACACCGGTAAAAATGGCACCGGTAAAAATGACACCGGTAAAATAGCACGAGTAGATAAATAGGAAAAATTGGCACAAGTGAAAAATATAGTTTTATTTGTTTTGGGTTTTGCAGAACATGATTGAGTTTTGCAAAGAGAAAAAAACAATAAAACATCAATGTTTGGTGCATTTCGGGTCAGGAAGCCGATATCTTCAGACAGCCTGACCAAAATCTTTAAGGAAATGTTTGTAGAATGTAAGGATAAGCAGTAGATTCCTCAACCTTATCTATGCAGAATACAACAAAAGACGCGATGAAGGTCGGGTACTTCAATGGTCAAAACGTTGTGGGGGAGAAAAAAAGACATTTAAGATGTTGAAAAAAAGAAGACATTTAAGATGTTGAAAACAGTCCAAAATATGTCAATAATGTAACGTTTTCACCGTAAGGGTTAATGTTGTTTTTTTTTCTTAAAAAACAAAATTACCTCTGCATTGCTTTTATTAAAAACCTCAGCAGCCAACAGTTTGAGAGGACCACAATAGACACCAGATTTGGCTATCAAGAATCTCTGAAGAGCATGGTAAGTCTTGCCGCTGTTTGTTGGTCCAGCATGGAATATAATCTTACGCTGAATTTGTCTGGCTTCAGGATACCTGCCAAAAAAAATTAGATTTCTTAAATGAAGTATTTATTTCTTGGAATTAATATGCAAAGTCTTATTTTTAAGTCCATTCACTCCACTTGCCTTTGGAATTCCGTCCCTGCTCCCTATTCCCTGCTAGTACCATCATGCAGAAATTTAAATGTAACATGAACAAACATCTTTCTGCCCAACTCCTCACCCAGGTTGCCCCTGTTTAAGGTGAATAAAATTAATTAAAAAAAACATTGGTCCATAACGTTTAAAATAGCATTTTAACTTACAAACATGTCCTTTTTTTTTAATTTTCTAACAAGTCTTCCTGGTGTACATGAGTAGCAGCAGTAGTAGATCTGAGTGTGAGAGCAAAAACTACTCCCACTTCCTATATTGCCCCTTTAGATGTGAGATGGAAAGTTGCCAGCCGAGTAGAGATCACAAAGGCTATCAGTGATGAATGCCATCTCCTCCATGGACATGAGCCAATGGTCCAACGACTGAAGTGAAGGAGAAGCTTCCTCAGCCATTTCGAATCCCTAACAACATCTCAGGAAGAAACCCCCTTCTACTGACAGGAGAATCCCCCTTTCTGAGGCCCTTCCTCCCGATTCAAAGGCACCCTGGCTCCGGTGGAAAACACTCAACCGCATGAGAATGGGGCGATCAAAAGTTGCTATGAATAAATGGGACTACAAAACTGTGAATGTGGAGAGGAGGACCATACGATGCGACACTGTCGTCTTCCTCCTACTGCCCAATCGGTGCAGCTTGAGAGATCTTGCAGAGTACAAAAATAATGCAAAGGATTGCATAAAAAAGTGGGAAACTGTCGTATGACCACATGCTTCAAAGACACGCAAAGAAGATAACTATTTTTTTTTTTAAATATCGAGCAGGACAAGATATTAAAATCGAAGAAAGCTAGCCAAACTAAGATTTTGTTTTCTAACAACATAGACCAATGTGTGGTAGAAATCAGTGAAAAAGAGTTGTGTATGTAGCTTTTTGTTACCAAAGGGGAGAAACTGACTTTACTTTATATAGAAGATGAGTCACCAGTTATCAAGGCTAAAAGCCACTCAAAGATAAGGGTTAATGGGATGGATAGATCGACAGTTAAATGATGATGAATATTATAAGAGGATTGAAAATAATGAATAAAATGACGGTACTCTTATAGCTGACACACCCTGTTTCCATGACTTTGCATCATCAACGATCAGGCAGGTCTCGGCATTGCCCGAGAGTTGACGAAACTATTGACCAAGCAGCCGATAACTTTTGAAAGAAATTAATAGCGTTCAATAACAAAAAAATGAATTTCTATACTCTCTGTCAGCTCGTTGAATCTCCCGAAAGACTAATTGAGTTTTTTAAAAAAAAGGTAAAAAAAAAAAAAATTTTTAAACATTAAAAAAAAGCTAAAAAAAACATTTGCTTAACAAATCAAAGAAAATCATCTTTTGAAACTTCCCAATGCACAAATCAAAAAAACATTTGGTTCCTTTGACAAAAAAACAAACATTTTATTTAAAACATTTGATTAACAATGGTTCCTTTGACAAAAAAACAAACATTTTATTTAAAACATTTGATTAACAATGGTTCCTTTGACAAAAAAACAAACATTTTATTTAAAACATTTGATTAACAATGGTTCCTTTGACAAAAAAACAAACATTTAATTTAAAACATTTGATTAACAATGGTTTCTTTGACAAAAAAACAAACAAACAAAAATAAACATCTAATTGATAACAGTTGTTTAGCTATGGTTTGTGCGTTCTTTACTTTTATATATGTATTTTAGTTTGATTTTATTCTGAATTTATCAGCTGCCAGTCTTCAATTTATCGTTTGGCAGTTTTTGCCTCGTCAGCTGCATTACAACTTGTATATTCGCAAGAAATTGCTGACAGTACAATCTGATCTGCAAAAAAATGGAAACAGAGCTGTAGGATTGGTTTGGGTTTTTTTACGGCATATCAACCTCTTATGGGTCATTTAATGTCGAAACATTAGTCGTAGTATGATGAAAAGTTTTTATGCTTCAAGTTCTTTATATGTTCAAATATTTATTCATGGTGTTTGGTTTGGTTGTTTTGTTTACGCATATCAACCCTTTTTGGGTCATTTAATGCCAAATCCGGTCATTTTGGTAAAAGTATTTATGCTTAAAATTCTTTATATGTTTAAGTATTTATTAATAGTATTTTGTCTAATTGTTTTGTAGAAGGAAAATGTTTCTGTCTTTTTTTTTGCAGAACATGATTGAGTTTTGCAAAGGAAAAAGAAAAAAACAATAACATCAATGTTTGGTGCATTTTGAGTCAGGAAGCCAGTATTTTCAGACAGCCTGATCTGGTAGCACTAGACAGGGCTGTAAAAAGTCATAAAGGAGGAGGTTGTCCTCTCCAGACTCCATATTGGTCTCACAAAAGCCACTCAATTCATTCTTGCTTGAGCAGAAGGACCCCCCCCCCATGGTGTGCAATCTGTCATGTCCCATATTCAGTGAATGTGTTGATTCTACCCCCATGCGACAAAGCTACTACAATGTTGGCACCATGAAGAAATTATTTAAGGATGTCAGGATGGAACTTATAATCTCCTTTTTTAATAGTTGGCTTATGCTAAAAAATCTAATAACTTTAAGCCCAATAAACCAATCCAAATCCTCTATTTTATCGACTGTGGACTGTTTATATACAAAATATGCAAAAGAAATTAATCTACAAATGATTTATATACAAAATAGAAGCTATTAAATACTTGAAAATATTAAGAACCTGAAATACAAAAACTTTTTCCCAAAATAAATGGAGCTGGCATTAAATAACCCAAAAGGGTTGATATGCTGTAAAACAAAACAATTTTAGCCCAATTTTGGCCTATTTTTTCCCCATGTGCCCCAATTATTGGCCAATTTTCAGAGAATTTGATGGAAATTTATCCATGCACAGATAATATGAACAGATAATCATGCAAACGATTCGCATCGTCTGCAGAACGAGTCAGATTAACTCGGCAAATCTTTAAATCGTCAAATTCTTAATTCAATTTCGAAGCCAAAATGATTTCTCTCTGTAGAGGGCCGCAGAAAATTTGATTGAAATTTATCCATGCACTTGTCCTGTACACTAAAAGTTAGCATTGGTAAAAATATAAGCCTTTTTAGCCCACTTATTCAGAACTTATTGAAAATGATTGATTTTCACGGCAAATTTTAGCCCAAAAAAATGGCAAAATCACATAAAATGCTCCTATACCTAAAAAATGAATTTTTTTCTATCAATTATCATCCTAATGAAGAGATTAAGCTAGGTGCAAATAGATTTTGAAGATAGACCCCCTAGTACTGCGGCCCTCTAAAATCAAGCACTCAATCAACTACCACTCATCAAAAGTGAATGCCTGTGTGCATGTATATGGAGGAAGGGACATCGGGTGTAGTTTTGGCGAATCTTGGGTTAAAAGGATGCAGTGTCTCAGCATCCAACAACTGATGCAGACAGTTTGTTCCATGCTTCAGCAATTCTGAAAGTAAAAAAATGTGTCCGAAAGTCATGAGAGCTGTGCCGATATTGAAACGGAGAATTGAAATGGCGTTTTATACTGACCAGTTGGCAGGCAGACGCAAATCACTAATCTTTTTCAAGTCTTCCATGCAGCCAAGATGCGGAAAGACTTCGCGAGCGTGTCGGAGGAAATAAGGGAAAATATCGTCCACATGTCCTGTAAAGAGAAGAACGAAAATGATCAGTTACGCAAAATATTCAAGTAATTTTAAATATCTTGGGGAGTCCCGACCCTCACATTGCCAATCAAAAGAAAATACTGTTGAACTCTGCACGAATTCATTTTATTCTACTAGCTGTATCAAATTCCAATAAGACCTTTGATTAAAGAACTAGAAAAAAGGTGACCCGTTGAATCACCCAATGAGCTCAGGTTAGATTGTTTGAATCAAGAACCGGTGAGTTTGCAAAGCCAGTTAAATATACAAAATAAAAAGACAAAATAAAAAATTAGTGTATTTCTACTTGCTATCTCTCTCTCTCTATCTTTCACTATCCAGCTACGGGTTAAATAGTATTTCTACTTGTGGTGATATTCCCTTTTGTTTATAATGGACTATTCCAATCTTTTTATTCTTTATTACCTTCGACTGTTAATAAACAGAATGCATGCCAGCATGTAAAACAGCCGTTAAACCGAATATGATGACGATGAATGAGGAGAGTGACAGATCGGGGGTAATAGATATTGTATAGAATAAGAATGGGATCTCAAACAAGTGAGAGAGGTTGAGAGTGATAGATAGAAGTTTACTAAGAGATGGATGACTTGGGGAGTTAATTGCAAATTACGGTTAATTAGAACAATTACAATGGAAGTTTTTTCAAACATAACTCAATCCCAAAACTGAGGAATATTTTAGCATGTATTTTGCGTGATTAAGGAAACAAAAGTTGATTAACTTAGATTTAGTATACTAATAGATCGTCGTCTGCTCCCACTAATGTCCGAGTATCGGGTTCCATCGTCCGTCTCCTTTATTAATGTTTATGAGTGATGTGGCTTCGAAGGATCAGTCTATGATGGAAAAGCCGCGGAAAGTGTTCACAGGGAACAGTAGGAGGCGGACAGGGTTGTTCACGCCGCTCTCTTCTTCTCCTTTGTCTTGCCTCTTCATTTCCCCTCCTCTTCTCCTGAAAGTCTGCGATGCCTTGACGTGTTATTTTTCTCGACATGTTATGGTCTCTGGCAGTTTGTTCCCACGAGTGCGCTTCAGCCGGTCTTTAAAGCGCATTTTCGGGGTTCCTCGTTGTCTGGTCCCGTTGGGGAGCCCGGATGGATCTATGCTGTGGATGTGGCCGTGAAAGGGGCGGTGGATGATGGTGGCCTCAATGCTGGTCACTGAGGCTTGATGCAAAATTTCTGTGTTTGGCGTGTGGCTCTTCCAAGGGATTTTTAGAATTTGCCTCAGTTTTTGTTGCTGGAAGCGCTCTAGGTTTTTTATATCGCATCTGTATACGGTTCACGTTTGCGCACATACAGAAGTTTCGATAGAACTATTGCCTGGAACACCATAATTTTAGTGGCCACTAATAGATAGTTATGTCTATATCAAGTTCATCTTTCTTTTTTTCTTCTTCATGTCTCTGGCCCTCTGTTCACTATCTAGACATCACCTCATTTTCAAGATCTTGACACCTGAACCAGATGTATTTTGAACCAAAACAGACAACCTTTATATTGCATAACTTATATTGCATAACTTATATTGCATAACGTATAGTGCATAACGTATAGTGCATAACTTATATTGCATAACGTATAGTGCATAACTTATATTGCATAACGTATAGTGCATAATTTACATTTTCATTTGTTAAGCTGTCTGTCAAGTTCGAAATTGTGAGGGGGTGAGCATAGTATTTTATTTATCTCCTCTGCAGGAGGTTAGACACAAGGTCAGGTGTGGGTTTTGATGAAAGTGTTTCTGTGGAACGAACTGGATTCGAACCCGGCACCCGCAGGTCCTCAGTCCGCGTCGTTAACCACTTAGCCACTGTGCCATCCCCATAGTATACTATGTGGTCACCGCTGTTGGTGCTAGTGCCATTTCATGTGATTGTAGAGACGGATACATGAGCCACAAACTTGCCCATAGGTTGTGAAAGAAAGCGCAGATGCTGTTAGGGGTGCTTTTCAGTCGTCCAGTCTAAATATAGCTGGCATTAAATCCCCATAGAACAGGTGACTTTCGAGACTGGTAAGTTGAGAACGAAAGATACGAGACTCGTGGGGATTGCAGCACCTCTTTTGCATAGTCTTCAAAGTGCCTCCCCTTTCCCTTGCATAGATTCCCCTTAGAGATTTTTCTCAAAATAAATCCCAAGTCAAGTGACATTTACAAGCTCGCAAAAACAGATGCGCCGTGACAATCAAGATGTCTTGGGTGAAAAACCTATAAGGAACGACTCTGGTGAACTCTCATTGAATGATGAAGCGAAAAAACAGTCATGGAAACAGCACTACGAACGCTTGCTGAACGTTGAATTTCCATGGAACCCCGATGAGCTGACTTATGAACCTCCTATAGAAGGTCCTAGTACCCCCATTACCCAGGAGATGATCACTGAAGCAATCCGTAAAATGGGAGCTGATAAAGCAGCTGGGCCATCTGGTATAGTTGCTGGGATGCTCAAACCAACCGGTGAACTAGGGGCCAGTTTGGTGCATGAACTGATTGAAGCCATCATCAGAGAAGGATGCATACCTAAGGAATGGGAAGACAGCATTATAGTAAGTCTGTACAAAGGTAAAGGCGATGCATTAAACAGAGGTAACTACCTTTCCCTTGAATAGATTCCTCTTAGTTGTCGATAAAAAAATTAAAAAAACCTTCAGAAATCAGTTCTATGACTTTCATCGAATGAATAAGATGTCGTTCTTATTCATCTGAATTTTAAACTGTTTTTCATTAGTATTGGGACGATTAATCGGAATCAGAAAAATCGGAACTTTTTCGGGTATCAATATCGGAAAAATTTTAGCCTTATTTCCGATTCCAAAAACGATTCTTTTAAAAAAAAATTTTTAAATGAATTTTCCATTGCAGCTACTAATGATGAAATAATAAATATTTATTGATTTTTAAACTATGAGTAAAACTAAAATCTATCGATCATAATTGTTAATCCAGGTCACTTGTTGCCTGCAACCGTACACCCATGAACAGCTATCTTGCTCAAGCAACAACAACAAACTAAAAACTAAAACGGGGAGCTCACTCCCACTGTCCCACATCATATAAGGAGATGACACAGCCATCTTGCTCAAGCAACAACAACAAACTAAAAAGGGGAGCTCACTCCCACTGTCCCACATCATATAATGAGATGACTCAGCCAAGGGGGACAACTCAAAGACACTTAAACAATAATAACATCAAAATATGATGTAAATTTATTTTACTTGTGTAAAAAAATGAAATTTTGTATAAATTCGCTATGTAACCTTTAAAAGAATGCAGTTGATTTACAAGGTTCTGAAAAATGTTTAAAAATTAAATGAAACATTTTTGTCAAGAAAAAATACTGACAAACATCATTGATATTATAAAAAAATTAAATTAATTTATTTTATGCTGCTGGGCTTTTGTACTTATTTTTTAATTATATGATGGGATCTTGTCCGATGAGCTTTTGTCCAGTTCTCCCAGAAGATGTGGACAAAAGATGTGAAAAAAAAAACTTTGAACATTTTGAAGATAGTGTTGAGTTTAATTAGGTTTAAATGAATTAGTGAATTTAAAGATTTTCACGGCTCTGTGAGAACACACTTTTGCATCAGTTCTTCCTTGATTTTAGGTTTCCATGTCTGTAATCAAAGACTAATGATATAAATGATTCTCGGTTATCATTGAAATTGTTTCGCAGTTCAGTAGTTACATTTTCCTTCCACTGAAAGGAGACAAGTTCACTGATTAGCGTGAAAGACAGTGAAAATTTGCCATCTCCGTAGATATTTTTTGTTAACTATTTTAAAGAAATTTAAAATGTGTTTTATGAATTAAAAACTAATTATTAACATGTTCTTAATTTTTTTTCATATTTAAAATTATATTTTTATGTAATGTGAAAGTTTGAGTTGTCTTTTTTTTTTGTAGATTTTTTTACTATATAAGAACTTCTAAGTATTATTATTATTGTTGTTATTATTATTATTGTTGTTGTGTTACCGTAGATTAACACCCTCAGCTAAATCACCACCCCCCCCCTTCCTAAAAAATTTAGATTCTACTTTTTTGTGAACACCCAAAACACAAAACAATTATTTTAAAATTTTGAGTGGGGGATCAGTTTCCATATAAATTTTAAATAAAATGAGCTCCCATTTCCGAGACATTTTAGTGTTTTAGAGCCGTTAACAAAAAAAAAAATGATTTTGCTTTAGGAGATAAATTTGTGCGTTTATTTTAAGCGATTACGCATGGTTTTATGACCTTGCCAGTCGGACTTAGGGTTAGTGGTCGAAAATTTAATGAATTGCCCGGAAACGATCATCATTTTACATTAAATTTATATACAAAACTGATCTCCCACTCTAGATTCTAAATTAATTGTTTTTTTTTGTTTTTTTCTTTCCACCAAGTTTTTCAAAGTGTTTACACGTAATCACCTAAAAAAAGTAGAATGTTATTTTTGGGGATGATTTAGTTAAGAGTGTTAATCTAAAAACTTGCCATTATTATTATTTGTAGTATCACTATTATTCTTATTATCTGTTTTTCTTGTTTTTCTTTTTACAGTAAAACAAATCAATCTACTACATGTATGTTATATTGACAGTAGCAATAACCAACCAAATCTTTATAATTAGGATAAAAGTATAAGGATTTACCCAGGGGGGTTTTACCCCGCCTAATAAACCGGTATCGTCCGGGCCTTTGGGTCTGGATTTACGCCGGTCTATTAGGGGTTGCCGGTCCTGTGCAGTTCTAGGAGGTGCACCCTCCAAGGTTTTGCCTCCCCTCTTTGGGGAGGAGTAAGTTTATTGCTTACTGTCTGAGGCGCCCCTACCGGGGAATGCCGACGGGGCTGCCCAGGCAATTTTTAAATGGCCAGAGTGCTCACCTCTTGAGCGCTGGCTTATCTAATCCCACTTTCCCGACCTTGTGTCACATCTTACCTTGTGGGAGGTAGATAAATAAATAGGATAAAAGTATGAACATTCTTTGATAAAGAAAAGGTACAGAATAGTTAACAAAGCTCCCCACCCTCCTCATGTTAAGAATGGTTTTCTAAATAGTAACATTATTATTTAGAAACTCATTCTTAACATGGGGAGGAGTCTTTGTTAACTATTCTGGTCCTACACCGTCTTCTTATTTTGCATACTGATTGTTTATGAAAAAAATTAAAATCGCATTTTGTCAACTAACAACGAACTAATGCGAATCGGCTTTGTGTAAAAGAGAAATAAATCTTTAGTTGCATAACTATTTTCAATCAATTACAAGGAAAACATTTAAGAAAAAATAGTTTGAAAGATCTACTCATGTAATATACACCCTCAATGTATTTTTAAAACATCCAGCTCATCTTTCAGCCAATTTTAATGCATACAGCTCATCTTTCAGCCAATTCTAACGCATCCAGCTAATTTTTCAATCAATTTTAATGCATACAGCTCATCTTTCAGCCAATTTTAATGCATACAGCTCATCTTTCAGCCAATTTTAATGCATACAGCTCATCTTTCAGCCAATTTTAATGCATACAGCTCATCTTTCAGCCAATTTTAATGCATACAGCTCATCTTTCAGCCAATTTTAATGCATACAGCTCATCTTTCAGCCAATTTTAATGCATACAGCTCATCTTTCAGCCAATTTTAATGCATACAGCTCATCTTTCAGCCAATTTTAATGCATACAGCTCATCTTTCAGCCAATTTTAATGCATACAGCTCATCTTTCAGCCAATTTTAATGCATACAGCTCATCTTTCAGCCAATTTTAATGCATACAGCTCATCTTTCAGCCAATTTTAATGCATACAGCTCATCTTTCAGCCAATTTTAATGCATACAGCTCATCTTTCAGCCTATTTTAATGCATACAGCTCATCTTTCAGCCAATTTTAATGCATACAGCTCATCTTTCAGCCAATTTTAATGCATACAGCTCATCTTTCAGCCAATTTTAATGCATACAGCTCATCTTTCAGCCAATTTTAATGCATACAGCTCATCTTTCAGCCAATTTTAATGCATACAGCTCATCTTTCTAGCCAATTTTAACGCATACAGCTCATCTTTCAGCCAATATTAACGCATACAGCTCATCTTTCAGCCAATTTTAACGCATACAGCTCATCTTTCAGCCAATTTTAACGCATACAGCTCATCTTTCAGCCAATTTTAACGCATACAGCTCATCTTTCAGCCAATTTTAACGCATACAGCTCATCTTTCAGCCAGTTTTAACGCATACAGCTCATCTTTCAGCCAATTTTAACGCATACAGCTCATCTTTCAGCCAATTTTAACGCATACAGCTCATCTTTCAGCCAATTTTAACGCATACAGCTCATCTTTCAGCCAGTTTTAACGCATACAGCTCATCTTTCAGCAAGTTTTAACGCATACAGCTCATCTTTCAGCCAATTTTAACGCATACAGCTCATCTTTCAGCTAATTTTAACGCATACAGCTCATCTTTCAGCCAATTTTAATGCATACAGCTCATCTTTCAGCCAATTTTAATGCATACAGCTCATCTTTCAGCCAATTTTAACGCATACAGCTCATCTTTCAGCCAATTTTAACGCATACAGCTCATCTTTCAGCCAATTTTAACGCATACAGCTCATCTTTCAGCCAATTTTAACGCATACAGCTCATCTTTCAGCCAATTTTAACGCATACAGCTCATCTTTCAGCCAGTTTTAACGCATACAGCTCATCTTTCAGCCAATTTTAACGCATACAGCTCATCTTTCAGACAATTTTAATGCATACCGCTCATCTTTCAGCCAATTTTAATGCATACCGCTCATCTTTCAGCCAATTTTAATGCATACCGCTCATCTTTCAGCCAATTTTAATGCATACAGCTCATCTTTCAGCCAATTTTAATGCATACAGCTCATCTTTCAGCCAATTTTAATGCATACAGCTCATCTTTCAGCCAATTTTAATGCATACAGCTCATCTTTCAGCCAATTTTAATGCATACAGCTCATCTTTCAGCCAATTTTAATGCATACAGCTCATCTTTCAGCCAATTTTAATGCATACAGCTCATCTTTCAGCCAATTTTAATGCATACAGCTCATCTTTCAGCCAATTTTAACGCATACAGCTCATCTTTCAGCCAATTTTAACGCATACAGCTCATCTTTCAGCCAATTTTAACGCATACAGCTCATCTTTCAGCCAATTTTAACGCATACAGCCCATCTTTCAGCCAATTTTAACGCATACAGCTCATCTTTCATCCAGTTTTAACGCATACAGCTCATCTTTCAGCCAATTTTAATGCATACAGCTCATCTTTCAGCCAATTTTAACGCATACAGCTCATCTTTCAGCCAATTTTAACGCATACAGCTCATCTTTCAGCCAATTTTAACGCATACAGCTCATCTTTCAGCCAATTTTAACGCATACAGCTCATCTTTCAGCCAGTTTTAACGCATACAGCTCATCTTTCAGCCAGTTTTAACGCATACAGCTCATCTTTCAGCCAATTTTAACGCATACAGCTCATCTTTCAGCCAATTTTAACGCATACAGCTCATCTTTCAGCCAATTTTAATGCATACAGCTCATCTTTCAACCAATTTTAATGCATACAGCTCATCTTTCAGCCAATTTTAACGCATACAGCTCATCTTTCAGCCAATTTTAACGCATACAGCTCATCTTTCAGCCAATTTTAACGCATACAGCTCATCTTTCAGCCAATTTTAACGCATACAGCTCATCTTTCAGCCAATTTTAATGCATACAGCTCATCTTTCAGCCAGTTTTAACGCATACAGCTCATCTTTCAGCCAGTTTTAACGCATACAGCTCATCTTTCAGCCAATTTTAACGCATACAGCTCATCTTTCAGCCAATTTTAATGCATACAGCTCATCTTTCAGCCAATTTTAATGCATACAGCTCATCTTTCAGCCAATTCTAATGCATACCGCTCATCTTTCAGCCAATTTTAATGCATACCGCTCATCTTTCAGCCAATTTTAATGCATACCGCTCATCTTTCAGCCAATTTTAATGCATACCGCTCATCTTTCAGCCAATTTTAATGCATACAGCTCATCTTTCAGCCAATTTTAATGCATACAGCTCATCTTTCAGCCAATTTTAATGCATACAGCTCATCTTTCAGCCAATTTTAATGCATACAGCTCATCTTTCAGCCAATTCTAATGCATACCGCTCATCTTTCAGCCAATTTTAATGCATACCGCTCATCTTTCAGCCAATTTTAATGCATACCGCTCATCTTTCAGCCAATTTTAATGCATACAGCTCATCTTTCAGCCAATTTTAATGCATACAGCTCATCTTTCAGCCAATTTTAATGCATACAGCTCATCTTTCAGCCAATTTTAATGCATACAGCTCATCTTTCAGCCAATTTTAATGCATACAGCTCATCTTTCAGCCAATTTTAATGCATACAGCTCATCTTTCAGCCAATTTTAATGCATACAGCTCATCTTTCAGCCAATTTTAATGCATACAGCTCATCTTTCAGCCAATTTTAATGCATACAGCTCATCTTTCAGCCAATTTTAATGCATACAGCTCATCTTTCAGCCAGTTTTAACACCTCCAGCTCATTTTTCAGCTAATTTTAAGCCCTCCAGCTCATCTTTCAGCCAATTTTAATGCATACAGCTCATCTTTCAGCCAATTCTAACGCATACAGCTCATCTTTCAGCCAATTTTAATGCATACAGCTCATCTTTCAGCCAATTTTAATGCATACAGCTCATCTTTCAGCCAATTTTAATGCATACAGCTCATCTTTCAGCCAATTTTAATGCATACAGCTCATCTTTCAGCCAATTTTAATGCATACAGCTCATCTTTCAGCCAATTTTAATGCATACAGCTCATCTTTCAGCCAATTTTAATGCATACAGCTCATCTTTCAGCCAATTTTAATGCATACAGCTCATCTTTCAGCCAATTTTAATGCATACAGCTCATCTTTCAGCCAATTTTAATGCATACAGCTCATCTTTCAGCCAATTTTAATGCATACAGCTCATCTTTCAGCCAGTTTTAACACCTCCAGCTCATTTTTCAGCTAATTTTAAGCTCTCCAGCTCATCTTTCAGCCAATTTTAACGCATCCTTCTGAAGTTTGAAACATCATTGTGAGTTTATTACAGCTACAGGAGATTGATGTACATCTTTGTTTCGTATAGAAACAGAGAGATGCCACTATCCATTAAGCAACCACTTACAACGTATCAAAAAAACAAGATTTGAGCTGTCTATTATAAGACGCAGACCAGAGATATTTTATTATGGTTTGGAATCAAAGAATTTATTTGCGTTAGTTCTACATACGCTTAATTGAATACAAGTTGCTATTTTACTCATATTGGCGTAGAAACTGCATATTATGATTTTTGTAGTCTTAGAGTGTAAATGACCTCAATAAATTCGATGTAATTTGAACTCCTCATAGCAAATTTCATAAACCACACCAGTATCGACAGATTCTTAAAATGATTTGAAATGCTGCAACCTGTGGTTTATAAGTTATAAGTTATCTCCTTTAAACTATTTGAACTACAAGTTATCTCCTTCCAACTATTTGAACTACAAGTTATCTCCTTCCAACTATTTGAACTACAAGTTATCTCCTTTCAACTATTTGAACTACAAGTTATCTCCTTTCAACTATTTGAACTACAAGTTATCTCCTTTCAACTATTTGAACTACAAGTTATCTCCTTTCAACTATTTGAACTACAAGTTATCTCCTTTCAACTATTTGAACTACAAGTTATCTCCTTTCAACTATTTGAACTACAAGTTATCTCCTTTCAACTATTTGAACTACAAGTTATCTCTTTTAAACTATTTGAACTACAAGTTATCTCTTTCCAACTATTTGAACTACAAGTTATCTCTTTTAAACTATTTGAACTACAAGTTATCTCTTTTAAACTATTTGAACTACAAGTTATCTCTTTTAAACTATTTGAACTACAAGTTATCTCTTTTAAACTATTTGAACTACAAGTTATCTCTTTTAAACTATTTGAACTACAAGTTATCTCTTTTAAACTATTTGAACTACAAGTTATCTCCTTTCAACTATTTGAACTACAAGTTATCTCATTTCAACTATTTGAACTACAAGTTATCTCTTTCCAACTATTTGAACTACAAGTTATCTCCTTCCAACTATTTGAACTACAAGTTATCTCTTTCCAACTATTTGAACTACAAGTTATCTCCTTCCAACTATTTGAACTACAAGTTATCTCCTTTCAACTATTTGAACTACAAGTTATCTCCTTTCAACTATTTGAACTACAAGTTATCTCCTTTCAACTATTTGAACTACAAGTTATCTCATTTCAACTATTTGAACTACAAGTTATCTCTTTCCAACTATTTGAACTACAAGTTATCTCCTTCCAACTATTTGAACTACAAGTTATCTCCTTCCAACTATTTGAACTACAAGTTATCTCTTTCCAACTATTTGAACTACAAGTTATCTCTTTTAAACTATTTGAACTACAAGTTATCTCTTTTAAACTATTTGAACTACAAGTTATCTCTTTCCAACTATTTGAACTACAAGTTATCTCCTTTCAACTATTTGAACTACAAGTTATCTCATTTCAACTATTTGAACTACAAGATATCTCTTTCCAACTATTTGAACTACAAGTTATCTCCTTCCAACTATTTGAACTACAAGTTATCTCCTTTCAACTATTTGAACTACAAGTTATCTCCTTTCAACTATTTGAACTACAAGTTATCTCCTTCACACTATTTGAACTACAAGTTATCTCCTTCCAACTATTTGAACTACAAGTTATCTCCTTCCAACTATTTGAACTACAAGTTATCTCCTTCCAACTATTTGAACTACAAGTTATCTCCTTTCAACTATTTGAACTACAAGTTATCTCCTTCCAACTATTTGAACTACAAGTTATCTCCTTCCAACTATTTGAACTACAAGTTATCTCCTTCCAACTATTTGAACTACAAGTTATCTCTTTCCAACTATTTGAACTACAAGTTATCTCTTTTAAACTATTTGAACTACAAGTTATCTCTTTTAAACTATTTGAACTACAAGTTATCTCTTTCCAACTATTTGAACTACAAGTTATCTCCTTTCAACTATTTGAACTACAAGTTATCTCATTTCAACTATTTGAACTACAAGATATCTCTTTCCAACTATTTGAACTACAAGTTATCTCCTTCCAACTATTTGAACTACAAGTTATCTCCTTTCAACTATTTGAACTACAAGTTATCTCCTTTCAACTATTTGAACTACAAGTTATCTCCTTTCAACTATTTGAACTACAAGTTATCTCCTTCCAACTATTTGAACTACAAGTTATCTCCTTCCAACTATTTGAACTACAAGTTATCTCCTTCCAACTATTTGAACTACAAGTTATCTCCTTCCAACTATTTGAACTACAAGTTATCTCCTTTCAACTATTTGAACTACAAGTTATCTCCTTCCAACTATTTGAACTACAAGTTATCTCCTTCCAACTATTTGAACTACAAGTTATCTCCTTCCAACTATTTGAACTACAAGTTATCTCTTTTCAACTATTTGAACTACAAGTTATCTCCTTCCAACTATTTGAACTACAAGTTATCTCCTTCCAACTATTTGAACTACAAGTTATCTCCTTCCAACTATTTGAACTACAAGTTATCTCCTTCCAACTATTTGAACTACAAGTTATCTCCTTCCAACTATTTGAACTACAAGTTATCTCCTTCCAACTATTTGAACTACAAGTTATCTCCTTCCAACTATTTGAACTACAAGTTATCTCCTTCCAACTATTTGAACTACAAGTTATCTCCTTCCAACTATTTGAACTACAAGTTATCTCCTTTCAACTATTTGAACTACAAGTTATCTCCTTTCAACTATTTGAACTACAAGTTATCTCCTTCCAACTATTTGAACTACAAGTTATCTCCTTCCAACTATTTGAACTACAAGTTATCTCCTTCCAACTATTTGAACTACAAGTTATCTCCTTCCAACTATTTGAACTACAAGTTATCTCCTTCCAACTATTTGAACTACAAGTTATCTCCTTCCAACTATTTGAACTACAAGTTATCTCCTTCCAACTATTTGAACTACAAGTTATCTCCTTCCAACTATTTGAACTACAAGTTATCTCCTTTCAACTATTTGAACTACAAGTTATCTCCTTTCAACTATTTGAACTACAAGTTATCTCCTTTCAACTATTTGAACTACAAGTTATCTCCTTTCAACTATTTGAACTACAAGTTATCTCCTTTCAACTATTTGAACTACAAGTTATCTCCTTCCAACTATTTGAACTACAAGTTATCTCCTTCCAACTATTTGAACTACAAGTTATCTCCTTCCAACTATTTGAACTACAAGTTATCTCCTTTCAACTATTTGAACTACAAGTTATCTCCTTTCAACTATTTGAACTACAAGTTATCTCCTTCCAACTATTTGAACTACAAGTTATCTCATTTCAACTATTTGAACTACAAGTTATCTCCTTTCAACTATTTGAACTACAAGTTATCTCCTTTCAACTATTTGAACTACAAGTTATCTCCTTTCAACTATTTGAACTACAAGTTATCTCCTTCCAACTATTTGAACTACAAGTTATCTCCTTCCAACTATTTGAACTACAAGTTATCTCCTTTCAACTATTTGAACTACAAGTTATCTCCTTCCAACTATTTGAACTACAAGTTATCTCCTTCCAACTATTTGAACTACAAGTTATCTCCTTTCAACTATTTGAACTACAAGTTATCTCCTTTCAACTATTTGAACTACAAGTTATCTCCTTTCAACTATTTGAACTACAAGTTATCTCCTTTCAACTATTTGAACTACAAGTTATCTCCTTTCAACTATTTGAACTACAAGTTATCTCCTTCCAACTATTTGAACTACAAGTTATCTTATTTCAACTATTTGAACTACAAGTTATCTCCTTTCAACTATTTGAACTACAAGTTATCTCCTTTCAACTATTTGAACTACAAGTTATCTCCTTTCAACTATTTGAACTACAAGTTATCTCCTTCCAACTATTTGAACTACAAGTTATCTCCCTTGAATCATTTCAACATATTAACCAGCTCTTCACTCGCAAGACGAAAGTCAACATCATCATCAGATTTTGGTATTTACGGTGCTGCAACGTCGCACACCTGCTCTCCATGTGGTCCAATCCAAAGGGTTGATATCAGTCACGTTCATGCAGTCAAATCACACCTTACCTACTCAAACCAGGTCTTCCTCAATTTACAATGCTCCCTAGTGCCTGGGATATCCAGGCATGTCATGGAGTTGATTCAAGAGGTGGCACACTGTACATGGCCAAACCACCTGAGACATCGAGCACATAAGGCATCCATCGCTAACAGTAGCGTTGATAAAAAACATAGCAAATATCAGACACGTGGAAAAAACAGATGACTAGATAACAACGTATTCGTTTCAAATGATCAGATCAATGAAATAAAAAAAAAGAAAGAGTAGATCAGACCACTCTTAATCAATTTGAAATGAGGGATTGGTAAAACACCTACCAGCATTATGAATAATATCACTGAGTATTATATGAAGATCTGCCGGTAAGTTTGAGGATTCAGCACAATATTTTCGGAAACTCAGGTAAGCTTGGTGGAAAAGTTTCTCTGAAATATACAAAAAAAAAGCTTGTTGACTTTTAGCGATCTGCAGACATAGTTGTAGACATATCACGTGACTTGTTTTTGTTTTTTTTAATTTGTCTTTTTTGTATTTGGAGCCACTGTTTGCACAAAATGTGATAGTTTTTTTAAGATGTAATTTTGAGGTGTGTCTTATTTGTTTGTGTTCACATTATTGGTTCATAAATATAGGATGTAAAGATATTCTAATCTTATAACACGATGACACAAATCCTAATCTACATCAATTTCAATAAAAGCTTTTAATTTGTCTAGAGTGTAGGTATTTATCGCATAAACCTTGCTCTTTATTATAAAAAAAAATTCATAAATTGAATCAATTAGGTTTCAAGGACCCCAGAAATAAGCAAATATGAAAGGGACGAATTTGGGTTTACACCGGTTTGTTCCGGTTGACCTTTGCACACTGTAAACAAACGGATAATAAACCAGAGTTATTTGTTTTTTCAACACAGGGTTGGTTTTTAATATACGGAAAAATTTATTTTAAGAAAAGAGGGGGATATTAAATATTTATTTTTGCGTGCACTTTTTAATACACAGAAAAATTTATTTTAAGAAAAAGGGGGGGGGGTATTAAATATTTATTTTTGTGTGCGTTTTTTTATTTCCAAAACAGAAGTTTCTATTTTTCGTTTTCAAATTACTTCATTCTCTATGATTATTCGATTTATATTTAAATTATTATTTTGATAAATATATGGTAAGACTGTATAATACAGGCACCCTGTGAGCCATCTGTGCGCATGCGCCAACAAACGGAAGCGCAAAAGTTAAAATCGATTGAAAATAAAGATTGCTAAATTACATAACCACATGTCGACTACTACTAGTAATTTTCTTATAGAATTAAAAAATTCTAGAGTATGTGTTTGTGGGTCTACCATGAAATGGATCACTAATAGACAATTAACCGATGGGTTTGTAAGTAAATAACCGAAGCAAGGAAACTTTAGAAGAAATTATACAGATGAAGATTATGCCGGGGACAAGAATGATAAGTAATGGCTAGACTGGCTACAGTGGACATATTGGTTTGGGGTATCATCATGATGTGATCATGCACAAAGATAATTTTGTTGATTCTAATGCATACTAGTGTGCAAACACAAAATATCGAAAATCCATGGTTGCACCTAAAAAGATTTTAGAGAGAAAAGGGCACTAATAGAAATCCTCAACAATGAGAGTATATTTGTGAATATTTGCTTCGAAAAGAACACAAAGACGTGTTTACTGCAGTCGTAAATAAAATCAACAATTTGTATCCTGTTTAAATTTAGGTGTGTGTTTTTTTTATTTTTATCGATAGACTTTTAATTTCATTTTTACCAATAGAGCTTTCATTTTTGCGCTTCCGTATGTTTGCGCGCATGCGCACAGCCTGGGGGCCCGTATTATGCAGCCTTACAAAATATATATATTCGATCTAAAATGTGAAACAACTGTGAGCCTACTTTTCGTCCCAGTACAAGAAATCATTCAGATTAATACTCACTATCGAGACCATTTTCAGCGGCAAGGATTTTTATTTCCTGTCTCTGATAAAACTGGTTCAATAACTGCAATAATTTGGCTGAAAATAGAAATAAAGAAACAATATTAAAATAATTAACATAAGGAATGAGCAATGAATACCTCACCCCCCGCCCCTCCAACTGAAAAAAATTATCTGATTTTAAAGAAATGTTCAGTATTTAATAATGGCAAACCAGAATGTTCACTGACCCAAAACAGGAAGTCTTACGGAGCCAGGTGGTGATTGCCGAAAAATAGTCACCTGTGTATTTTAGGTAAAAAAATAAGGAAATAAATCAGGAAAAGTTTTGTATACATTTTTCACTCACTATCCAGGTTTATCGTCTATGTTCCCTTTGACAAGAGGTTCAACGTTGTCTGGCTGTCCTTATGCTAAGTCTCCAGTGATCACGATTGTGGGGATTGACTGTGTCTATTTGCCACTGTTTACAGTCTTGCCTGATGGTTTCTTTCCGTGTCTTACTAGGGCGCTCAGCTTTCTTTTTTTATGTCCAGCCTTAGGTCTCTGCATGTGTTGATATACCCCTTGCTTCTTTCAACATGTCTGAACCAGCGAAGACGGTTTGCCCTTATTAGGACATCAAGTTTTGAAATAACCAATTTCTTAAGTAGAGTGTCTGACCTAATGTTCTGATCTGGTCCGGTTTTACATTGCATATCCACCTAATCATTGCCCTGTCATTTCTCTGGAGTCGGTCAAGTGAGGCCTGGGTGAGGGCCCAACACTCACTGCTAGACAACATCACGCTTCTTACGCAGCTATCATAGACCTTACCCCTGGTAATAATTTGGATGGCTCGGGATGTAAGTATTGGTAGAAGTTCTCTGAACTTTCTCCAAGCTGTCTTGACTCTAATGGTCGAACTTAGTTCGCAGCCACCACCAGCACTCAGCATAACTCCTAGGTAGCAAAAGGAGTCTACCACCTCCAGGGTGTCCTCGCCTATTTCAACTTCTGTGTAAGGGTGGCCCTCAATTGGGCGTGCAAGTCCTAGACATCTATTACATCTGGATCTAGTGTGAGCCTACCATGCACTCCACTGCACTTTTTGTGCACCCATAGACTGCAATGGTTGCACTGTATTAGATTGCTTCTAACTCCCCTATACCATGCATGGGTATTGACCAGAGTCCTTCAAAGACTGGAGTTGTGGGCCACGAACCATCACTTTTGTCTTTGCAGTGTTGACCCTCAGACCTTTTGCTTCCATACTTTTAATCTTTCTTCCAGCTTATTAATTGTCTCTGCCATTATGACCAAGTCATCGGCATACAGTACTTCCCATGGCCAGCCTGTTCAGGACTCATTAGAGAGAGCCTCAAGGACAACAAGGGACTGAGGACTGATCCTTGATGTACTCCAACATTTACACTGAACTCATCGCTATAAATGTCATCTACCCTTGTTGCTGGCGTTCCTGTACATGCACTGTAATCGTCTTATAAGCCACACCTCCACTTTAAGCTTACGCATTGCCCACCATAGCATTTCTCCGAGATTTATTTTAAATAATTTCTTTCGCAAAAAATAATCAAATAGATTGTTGGATTTTTTTTTTTAGGAAAATATAAAAAAAATTGTTTTTATTTCAAATGATTTCTTTTACAAAAATAAGTAATCAAATAGGTATAAGATTTTTTTTTTTTAGGAAAATATAATAAAATGCTTTTGTTTTTATTTTCAATAATTTATTTTATAAAAAAATAACTAATCAAATAGGTTGTTGGATTTTTTTTTGAGGAAAATATTTTTTTTAAAATTGTTTTTATTTCAAATAATTTCTTTTACAAAAATAAGTAATCAAATAGGATGTTTGATTTTTTGGTACTTCTACAGTTTATGAACCGTGTTGAAATAATAACGTTCTTATTTAGAAAGCCATTCTTAACATGGGTAGGGGGAACTTTGTTAACTATTCTGTACTTTCACCTAACAATTTAATAAATAAATTAATAAATTCGAGAAACTAAAACTCTTGCCGGAAGTTATATTGCAGAAGAAGTTTAATAACGGGGATTACATCTGAGCCAACATCTCGGCCTTTTGGCTAAGATCAAAGTGTAGTATCTGTTCCGATGGATACTGAACGCCTGTCCTGTGCAGTTCTAGGAGGTCCACCCTCCCAGGCTTCGCCTCCCCTCTTTGGGGAGGAGTAAGTTTATTGCTTACTGTCTGAGGCGCCCCTACCGGGGAATGCCGACGGGGCTGCCCAGGCAATTTTTAAATGGCCAGAGTGCTCACCTCTCGAGCATTGGCTTTTAACCCCACTTGCTCGACCCGATCTTGGGTCACATCTTACTTGTGGGAGTAAGATAAAACTGGCCTTGTGCCTAACTCCGTGAGGAGTAAATAAACATCTCGGCCTTTTGGCTAAGATCAAAGTGTAGTATCTGTTCCGATGGATACTGCACGCCTGTCCTGTGCAGTTCTAGTATAACATGGACCCCACACTCTTACTCTTCTTCCCGTGTGACGTGACGGCATCAAATGTAATGAGAACCGTCCCGGTGCAGGAATCCTTCCTGACTGTGAACACCTTTTCTTTGGCTCGTGATTTCGTCTGTAGTGGCTGTAAAAAGAAAGATGGCTCGAATCTCCCCCGGGTCAGATGAATGACGACTTCGTGATTCTGTGAAGGCAAGATTACCTAGCAGGACAATTCACGATAGAATAACTCGACAAACGGCTAGGTCTTTTCATAACAATAATTATTTAATAAAAATGAACGGTGGGTTTTTAACCCAAAGTCTATTCTTCGACAATGGCTTTTTTCTAACTATCTTATCTTCCTTCTCTGTGTGTGTGTGTGTGTGAATCTCTATTTACGATTTCCCAGTTGTTAAATAAGTTGTAACTTAATCTATGTTTGGGAGAACCGTGTGTGTGTGAAACTCCCTTTACGAGTGTTGGTATTAATTGAGACGTTAATCTCTGTTGGAAAACGATGGTGGGGGAATGCCATGAGCCACGCCATGCCAAGCGAGAGCGATCGTTCGCGCGGCGCTCTCGCTGGGCCGTCTGTTCCGAACGAATCCTTAGATCTGACTGCCTTGCGATCGCCTTCTCATCTCAAATAACAAAGACGAAAAACGTATAACTCATACTCTCTCTCTCTCTCTCTCTCTCTCTCTCTCTCTCTCTCTCTTCTCGTCGTGTGGTACGCGCGATGCTGACTTACTCTCTTTCTTTCCCCCATCCCTTCTTCTGTGTCCCCCACCCCTCCCCCGAAGTGGGGTGGTACGGGCAATTGTAATTCGTCGTTTTAGTTTCTCTTTAGATCTTATCTACACTAAAGAAAACCATTAGCCTCTCTTTCTCTATTGGACCACCCATCGAGCTGACATCCATCGTATCTCAAAGACCCATGACCAAATTGTTCAGCTGGTCAAACTCATCCATTGTATCTGGTTAAGTGCCACTGACAACCTACACGCTTTCTCCCGCCAGGCTGGCGCCGTCCCTCGGCCAAGGTTTGGACAGTCAAAAATATGTACTAGCTCCCAGACTTCCACTTGTCTCTACGTGGGGCCTGATCTCCCCGATGCATTCCAGTGCACCCCGGGGTGCAGACTCCGTTGCTGAAACCACTGTTTCACATCCGCCCAATCCTTATTTCGTGTCAATTGGTCGAAATTGACACCTCCCAGACCGTCACCTTTCTCTACGTGGGGGGCTGATCTCTCCGATGCATATCGGTGCGCCATAAAGGGGGCAGATACGTCGGATGAAATCACTGTTTCACATCCGTCCACCCTTATTTCGTGTCACTTGGTTGCAATTGACATCTCCCAGACCGTTACCTTTCCCCACACACAGAGAGAACAACGGACAATACAATCAAAACAATAATAATCAAAAATTAAGAAAAAACTGTAGCTAAACAATGGAACAAAAAGTTTTCTTTTTCTGTTCTGTTTTCTTTTGGTCTGTCCTTCTTTTTCTCTTTCCAGTCTATTAAAACATCAGGACTACGTATGTATGTGTGTATGTGCGTATGCATTTTGTGGTTTCTGTGTTGGGAGGTGGGTAGGTGACAAAATGAATTATTATGCATGCAATTAAAAGTTTGTTAATACAGATTGGAGCTCGCAACGCCCCTTACAAATTACGTCACCATCACCCTCTCCTCGGAATCAATCTCTACTTCTTCACTGGTCATCCACCCGGATTTCCGACACGGCAGCGATTCTTGCTCCCGCTCGCGATCTGGGTGAAGTGTACTCAGGGGTAACCCTCCCTCGCTCATGCACTCGGCCGTCGGTGTGCTCGCGCCGTCCAATTTCTCCCTATGTCTTTCTCGCGCCCTTTGTCTTTTCTGCAAAAGCTAACCCTATTATTTATGTGCACAATTCTCACTAACATCGATCAAGCCCTATCGTGCCCGTGTCTAGTTCTACCTTTTAACGTGAATTTTCCCTTCCTGACGGGGTTAATCGAACCCTCAATCTCTCTAAAGCTAATAGCTTGTTACCTTCTGGTTATGCAACGCATTTTAATACATTATAATACTTTCATAACTGTTCGATGGGGTCGACCGGTAATCTCAAACGATTTGGTAATTCGGCCCTAATCTGCCGAGATGATTATATTCGGCGACAAGTGTCTTAGCGATTGCATATCCAACTGTGCACCTGTGCACTCACTCGTCAGTATCAACAACTGAAATTCTCTTGGTACGGACCTGTCTGGTTCGCATACCGTCACTATCATTGCGTCGGCCACCTCGGCCGGATTCTCCTCGTTCCCTTCTCTGGGAAAAAAACAATTCTCTCAGACTAACACCTTCTTGGCTCACTTCGGCCCGGTGACATTCGATATCGATGCGCCTTCTCTGGCTGCATGCGACAGTGACCCTTTTGGTTCTTCCCTATAACTTCCAATTTCTTCATAATCATTCTCTCATCGCTTCCCGACACTGTCCCTAATTACTCATCGAGTGCCTCTCCCAGCAACGGGGGGCCACTGATTTCTTCTGCTTCGTCTGTATCAACACTATCTATCTTAGATAGGATCTCATATCCTTCTCTTCGCTTATCATTACTTCTGTGCCCTTTCGTAAGGCGCACCACAATCTGTCATATTCACGGTGGTTCGAACATCTGTCGATTACTTCAACTTTCTTTTGCTTTTACAACTCACTATATATCTGCCTGGTCGTTCGGCAACAGCCCATCCAGCTGCAGGTATATTACTACTTGTGATCGATCATTTGGATCTAACCACGACGACCCTCCATCGGTCCCAGTTATGCATCTCTTTCTATCCTTATATGTCCGTTTATCTCGGGGGGGGGGCATCCAAGACAACTGTCCGCGCCACAACCACCAGCACCGCACACGCATGGGGGCCCTCCCTGCGCGCGGTGGAGCCAACGAATGCGATACAGCACAACCTCGGCCTCTCCCCCAGGTCCTTGACTATCTTTGGCTTGGCTTTCCTGCTATTCTGTGGTGGGGCGTTCTGCTCCCCTCTACCGTGGCTTCATGGGTAATTCCTCTACCTTTTTGGCTAACCGATTTTCTCTCAGTCCCTTCTGGAGCTGGGCAGGGGGGTATTTTGCCGCTCTCCTCCCACTCGCTGGACTCGTCAACCGACCTGGCAGTCGCGTTTAATTCGATCTCTCTCTACGGGGGGGTTCATTGCTTCTTGCGGTTTCTCATAAACCGGCGAACAAAACCCAAGCCCGTCTTCTTCCCATTCTACCGTAACTTCATAGGTAATTCCTCTGCCTTTTTGGCTAACCGATTTTCTCTCAGTCTCTTCTGGAGCTGGGCAGGGGGGTATTTTGCCGCTCTCCTCCCACTCGCTGGACTGGTCAACCGACCTAGCAGTCGCGTTTAATTCGATCTCTCTCTACGGGGGGGTTCATTGCTTCTTGCGGTTTCTCATAAACCGGCGAACAAAACCCAAGCCCGTCTTCTTCCCATTCTACCGTAACTTCATAGGTAATTCCTCTACCTTTTTGGCTAACCGATTTTCTCTCAGTCTCTTCTGGAGCTGGGTAGGGGGGGTATTTTGCCGCTCTCCTCCCACTCGCTGGACTCGTCAACCGACCTAGCAGTCGCGTTTAATTCGATCTCTCTACGGGGGGGTTCATTGCTTCTTGCGGTTTCTCATAAACCGGCGAACAAAACCCAAGCCCGTCTTCTTCCCATTCTACCGTAACTTCATAGGTAATTCCTCTACCTTTTTGGCTAACCGATTTTCTCTCAGTCTCTTCTGGAGCTGGGCAGGGGGGTATTTTGCCGCTCTCCTCCCACTCGCTGGACTGGTCAACCGACCTAGCAGTCGCGTTTAATTCGATCTCTCTCTACGGGGGGGGTTCATTGCTTCTTGCGGTTTCTCATAAACCGGCGAACAAAACCCAAGCCCGTCTTCTTCCCATTCTACCGTAACTTCATAGGTAATTCCTCTACCTTTTTGGCTAACCGATTTTCTCTCAGTCTCTTCTGGGGCTGGGTAGGGGGGTATTTTTCCGCTCTCCTCCCACTCGCTGGACTGGTCAACCGACCTAGCAGTCGCGTTTAATTCGATCTCTCTCTACGGGGGGGTTCATTGCTTCTTGCGGTTTCTCATAAACCGGCGAACAAACCCAAGCCCGTCTTCTTCCCATTTAATTTCGCTATCCTTCACTAAACTTCTCATTCTGGGGGCCACCCTACTTTTTATACTCTGTGGGGTGGCCTCTGGGCGCTTCCCTGGTTCTTTACCCTAGCGTCAGGTGGCACACTAAGGTTCGGAATCCTAATTCCTCACCTCCGATCTATGCTGCTGTGCACCACCGACTCTCATGTCCGAACCGACCACACCTAGTACAGTTCGGTCTAACCGAGCCGCGTGGGCGCCCATAATTTGTGGGACACTCTGCTGCTCTATGCCCCTCACCCCTGCAGGTCCAGCGGACTGATGCCTGCCTGGCCAGTGCGGGCCTATCGTACTCATTTTGAAGGTCCCATGCCTTCCTTCTAGGATCGGAGTCTGCCTCCCGATCTTCTCCGCCCCCTCTCTCCATTCGGGGCCCCGGGCTCGCCCTGCCCCCACCGTTTTCCTTCTCCCAGGCCTTTCCTCGCCATTGCTTAACCTTAGCCGGGTCAACTCGCGTACGGCCTCAATCGCGGTTCGCTCGCTGGCATATTGCCTCACTAGCCGCTCGCGGAGCTCCGTCCAAGTGATCCCCGGGTTCTCTACATACCTCCCCTCAATGAATCTCGACACTGGGCCCCTCGCTCCCTCTAGAGCGAGCAGCACCATCTCTAAATCTTCTAGTCCATAAATCACCCTCTTCTTCTGAATTACTGCTAACCACTCCATTAAACCGACGGGATCCCCTCTGTGGGGGGGTATTCGTATCCCTCCTATCGGACTTTCTATCTTTCTAGTCTCTTCTCTCCCTATACCTGTTACACTATTTACTAGGTCTTCCTCCGAACCCATTCCCTTTGCGTTCTAGCTTACCACCCCTAACAACAGAACTACCCAAACTGTGTGCAAAGCTTGGACAACAATCGATACACCGACAACCGAGCAAGCGAACAAGAGAAATCAACGAGTCACTTACCCCTCTCCTCTGCTGCTCCTGTGGTCTTTCGTCTCTGGGTTGGTTTATTATTTTTCGAGTCCGTCTGGGCCTTTCAATCAATTGACTAAAAGTTCGCGGTCCCAGACCGATCTCAAAGTCTAAAAAACGTTTTTTCTTTCAGTCTATCTCTTTTTCTATCTTTCTCTTTTTTTTTCAAACACGGGTGTACATGCCCGTTAAACTGTTTCTCTCTTTTCTTTTCCTATTCTCTTTTTCTATCTTTCTTTTTTCAAACACGGGTGTCGATGTCCGTCAAACTGTTTCTCTCTTTTCTTTTCCTTCCTCCTTTTTTTTTATTCTCTTTTTCAACCACGGGTGTACATGCCCGTTAAACTGTTTCTCTCTTTTCTTTTTCTTTTTCTATCTTTCTTTTTTTTTTTTCAAACACGGGTGTCGATGTCCGTCAAACTTTTCTCTCTGCCGGTAAAAAAAAATCGTCCGTTGTGCCCGTGGGTTTTTTAAAATTTGTCTGTCTATTTTTTCTTTTTCCAAGGTGTTTTGCCGGAAAAAAAAAATTGTTTTCTTTGTGGCCGTTGTTGGCTTTGTTCTTTTCTTCTCCCGAGGTTGCCAGGCACTCCTCACCGTACCATGATCCTAGGTCGCGGCACCATTTATAACATGGACCCCACACTCTTACTCTTCTTCCCGTGTGACGTGACGGCATCAAATGTAATGAGAACCGTCCCGGTGCAGGAATCCTTCCTGACTGTGAACACCTTTTCTTTGGCTCGTGATTTCGTCTGTAGTGGCTGTAAAAAGAAAGATGGCTCGAATCTCCCCCGGGTCAGATGAATGACGACTTCGTGATTCTGTGAAGGCAAGATTACCTAGCAGGACAATTCACGATAGAATAACTCGACAAACGGCTAGGTCTTTTCATAACAATAATTATTTAATAAAAATGAACGGTGGGTTTTTAACCCAAAGTCTATTCTTCGACAATGGCTTTTTTCTAACTATCTTATCTTCCTTCTCTGTGTGTGTGTGTGTGTGAATCTCTATTTACGATTTCCCAGTTGTTAAATAAGTTGTAACTTAATCTATGTTTGGGAGAACCGTGTGTGTGTGAAACTCCCTTTACGAGTGTTGGTATTAATTGAGACGTTAATCTCTGTTGGAAAACGATGGTGGGGGAATGCCATGAGCCACGCCATGCCAAGCGAGAGCGATCGTTCGCGCGGCGCTCTCGCTGGGCCGTCTGTTCCGAACGAATCCTTAGATCTGACTGCCTTGCGATCGCCTTCTCATCTCAAATAACAAAGACGAAAAACGTATAACTCATACTCTCTCTCTCTCTCTCTCTCTTCTCGTCGTGTGGTACGCGCGATGCTGACTTACTCTCTTTCTTTCCCCCATCCCTTCTTCTGTGTCCCCACCCCTCCCCCGAAGTGGGGTGGTACGGGCAATTGTAATTCGTCGTTTTAGTTTCTCTTTAGATCTTATCTACACTAAAGAAAACCATTAGCCTCTCTTTCTCTATTGGACCACCCATCGAGCTGACATCCATCGTATCTCAAAGACCCATGACCAAATTGTTCAGCTGGTCAAACTCATCCATTGTATCTGGTTAAGTGCCACTGACAACCTACACGCTTTCTCCCGCCAGGCTGGCGCCGTCCCTCGGCCAAGGTTTGGACAGTCAAAAATATGTACTAGCTCCCAGACTTCCACTTGTCTCTACGTGGGGCCTGATCTCCCCGATGCATTCCAGTGCACCCCGGGGTGCAGACTCCGTCGCTGAAACCACTGTTTCACACTAGGAGGTCCACCCTCCTAGGCTTCGCCTCCCCTCTTTGGGGAGGAGTAAGTTTATTGCTTACTGTCTGAGGCGCCCCTACCGGGGAATGCCGACGGGGCTGCCCAGGCAATTTTTAAATGGCCAGAGTGCTCACCTCTCGAGCGCTGGCTTTTAACCCCACTTGCTCGACCCGATCTTGGGTCACATCTTACTTGTGGGAGTAAGATAAAACTGGCCTTGTGCCTAACTCCGCGAGGAGTAAATAAACATCGTTTGCTGCTGAGTCGGTTAATATTTCGGTTTGCCTTTAATAATTAATAAATGAATATCAATATAAAGTATTTATTTCATTAAAAAAACAACTTAGATTTTTTTATATTACTTAAATTACTTTAACCCCCCCCCCGCTCCTTCATTTCGTTTACGTTACTGACTAAACAAAGATGGCTACTTTGCTCAGATCTGACAGAACTTAAAATGCTTATAACTTCTATCAAATATTATTTTTAATGCAAATAGGTTAAAAATAAGTAGGCAAGGCCAAATAAATTGTTTTTGATTAATTTCCCAGTGGTATTTCCTTTAAAATTATGGTACTTATTATTTATGTCAATAATAGTAATGATTACATAATAATATTAATAATAATAATAATAATAATAATAATAATAATAATAATAATAATAATTTAAAACGAAAAAAATAGTGTTACCTGAAGTTCATATTTATTCCTTTTTATATATTTACGTATTTTGTCAAATATTATCTTACGGTCTTACACTTAAAGTGTACTCTCAACCCATATTGACGAGATCCTTTGACGCCCACCCCTATCCTTCGACCACTCATTGGCAGAATAGAACGTTTATGAAAGAAGGTACATTTTTATTATGGAGCGCTGAAAAAGAGCAGCTCCTTTTTTATAGGAGTTGGAGCAGGAGCGGCTCCTTTTTGAAAATGGGGAGCGTGAGAGGAGCCAGCTCCAATTTTGGGCGTTGGAGCAGGAGCAGCTCCAAAAGTAGTGGAGCACGTAAAGCCCTGTATATATATATATATATATATATATAATGTATAATTGACACTTCGGCACATGTTCGTCTTTTCTCACAGTCCGTTTTTCACAACTTTTTAATGACCAGTTTTTTTTTCTTTTTTCGGTGTACACTTACCTATGAGGCTGCTAGAGAATTCCGGGGTTTTTGGAAAAAAATTTCAAATATTTTACATTTTAGGAGCGGGGATCAGTTTCCAATGTTAATTCAACGTAGACTGATCCCCCACTTTTTGACCATCTCAATTTTTGTAAAAGTCTTTTTCGGTGTACAATTACCTATCATGTCAGTAGAGAATTCCGGAGTTTTTGGAAAGAAATTTCAGAAAATTTAGATTTTAAGACGGGGGATCAGTTTTCAATGTAAATTCAACGTAGACTGATCCCCCTCTTTTTGACCATCTCAAATTTTAAAAATTCTTCTTCTGCTTACAATTACCTATCATGTCGCGAGAGAATTTCGGGGTTTTTGGAAAGAAATTTCAAAAAATTGAGATTTTAAGACCTAAAAAGTTGTGAAAAACGGACTGTGGGAAAAGACGAAGAAGACTGATCCCCCGTCTTAAAATGTAAATTTTGTTAATTTTTTTCCCCAAAACTCCGGAATTCTCTCGCGACATGATAGGTTATTGTAAGCAGAAGAAGAATTTTAAAGATTTGAGATGGTCAAAAAGAGGGGGATCAGTCTACGTTGAATTTACATTGAAAACTGATCCCCCGTCTTAAAATCTAAATTTTCTGAAATTTCTTTCCAAAAACTCCGGAATTCTTTACTGACATGATAGGTAATTGTACACCGAAAAAGACTTTTACAAAAATTGAGATGGTCAAAAAGTGGGGGATCAGTCTACGTTGAATTAACATTGGAAACTGATCCCCGCTCCTAAAATGTAAAATATTTGAATTTTTTTTCCAAAAACCCCGGAATTCTCTAGCAGCCTCATAGGTAAGTGTACACCGAAAAAAGAAAAAAAAACTGGTCATTAAAAAGTTGTGAAAAACGGACTGTGAGAAAAGACGAACATGTGCCGACACTTCTGTCGTATATATGAAGCAGCTGCCGATTCAGAAATCGAAATTGAAGAGTTCCGTTTTTTTTTCTCCAAGTACAATTCATTCAGAATTCACCGGAAGTTGAATTTAGTATTTAGAAAATGGAGTTAAATGAGATTAATCTTCGAGACATTGGTAATTTAATGAACCAGCCGCAAAAAACAATAGATTTTTTACAGGCACACCGCCTGATTTCTTAGGGTTAGGGTTTTTTATTTAAATTTTTTTTACTTCATATAATAAAAAAAGAAATTGTTAATTGTTACCCAAAAACAAATCAGTCTTGCATTTTTTTTTTTTATGTTGTAAAAAAAAAATCACTTCCGGTTGAATTACCTCCCTTTATTTTCAGTAGAAGGACAGAAAATCTGCTGCTTCATATATACGACAGAAGTGCCATATAATTTTACACGTTTGTCCTAACATCCCTTCTTCTGAATGGAAGAATAGAATTTTAATAAATAAATAAAATAAACAAACAGATGATTTAATGCTTCTTCTGACGTGGAGTAGGAAAAAAACAAAAAAGTTGGTTAGTAAGACCATCTCAACCCTTTCTAAATAATAGACCGACCACTGTTTTCCGATTTGTTCAGAACCGAAAACAAGTATGTCAATCTCTAAATGGGAGTGGGATCTAAGTGGAAGAAAAAGAAAACGGGGGATGGAGTTTGGAGAATGGGTGGTGTCCTTCCAAGATAAATGCAATTTGGGAGAGGCCGAGGACAAAAAATTGAAAGTGGGGAGTCGGCATCTTGGGAATTTATTTTTTATCCTAGGCCGAGAAATGTAGGCACAAGTCAAGTATTATGCTCCTAAACCAAAGGAAAACATTTTAAAAAATTACGCGCCTCTGTTGTATCAAAGAACCGATAACTCGGTTCTGAAAATAGGAACGTATCTTGGGTATCTTTTACAATAATCTGCAGAGTCGCCAACGGGGTCCAAAAAACGAACGAGAACGGGGTAAAAAAAAATATGCAACAAGTGACGGTGATCTACGTCAAGAATAGATATTTTCCTACTTACCTATGAAATTTGTTTGTATTTTTACGTACTATAAATGGGTTTTTATTAGATGTAAAAAAAAAAATTTGTTTTTTTGGCACGTATTTTTACTAAAACAAAATGCAGGCCCAGCCTTACCTCGTTACGATACCCCCCCCCATCGTTTGTCCAATGTTCGTGTGAGAAAAATATTGATTTCTAATAAAAGCAGTTGAAACGGCTTAAAAATACAAACAAATGTCACAGATAAGTTGGAAAATAACTTTTATCGGCTACAGTTACTTTTATTTGTTGTATATTTGTTTTTATAGCGTTTTCACTCTGCGGATTATTGTAAAAGATACCCCGTATCTTTCTTTTATATAGTCAACAAATTACTTCTTTTTTTAATCATTAAGAATTAAAATCCCCTTCGGTTTGAACCAGGGGTTCTTTCTCTCTCCCCCATGACAAACAATCTCACCGGGATTTTTTTTTTTTTTCTGAAGGTCAGAGAAACCACCAAAAAGAGTCGAGAGAAAGAAAGTTTTGGTTACCCTTGTTGAGTTGTCCGCTCAGTTCCTCGCCAATATTTAGATCGTCTTCACTGTTATCAACCGGGTTCGCCGCCAAAGGTTGAAAAAGGGAACTTAATTCTTTGTCTTTACCGGATTTATGGCGACATGGAACGAGTCGTAACGGAACGCCAGCAGCAGACGAACCCGAAGACAAGAAGGGAATTCCGTACTCGATTTTATAGGTAGTTAGGGACTGAATAAGTTCTTGTCGTTGAGAATGTCTGGTTAAATTCCGACAGCATCTAAAAGAATTCCTGCAAAGTAACCCGGACATCGTGTGATTACAAAATATAATTAACCTTTACTTCCTTATTTACAATAATCATTCCAAAACACATGGACGGCTCTTCAACGAAAACGCCATGTGTTCTTTTGGATACTAACTCTAAAATAAATGTTATGTTAGTTTCGCCTCTGCAAATAAAATAAACGTCACACTTATTTCATCTGATAGTGAATAATTTTTGTAATTATTTTAAAAGAAAAAATGTCCAATAAATTATGTAGTTTTATTATTTTATTGATTTAAATCATTTTTTTCTTTTTACGAAAATACCCGTAGATTAATGGAAGTAACTCTGTTTAATTGAGTTGGTCGATTGGCTTATTATGTTTAATAATGTTTTTGGTTTTGTTTTCTACAAAAATTTTAATTTTTAATTGCTACTTAATATAAAAAGACATTAAAATTCAATAAATAAGTTTTACAACATTTTAATAATAATCAATTTTAAAAAATATAATAATAAATTAACTTACTTGAGTGTGTAAGAGTGACGAGATATCGCGTACATGGGAAGTAACTCCAATAAATAAGATTAGAGTTACTTCCCTTGAATATTTATTCACATCCATCGCTTAATGAAAATTAAGATTTTGCCACCAATTTTGTTTGGTTCTTTTGACCAAGATCAAAGTGTAGTATCTGTTCCGATGGATACTACACCCTACAGGCCGGTACCGTCTTGGCCTTCGAGCCTTGATTTCGCCGGTGTGTAGGTTCTTGGCCTTCAGGGCTTGATTTACACCGGTCTATGGGTCTGTCCTGTGCAGTTCTAGGAAGTCCACCCTCCCAGGCTTTGCCTTCCCTCTTTGGGGAGGAGTAAGTTTATTGCTTACTACCTGAGGCGCCTCTACCAGGGAATGCCGACGGGGCTGCCCAGGCATTTTTTGTAGGCCAGAATGCTCAAATTCTCAGGCGCTGGCTTTTCAAATCCCACTATCCCGACCTTGTGTCACATCTTACCGCTGTGGGAGATAGATAAATTACTTGTACCCTAACACCGTATGCTATGTCACCCAAAAATAAAAACGAGTTTCTACTTTTTTAGGCGATTACATATAAACAACCTGAAAAAAATTGGCGATGAAAAATAAAACAATTTTAGAATTTAGTGTCGGGTATCACTTTCGTATATAAATTTACCGTAAAATGATCACCCAGTTCCGGGCCACCAGTCAGTATTGATAACCCTTTTCCTAATAGGATAGCGTTTTAAGGACATATAACCTAAATGTTTTTAAGATAGATAAATTTTGTGTGAGATAGCAATGTTGAACTAAAGCATATGATAACGGGGCATTTCTAAGAAATGACCGATTGAAAAGTTTATGATTCAGGAATAGCCTGAAAAACTTGACGGTAAAAATGAAAAACACAAAAAAAAATATGACATGCCTTCTCTTAATTCTACCACTAACTCTAAGTCCGGGTGGCAATACACAGACCCCCCTCCTCCCCCCCCCAAAAAAAAAATACACACACAATTGATTTCTAATAAATTAAGAAAATGGTCAAGATTTAAATAAAAATTTAAATTGCTTACATATCCTTAAATGCACTATATGGTCGGGAAGCAAGTTATCAATTACGTTAAATTTGGGGTTGTGGCCTCGGGAAAACCCACCGGAGATAAGTGCAAGTTCCCTTTCCATGCGCGACATGGCACTATGATTACCCCGATATTATACAACCGTCAATAGGGCAGCCGCTCTTAGCACTACCTAAGAGTTAGGACTCCTGTAGTACCAGTCAGAAACAACAGCCAGACAAGCTGTCAAACCTGTACCCTCAACCTGTCAAAACAAGAGCAGCCCAGACTCGTCATGTGAAACTAAGTGACAAGCAAGTGTCCCCAAATTGCCCAGAAAGAGAGACAGCGTTTATTGCCCCAGTCAGGAAACAAGGCTAAGCACTGGGTGTCTTTGAGGTGTTCCTGTGGTGGTACCTCTGTGCCTGGCTAATAGACAAAGAATGAGTGCAAATGCCGGGTGATAGGCAGAGCCTATCTACTCCTTAAGCAATTTTAGGTTTGCAAACCGTATATTTTGTTCGAGCCTCCAGCTCTAGGAAGGTTGTTGACTAGGACTAAGGAGGTCTCCCTCCCCCAGTGAGTTGGTGCAAGGATGTATGAAGTTAGTAGCACAGGTTATACATCAGGGTTTTTCTTCTCCTAGATGGATGACCTGACAAGATCTATGGGTTCATCACATCAAGAGGGGTAATCCCGCACCTGGGTACTATGCCAGGTATTTCTGCACTTATACATGGATAGATAAAAAAACTTAAGTTTCTACTTAGAATAAGTTTTTATCTCTCATAATATGTAGAAAGGGTGTAAATTTAAAGCATGGGGAGCATATCAAATTGCTTTTTTTTCCAATATTATTAGAAAATAAATGATTGAATATTACAATTAGTTAAACGTTTATCCTGTGTTTGTCTGTTTCTTTCTTGTCACCATATGCTTATTACCAATATAACATTTCTAATAGTAGTAGTTCTGTTAACTAACTGTGCCAGAAAAATAAAAGAATAATAAAAAAAAAAAAGAAAGTTTTGACTGTGATTCAATTTCCACACAAATTTCGTGCAACCCACATTCTCTCTGCCTTTCTCTCCCCAATCCAAATCGCTTCCTCTCCTTCCCAGCTGTCATCTTCATTTATCTTACCTGATATCCACATATGCAAATCAGACCACCATAAACACCTGCACCTATGAAGAGAAGCCCTTTTTAAATCTGCATACACGACATGCGAAACACCTCGTTCTTTTTCCTGATAGTGAGTGTTCCTCTTTATTGTCACAAGTTCTAATAAAAAATAGCAAACACAGGCAACAAATATTATAGCGTTGATCCTGGCTTGGATGAGATATAGATGATAGTCACGTCTTTAGGATGTGCCAACACACATCCTTTCTTTTCCACCAGTAATGGATGTAGTGTAGCAATCGGTCTCCATTTGTTTTCAGCAGCACATAAAGCTTTGCTACTTGCCACCTGCTACTTGATGAATGACTACTTGAACGAAGCTATCTAAAAACGCAGAGAACATCTCCCACATGGAACGGATCTCTTAAGGAAGGACTGAATGACCCTGAACCGAGCAAGAGCGAAGGTTCGAAGGTTTGAAGGTTCGAAGGCAACCAGCAACCTCCATAGCTGTGGACTAGCAACAACAAGCAACTGCGCTTGTGAAAATCCCAGACAGACAATGGAACATATCCTCGGAGACTGCAGCGATGGACCAACTTGTACCAATCAAGATTTGATGGACTGTAACCTTGATGCCCAATGATGGATCCAGATATGGTATAATGATGACCAGGATCCATGCTAACAATTTAAATGTTAAAATGTTGAAATGAATAAAAAATATATGTTATAAATGAAAGAGATAAAACATATTCATAAATAAATTTGAAAATTAGTTCAGATAACACAATGCAGGATTTTTTTTTTTCATTGTCGAGATCTTACGGCAGGGCGGCAACCTTTTCAGAGTGAGGTCCAGATGAGACTTTTGGAAGAAGATCGCGGGCCGGAGTGAAAAACGAAATCTCAGAATTACTATATTTTGTTTACATGAATAAATTGTACAAAAATTGCATTGAACACTCTACAAATCTGATATTTTTTCTCAGGAGACTTCTGTATGTGATGTTATAAAAGGCGCCGACGAAGAGCCATTTTGGAATCATCAAAAATAATGACGGGGGAAGTAGCAAGTTGATCCAGCATTCGTTTTGACACACCTCACATAAGTTCTATGTTTCATGCCCTTTGTTCGTTTCCTCTTTGCCTCTCTCTTACTCTTTTTCTGTTTTTATCTCAGGCCAAGGATTTGAAATTAATAGTTAAAGAAAAATGAAATATACATGCATCATCGCTCGCTGATATTTATACATTTTCATCCCACCGTAAATCTTAATTGAAACCTACTTTTACATCTATGTCACAAAATGATATGAGTTTTACTGGGAGGTCGGCGGGCCGGATTGCAATAATAAAGCATAGCAGGCTGGCGGGCCGGACGCTAAGCCTTCGCAAGCCGGATGTGGCCCACGGACCAAAGGTTGCCCGCCTCTGTCTTACGGCGTTGCCGAAGATCGCTGATTTAATCCGGTCTTGTTGAAGAAACTGTTTTTTAATGTCCGACAGTCGTAGTGAGATGCGCTGGGACGCTTGTACAAATAACGAGATCAATTTTCCTACAGTTGAAACATCGGTGTAACGATAAATTTGAAAACTAGTTCAGAAACCAGATAACAGGATGCAGGATTTTTTTCAAATAAATGAATTATATAAAATTTGCTTTTTGGGAATGAAGAATTATTTTGCATGTGTAACAATCTTATCGTTTGTAACCTGTTCCATGAAGGCATCGAAAATAATTTTAGCATCTCTATAATCCTCACTTAACATACATTAATAGATTTTAATATTTATTAAATAGATCTTAATAATTTGGAAATAGATCATAATAGGTTAGAAATAGATCATAATAGGTTAGAAATAGATCATAATAGGTTAGAAATAGATCATAATAGGTTAGAAATAGATCATAATAGGTTAGAAATAGATCATAATAGGTTAGAAATAGATCATAATAATTTTGAAATAGATCATAATAGGTTAGAAATAGATCATAATAGGTTAGAAATAGATCATAATAGGTTAGAAAATGGGTCTTAGTAGTTTGCATATGTATTTTAATATTTTGGGAATAGATTTTAATAGTTTGGAAGTAGATTTTAATTGTTTAAAAATAGATTTTTATATTTATTAAATAGATCTTGATAGTTTGGAAATAGATCTTAATTTAGTTAGAATGCGATATCAGGAAACAGCCGTTACTCAGTATATGTTTTTCATCCAGTCCACAAGTTTTGGAAGTGAGTGAACCTTTTAAAAAGGTTGAGAACCCTCTGTTATATCTGTTATATCTGTTTATTCCTTCTTCACCAGATGCAAGTACAATAATAGGCATATTTTCTTTGTGTTTTGTTTCCTTGACGGCGAAATATAGTTCTAAACGTTGAAATAGTTTAAATGATTCTACAGTGTTAGGCGAATCCCAGTCAAATCAAATTTTTCCCCTTTACTTTCAATCTTTTTACTTTCATATTTCAGCGAATACCTGTACTGCCCACCTTTTCTTGGCCTTTTGGCTAGGATCAAAGTGTAGTATCTGTTCCGATGGATACTGCACTCCATACTGGTATTGTATTGTCCTTCGGGGCTTGACTTATGCCGGTCAATGGGTCTGTCCTGTGCAGTTCTAGGAGGTCCACCCTCCCAGGCTTTGCCTCCCCTTTTTGGGGAGGAGTAAGTTTATTGCTTACTGTCTGAGGCGCCCTTACCGGGGAATGCCGACGGGGCTGCCCAGGCAATTTTTAATAGCCAGAGTGCTCACTTTCTCAGGCGCTGGCTTTTCAAACCCCACTTTCCTGACCCGATCTTGGGTCACATCTTACTTGTGGGAGTAAGATAAAACTGGCCTTGTGCCTAACTCCTAGGAAGGAGTAAATAAAACCTGTAATTCCTCTTTGTTACGGTAATAGATAAAAAAACCTCTAATATGTTTATATTGTATTTTTTATTATTTTATTTTATTTTTTCAAATTCAATACTTTTATCAAATCCGCTGCGCGTTTTGCAGAAAAAATCCAGAGGAATATAAATCCTTTATCCTGAATCTGTTGCTTATAAAGGATATATATTCCTCTGGATTTCTTTAATTTATATAGGCTTTGTAGCTTGTAATACAACTTCATTGAGCTTGCAATTTGGAACATTTTCAGATATTATTGAAGGTATACACTTAAATATATTTTTTGTAAGAACCCACACACACACACACACACACACATATATATATATATATATATATATATATATATATATATATATATATATATATATATATATATATATTTGGAATTTTTGGAAATGTGAAAAAAATAAAAATAAAAGTAATAAAACAAACCATGGTTATTGGAATATAATTAAAAAAAACTGTTCTATATATATATATATATATATATATATATATATATATATATATATATATAGAGAGAGAGAGAGAGAGAGAGAGAGAGAGAGATTTTTCACTTATAAAATAGATCATTCAGTGAAGACCGGGGTTGTTCCAATAAAAACAAGCTCGATGATACTCGATTACAGAGTACAGAGCATTTATATGTGATTTTATGAAGGCTTACCAAAGCATTCCTTTCAGGACACCAATGATCACCATTAAAGATTTTTTCTTACAAATATTATTTATTCAAATTAAATGTTTTTTCCTACATGTGTTTCACTACCAAGCAGGTACTTGCTTGGCAGATCATCAGGGAAATTAAATGTCTGGAATAAGGGTTTCAACTGTCGACAATACACAATGTGGTGTTGCAATAGTTGAGGTCACTTAAGAAGAGAAGAGGAAAAAAAATTAAAATTAAAATAAAAGTTAAAATTAAAAAACAAGAAAGAACAAAGATAAAAAAAAAAAAAAGCCTAGAAAATGTCTTAGAAAAGTAGCTCGTGCATTATTTCTGCCACCAAGCCAACAAGCCAATAATCGGTCCCAAATGCATTAAAAAAAAAACCACTTATAATACATTTTCACGTCGGGCGGCACAATGATGAACCCCCCCCCCCCCCCCAACAAAAAACTAAAACATTCAAGATACCGCTCACAAGTTACCATTCCAATCCAATGATAGTATGGGAATTCTACATCTAATTCATCATAAGGAAAGGCAACATAAATGTTCGTCCGGAATGCCAGCGGTCAGACGAGCCTTATTTCAAGGGTTGACTTGTTCCCCTTCGAAATAAACACACGACGAGTTGAACGAACGTCAATCTCGCAGAATCTCTCCTTTATTTTAAGAAAAAATCTTAATTAGTATCTTAATTAGTAGATAGAAACTATTTATTCAAAATACTGTTTCTAAAAAATTCTATTATTAAAATTATTCTTTATAGAAATTAATTATCTAGTGTCTGGGACGTCATTTTACATTTTGGAAAAATATCTTTCATTTAATTAACTGCCGATTATTATCATGTTGTTATTTAACGAAGCGAAAAAAACCTATCCCGCAGAAATTATTTTTTAAAAATCATTCATATATCAAAAATAAAATGTTACTATAAAAAAGTTTTCTACAAAAATCTAATTATTTTAAATAATTTTAAAATATTTCCTTAACGGCTGTGTCTGTTTACAACTGTCTGGGGAGAATATTATTCTATATTCCATAAATAAATATTACTACGGAATATCGTAATCAGAAATCTATTTTCTATTTTAAAAAAACATTTTTTAATGGACGGGGTTATTTTTTACCACTTTACGGGAAAATATCACATCCGGCCCGCGAAGGCTTAGCGTCCGGCCCGCCACCCTGTTATGCTTTATTATTGCAATCCAGCCCGCGGACATCCCAGTAAAACGCATCTCATTTTGTGTCATAGACGTAAAAGTAGGTTTCAATTAAGATTTACAGTGGGATAAAAATGAATGAATATCAGCGAGCGATGATGCATGTATATTTCATTTTACTTAACTATTAATTTCAAATCCTTGGCCTGAGATAAAAATAGAAAAAGAGAAAGCGAGAGGCAAAGAAGAAACGAGAGACAAGGAAAGGGCATAAAACAGAGAACCTATGTGAGGTGTGTCAAAACGAATGCTGGATCAACTTGCTACTTCCTCTGTCATTATTTTTTATGATTCCAAAATGGCTCTTCGTCGGCGCGTTTTATAACATCACATACAGAAGTCTCTTGAAAAAAAAAATCAGAGTGTTCAATGCAATTTTTGTACAATTTATTTATATAAACAAAATATAGTAATTCTGAGATTTCGTTTTTCACTCCGGTACGCGATCTCTTTCCAAAAGTCTCATCTGGCCCTCACTCTGAACTGGTTGCCCGCCCCTGATCTAAGGTTAAGATCTGATTATAACTCTGCCTGAAGAGATCTCAGTTTATAATAGCTGTTGATCGATAACATCGACATGCCAGTGTCGCAGATTTTGTACAGGTCTGTGTAAATAAAAATAATCATATATATATATATATATATATACACACATTACAGAAGATCAGAACAACACGGCACCGATGTTGTTCTGATCTTCTGTAATACATTTATAAATACATATTAAGCTCTTATTTTAGATTTTCCTTAATAATTGAGCACTCTGCTAACCGTACACTCCCCACCACATATATATATATATACTGGGAACTGGTATTGAAATATTATCCATTTAGTAGCGTTTGTGATTGGCAGATGAGAATTTCATTGCAAGCTTGGCCTAGATTTTGCGTTTGTGATTGGCAGATGAGAATTTCATTGCAAGCTTGGCCTAGATTTTGTGTTTGTGATTGGCAGATGAGAATTTCATTGCAAGTTTGGCCTAGATTTTGCGTTTGTGATTGGCAGATGAGAATTTCATTGCAAGCTTGGCCTAGATTTTGCGTTTGTGAATCATAAACAAACGAAAGTTTGTGGAAATGACGATTAAAAAAGAAAAAAGTAAAAATAATCTCTTACTTTTAGTGTTCATTGTTTTTTGTTTTATTTTTCTTTATCACACGGCTGCCACCATGTCAGTTCGTGTTGCTTGTGTTATGTGTTCTCAACCACCAATTGCCATGGCTAATAACACTATACCTGAGAATTCATCATTCAAACTCCTCTGCCTAACATTCACAGGCAACATGAATTAGAACAAATACATAGAAGACATTGCCAAGATAGCTGCAAAGAAAGTGGGCTCCCTCTACCACGCTAGTAAACTACTCGCATCTGCCAGTATCCTAAATCTCTACAAAGCCACCATTCGCACATGCATGAAGTATTGTTGCCACATCTGGGCTGGTGTATCTACCACTAGTCTCTCCCTATTAGACAGGGTCCAAAAAAGAGTTTCCAATCTAATAGGTACCGCACTGTCAACCAAGCTCAAACCCCTGTCCCATCGCCGCAATAATGAATCCTTGTGCTTGTTTTACAAGTACTTTAATGGAATGTGTTCTGACGAATTCGTAGCACTTGTGCCACCTCGACGTTAATACCCCCGACTAACCCGACAAGCAGCAAAATCCCACCCCTTCACCGTAGAGGTTCCCAGATGCCGGAAAGCTTTCTACTCTAATGCTAATAGTTTCTTCCCTCGAACGGCTAGACTTTGGAATTCCCTCTCTGTTTCCTGCTTCTCTAACTGTACTAACATGCAGAAATTTAAATATAATGCAAACAGACATCTCGCTGCTCAACTCCCTATTTAGAGTGTGCCTGTTTGGGGTGAATAAAAGTTTTTAAAAAATGTAAGATAGAACAAGACACTTGTGATTTTTACAGACAACCATAGAAAACCATTTATTGCACGGATGTACACAAAAGTGGAACGGGTTACAATGGAATAATAAGTTACATGCAAAAGTGGAGCGGGTTACAAACGAAACAATAACATCATTACAGACGTGCAAAAATAGTAAACTGACCATTATTTTCGCTTTTTTTTGGTCAAATTCTAGCCTGGAGCCTCTTTTTGCACAAAAAATGTAATTGCTTTTTGAAAGTTCGTTTTTAGAGGCAAGGCTTGTATTTTCTGCTTACACAGTTGGTTAATAAATATATCGGATTTACATCCTCTAATATTTTATCAACAAACAGCGTAAGCAGAAAAACAGAGATAATTTCAACACAAAAGCCCAAAATGGGGCCATAAAAACTAGCTCCCACAGTCAGCCTCACAAAAGGGCGCAAAAAAAAAAAATAGCTGTCACGTGATCTGCCGCCAACTACGTCGGCCAGACCACTGGTCAAACAATATAAAAGCAGACCGCACGACAAAATCTGTCTCTTCTTCTCTCTTTCTGCTCATTTCCAGCAAACAGCCAACAGCGACGTTTCTTTCCAACTGCTCCACACCCCACACCCCCCCGGACCTTCGCGGCGGGGAGGTCGCTTGACTCCTTTAAACTCACGCATGCACACACATACACATGCGTACAGCCACTGTCACACACACGCACACATACGTTATCTATCACACACAACCACACACTCATACATACACTGTTGACAAAGGCGCACACATAAATGCCTATACGAAATATCAAATCCCAACTCACATGCGCGCAAACACATTCGTACAATTACGCAAACACATACGCACTCATAAATTACAGACACAAACATTGTGTTATTTCCCAACGGAACAATTTAAAATGAACAATCAATTCCTGTATTTTGTACATTTATAAAAATGATGTTTGTTGAAATATTGTTTCTTCTTCCATTTATCCTTTATGTTTTTCCTTGTTTTTATCTGTTTTTTACTGTTTTAAACATATCTTTAACAATTCTAATGTAAGCGTGGATCTTAGCATTTTCTCTAAGACACAATATCTTAATAAGCTTTGGTCTGCGCTGAATAAATGGGGCCACGTCCCTACAAGCCTATAATATGATGGCATTTATGAGATTTAAAAAAAAAACAAAAAAAAACAACAACAACCATCATCATAAGCATCATCATCATAAGCATCATTATCATAAGCATACCTTCATTAACACCAATACTAACCCTAAGTCCGTGGTCATTAAACCTAAGTTCGGTGTGGCGATCATTAATGCTGTCGAGAAAATAAACATCCTTAACCCTAACATTTAATTTTTTTTCTATCGTTATAATGTTTATTTATAATGATTTTCGTTAATTAAAGTCCTATTAAATCATCCAAAAGAGAAAAAGTATTTATCGTAAAATGTTGTACGGTGGCCATTTGGAGTACCTTAAACGCCAAACAGAATTGTTGCTAACAATAACAAAATACTTCATGACACAAAAACCATTATTTTAGTTTGATTGAAAACATTATTTATTTTCTCCGTTTTACGGTATATCAACCCTTTTTGTTTGGATACATAAATGCCGCAGCACAATATCCATGGTATTTCAAAACATTATAATGAACATTGGATTCCACTGGATTTGAACCCGGCTTGTCAACTCGACAACAAAATCAAAATCTTAACCGTCAGTTAGTAATTTTTTATTATTATTAAAACAAACAAAAATCAACGATTTATTTAGACAATTATAAAATATTCAAGTTTTTATGATTGTTTTTCTACTCATTGTTATATTTTTTTTATTTTTTAAGAAAAAGTTTTTTTTAATTTCTTTTTTTTTTCCGCATTTTATTTGAATTTCCAACCGGAAGTAGCTCCGCAGTTACGACGGACAAACTTGAAAAAATGTAAATATGGAGGATAAAAGTCAGGTAGGATTTGTTTTTATCGCAAATTGGGTTTGATTTTGTCGGTTAGTCGGTTTTTAGCCCCAGGGGAAATAGGTTGCATATTTTGTAGATATTACTAGATTTCTTTTACGTTATCTGCGTACAGGTTTAAACATGTGTGTTGTTATGGTGCACTGGTAACTATGCTTCTTTTTTTTTTTAAACGTGGTCTTGTTTGTGTCTCTTTTGCTATGCCCAGACTTGTTATTGTTAAATCGTGAATTCTTTCAAAAAAAAAAAGGCATCGTTGCATCGTTGCATATCACCGATGTGCACCAGACTGTAATATTAAGAATCTCTGAGTAATAATCTACACAAATCAAGTGTCTTCTCTTGTTTTTTTGTAGATTTAAAAATGTAAACCAGAATCTAATTTAAATAGAAAAGAAAAACAATAATTTTATCCAACTTAACGACAAACGAATGGAAATCCGGATTTTTTACTGAGTTTTTAACTTCTTTTTTTTTATAAATCGAAGTGGAATTTGTTAACTTTAAAGCAATCTTCTTTGGATTTTTCTTCTTTTTTTTACGGGACCGTGGAAATTTCAACGCTTGTAAGTTAAAATTGTTGATGTTATTTCCTAGCGTAGTATTTCTTTTCTAATGTTTTAGCATTTACAAAATCTACCATTTATTTTACAAAAAATTATGACACTAAATTAACTGGTGCTTTTACATATCGAACCCCATGGCGGACGGTATAAAAATCATGTTCTGATACTACACTTTGTATATTCTGTCTTCGGTCACTAAAGGAGAAGTCCTTCTAGACCGAGGCAATGGCACTCCAGAAGGGTACACTGCTAATTTGTTTTGCTAACTACTTTTTTTTTTTTTTTTTTTTTTTTTTTTTATAAAGATATTTTACCCCAAACAAGGCAGGTCGCCACTGTAGACGTAAGGGGCTACTAAGAATTAGGGAGTAGGCTTAGGGTATCATTCTATATTGGGAGCTGTGGAACGAGATGTCTGTTTACATTAGTTTTAAAACTTTGCATGTCAGTAACGTCGGGGAAACAGGGAGAATGGAGGGAGTTCCGGATGCCGGCAGCACGAGGAAAGAAGCTGCTGGAGTAGAAGGCTCTCTGGCATCTGGGAACCTTCACAGTAATAGGACCTAGCTGATTGTCGGGTTTGTTCTAGTGTATTTGCGTCGAGGGGGCACTAGAGCAGCTAGTTCATCGGAGCACAATCCATTGAAGTGTTTGTAAAACAAGCACAAGGATGCAACATTGCGGCGATGGGGCTGGAGCTTGGTGGATAGTGGAAGACCTATTAAGTTGGCGACTCTTTTTTGGACCTTGTCTGAGAGGGAGAGAAACTAGTGGATGGTGCACCAGCCCAGATGTGACAACAATACTCCATACATGGGCAGATGGTGGCTTTGTAGAGATACAGGATAATATCAGGTGTGAGGAGTTTACTAGCATGGTAGAGGGAGCCAACCTTCTTTGCAGCAGCCTTGGCAATGTCTTCAATGTATTTGTTCCAATTCATGTTACTTGTGAATGTTAGGCCGAGTAGTTTGAATGTTGAACTCTCAGATAGGGTCTTATTAGCCATGACAATCGGTGGTTGGAGAGGTTTCTTGTAGTTATTGAAGGAAAGTAGCTTTGTCTTTGCGTCATTAAAAGTTACCAACCATTTATGACCCCAATCCACTACAGCCTGGAGGTCACTTTCTAAAGATTCAACCATTGCCTCAGATATGTGCGCGTCCGTTTTGCCCACATGACGAGAGTACAGCATGGTGTCGTCAGCAAATATACCTATCTCAGACCTGATGTCATCAGGGAGGTCGTTTATGAAAATAAAGAACAACAAAGGTCCGAAGATGGATCCCTGGGGTACATCTGCATTTATGTCATGTTTGTAGTGTCGAAGATCACGTACCAACGTGATCGGGACGAGAGCAGGAAGCAGCAGCAGCAGCGACATAGCTAGATACATAGAGAGAGAGAGATTACGACCGTGGATACACACACGTTGTTATAACCCTTGTTAAATACAGATATGTTTACAACCACCACAATTGACTGTTGTTTATTACCAAACACCACAAACTGGCGACGACGATGAGATGAAATTCTACACAAAAAAAAAAGCAAAGAAAGACATCTACAAAAAAAAAGTGCAAACAACGAACTTTTCTACGAAAAAAAAAACACGAAAAAAGAGGTCACACGTGCTACAAGAGAGAAAGAAAAATATACTTTTTTTTCTTCCAAAGGAAAAGTACAGAAAAAAAACGAGAGATAAGTAATTCGTTTGTTATCACATTTATTGTCTTTAAATAACAATCCTTTTGTTATTCACATCTTATTGTCCTTTTAAACAACAATATGGCAAAATTCGTCACATTGGGGGGGCTAAGCCCTCCACGTGCGTTAGATACGATCGGAGATCCAGAGTCTTTACATAAAAGATGGGTAAATTGGAAAACCGATCTGGAAATTTTCATACTAGCTTCAGGTGTCATAAATTCTGAGCAAAAAAGAGCTATCCTTTTGTTAACAGGAGGCGAGGGTCTGCGTGAAATTTGGACGAATTTCACGGACGAACAAAAAGCCGGACACGAGGCTAATAAAGAAAGAGTCGATGTATTCCGAACAGCTATAGAACTGTTTGACAAAACTTTCGCTCTAAAGGAAAATATCCCTAAAGCGCGTTCAAGATTTTGGGAGTCTGAACCAAACACGGGAGAAACCGTGAATAATTATATCACTCGCTTAAAGAGTTTGGCGAAGGTGTGCGGTTTCACTCCAGAACCGAACGAATTCGTCAGAGACAAGATCCTTCTTCACATAAAGGACGCGGAACTAAAAGCCAAATTATATGGTGAAAGCAACTTGACGTTGGATCGTCTCATCCAAATTATTGGGACGTACCACCACAAAGAGGCCCTAATTTTAGGATCTACTTGTACGTCTGATATAAATAGATTAAGCGACAGACAAAAACCTAAACCAAGCCACAATGTGTCATCTGCATGTTATAAGTGTGGGGGGAATGGACATTTTGCAAGAGATTGTGTTAGAAGCAAGCATCACAAGTGTGGAATCTGTGGGAAAAAGGGACATTTTGAAGTCTGTTGTTTCTACAAAAACAAACAAACAAAAACGCAGAATAGAAACGAACATGACAGAGCCCCAAAATACAGTCGTGGTGGACGAAATCATTATCATAACAAAGGAATTCAACAGAGTGTAGGGGAAAGGGAAGATAACAAAACTGGTGGCGCTAATGGGTTTAATTTATTCAAAATATCAATGAGTGAAAATGTAATAAACCTCAAAGTCAGAAACACCACCATCCCTTTAGTGATAGACTCAGGAGCACAGCATAATACATTATCTGTAGAGGACTTCAAGAAAATAGAAAAAGAAGGACCCAAAATTAAGCTCCAGCCAGATTCTACTAAGCTATACCCCTATGCTAGTGAAAAACCACTTCCCCTTCTAGGAAAGTGCATATTGAAGGTTGAAGTTCCTAGCACAAATCGCTACATAACAGTTCCATTTTTTGTCATACCACAGGCCCAAGCGTCACTTTTAAGTGGTAGAACTAGTAAAAGACTAGGACTTTTAAGTGTGGGCGTTAACGCCAACATCTTGAACTGCTCGGAACTGGATATATGGACAAGAATACGAAAAGAATTTCCAAAGGTTTTCAGTGGATTGGGAAAACTGAAAAACTACCAATTAAAATTCAAAATAAATCCAGAAATTATACCTGTCACTCAGCCAGTACGTCGGATACCATTCAAGCGGCGGCAATGTGTCCTAAACAAATTGCAAGAACTGGTTGATCTGGATGTAATTGAGAGGGTCAGGGAACCTTCTCAATGGGTGAATCCTTTAGTGACAGTGGAAAAAAGGCCCGAGGACAATGGAGAAAGCGATGTGAGGATATGTATCGACATGCGTAGAGCAAACGAAGCTATCGTTCGAGAACGTCATCCAGTGCCCACGATTGAGGAAACTATACAAGAAATGGCTGGAGGCAAATATTTCTCAAAAGTAGATTTGAATATGGCCTACCATCAAATAGAGTTGCATCCAGACTCCAGAGAAATCACAACATTTGCTGCACCTGATGGGCTATACCGGTATAAAAGACTTATGTTTGGGGTAAACATGGCCTCAGAAAAATTTCAGCAAATCATAAGTCAGGTTATAGCTGGCTGCCCAGGAGCATACAACATGTCAGATGACATCATAGTAGTCGGGAAAACAGAAAGTGAGCACGACACTAGACTCGCCAAAGTTTTCCAACACCTAGCCGAACAAGGACTGACCGTCAATAGAAAGAAGTGCCAGATTAAAATGACATCTATAAGATACATAGGCCACATTCTGACACAAGACGGCTTGAAGGTCTCGGACGAAAAGGTGAAGGCTGTAGTTGATGCTCCTCCACCAAAAGATGCATCACAGATGAGGAGTTTCTTGGGACTGGCCCAATTCTGTGCTAAGTTTGTGCCCCATTTTGCTAGTGTAACTGCACCACTTTGGGATCTTACAAGACTAGATTCTGATTGGAAATGGGAAGAAGAGGAACAATATTCCTTTAACAAACTAAAGAAAGGGTTAATTGAAGCGCCAGTCATGGCATACTACAGTGTTGAGTTGCCAACTAGAATCACAACTGATGCTTCTCCCGTTGGCGTGGGTGCAATCATTGAACAACAGCAGCTAAACGGATACTGGAAACCAGTATACTATGCCAGTAGGAAGCTCACACCAACAGAGTCCCGATATTCTCAATTTGAAAGAGAAGCACTGGGAGTATTCTGGGCATGCAAAAAGTTCAGTCTGTACCTCATTGGATGTGACTTTCAGATCCTGACTGATCACAAAGCGCTGGTAAAGGTACTATCACCTTCCTCGAAGCCCCCTTCAGCAAGAGTGGAGAGATGGCTGTTGTTTCTACAACAGTTCACCTACAAAGTCATCCACATTCCTGGCCGAACCAATAAGGCGGACCTGCTGAGTCGACAGCCCGTTGAAAACCCAGACAAAACTGAGGAAAAGGAAACAATGGACTACATCTACAGTATCATTAAAGATACTGTACCTCAGGCACTGACTCCCTGTGAAGTGGAAAAAGCTTCAAAGGATGATGCTACGATCTCCAAACTTCGGCAAGCTATATCCGAAAATGACTGGACCCATTTCAAAGGTACTGCATTTCATGCAATCAAAGATGAACTCTGGATAGCAGGACAGATGGTCATCCGAGGACGCAGGATCATAATCCCTGAGGCACTTCAGGGGCGGGTAGTTGTACTGGCTCATGAAGGACACCAAGGGATTGTGCGGACCAAAAATCGCCTACGGTCCAAAGTTTGGTGGCCAGAGATGGATAGAATGGCAGAAAAGCGAGGAAAAGCGTGTTACCCCTGTCAAGTGGTTGGCAAAAATTCCCCTCCAGAAGAACTAGAGAGTACACCGCTGCCTGACCAACCCTGGACCTATGTAGCTGTTGACCTACTGAGTGTCTCCGAAGGGAACTACCTGCTGGCTGTTGTCGACTACTACTCAAGATGGCCAGAAGTTGCGCATATGAAAATAGCAAATGCCAAAAATGTAACGGGTGCACTAGAAATGATATTCAATCATCATGGATATCCCAACTATCTGAGGAGTGACAACGGACAGCCATTCTCATCAAGAGAATTCAATGAGTATATGAATACTCACGGCATCACCCAGGTGAGAGGGATCCCGTATTGGCCACAGTCCAACGGCGAAGTGGAACGGTTCAACAGAACAATCCTAAAGGCAATTAAGATCGCCAAAGTCGAAGGGAAAGACTGGAGGACTGAACTAAGGAATTTTCTGTTCCAATACCGAACCACCCCTCACACAGTAACCGGAGTATCCCCAGCGAAGTTACTAATGAACCGCGAACTCCGAGGTAAGCTGCCAAGTATTGTAGGAGCGTCCACTGATTTTAGTGACGTACATGATAAGGATGCTCTACACAAACTAAAACGCAACATAGCTGCTGACCAGAGAAGAGGAGCCAGAGACCAACAGATCCAGAGAGGGGACACAGTATTGTGTAAAAATTTACACAGAACAAACAAGCTGGACGCTCGGTTCGAGTCTCAGCCCTATCAAGTTGTGGAAAAGAAGGGAAATGCTGTTCTAATACAACAACCCCAAGGCCAAGTGAGAATGAGAAACGCTGTCCATGTAAAAAAGGTACCCGGCGACATGCAGTATAGTCCTGACTACACCGACGTCCCTAAAGCAGTTTACTCTCCCCCTGATACAACCCACTGGCCCCCTACTTCTACAACAGATATCGAAGACACACACCTCAACCCAATCGATGCACTTCCCATCTCCAGTCCAGACCCTAAGGAAACTGCTCAAGAACCCCTAACACCGGCCCTAACTGCCCCTAGTGGTTCAATCAGAACACCTAGAGTAAGATCCACCCCAGTGTGGCAAGAAGACTTTATAGTGACATAAATTTATAAAAAAAAGAGGGAAGATGTAGTGTCGAAGATCACGTACCAACGTGATCGGGACGAGAGCAGGAAGCAGCAGCAGCAGCGACATAGCTAGATACATAGAGAGAGAGAGATTACGACCGTGGATACACACACGTTGTTATAACCCTTGTTAAATACAGATATGTTTACAACCACCACAATTGACTGTTGTTTATTACCAAACACCACAATGTTGCTTAGATGAACGGCCATGGAGGACAACCTGGATCTTTCTTTTGATTAGGAAGGATCTAATTATATTAAATATTTGTCCAGTAATACCATATGAGTGAATTTTTAATGCCATACCTTGTCAAGTCCTTCATAAATATACCAGCCTCCCAAGAAAAATATCAATAGAACATTTCACCCTCAAGACAAACAATGTATTATCCCATTATTGGTTCAGAATCATCAGGAGTGATCTTCCTTGGACCATATCCAAGTTATCTCCCCTGAATTATACTGAAGAATAAGAGAATGCAGTCTTAGAATCAAAATATTTAATTCCACCCTGACGTAGGGAATTTAGAAACCTGATTTATTTTCTTTCTTGGTTGGACACCCAAGACATTGGACGTGATCCGAGAGACTGCCATGTTGGCAAGCCTTTCACTAACTTTGTGACAATCGTCTTCAGAACATCATTAACAAAATGTTATTTATATTTATTTATACATTGTCGATGCATCTTTCTCTCTCTCTCTCTCTCTTTCTCTCTCTCTTTCTCTCTCTCTCTCTTTCTCTCTCTCTCTTTCTCTCTCTTTCTTTCTCTCTCTTTCTCTCTCTTTCTTTCTCTCTCTCTCTTTCTCTCTCTCTCTTTCTCTCTCTCTCTTTCTCTCTCTCTCTTTCTCTCTCTCTCTTTCTCTCTCTCTCTTTCTCTCTCTCTTTCTCTCTTTCTCTCTCTCTCTCTCTCTCTCTTTCTCTCTCTCTCTCTCTGTTTACCTTGGCAATACATTTTTTATGTACTAATGAGTCACCACTTATGAAGACCAAACGTCACTCGAGCATAAGAGTTAATGAGATGGATGGATTGTTAGTTGAATGATGAAAACTATTATGAGAGGATTGAAAAATTTGATTACTTATGAGAACAGTTTTTGACAAGTATTTGTAGACATTGAACTTGAAGATGACCATGTTATAGTCAGCAGGGATGCAATCTCGTGGTAATGTGTTCCACAGATAGCAAGTTCTTGGAAAGAAACTGTTTGTGGAAATTCTGTTTGATGTATATGGAGGAAGAAAGTAAATTTATTGCAGTGGTGATAGGAAGACGAGTTCAAGGTGTCAATGCATCTTTGTGACACTGTGTGTCAGTCGGTGTTGAATGCTTAAGTTAAAATAGCATTTTTAGATGCATCTATGCATCTCTCTGATACATTTTTTTAATGGAAATCGCTCCAGACAAGGCATGAAGCCACTTGATTTAAAAAAAAAAAAATACCTACTTTAAGGTCAAAAACTAGCTAATGATAAGTGTTATATGGATAGATTCTGACCCAGAAAACAGCAATTCTTCCCCCTTTGTCAAAAACGTCGCTCATGGAATGTGAGGACTCACGGACAAAATAAGGGAAGCGAGAGTTACGAGACTGCCGAAAGTAAACCCATGGTCCACTTTCTACTCTACTTTCTGTTATGTTTAACAATGTTTGCTTAAATATATATATATATATATATATATAAATAAAATATGAGACTAAAAGTATACTTTTAGAGAATTGAACCTATAGTGAAATGATTTAAGCCCAATATATGAGATAGAGCAATTATAAAGATAAATGAAGGGATAGAGATAAAGATGTACGAATGACAAATCTATTTCATCTCTGATTGTTCAATGCAAGGTGTACTCGATAAAAGCATGTTTATTTTTGTTTCCTTAAGCCAGGCTTTTCAAAGATTAATATCTTATCATCAGAGGAATTACATAGATGGATAAGTTGGCAGGGGAATAGCCAAAATTCAAAATTTGAAAAAATTTAAGAATCAATATAAAGTAATGGAAAGTAAAGATGTGTGCATAAAAAGGTTATCAATATATATATATATATATATATATATATATATATATATATATATGTATATTACTATTTGATGTATCCACATAAAATTTTATAAGGAGATATAATTTTTTGTGTATCAATTTTCAGTATTTACTTCAACAGTGCTCGATACGTAAGTAGAGCTAGGTAGTAAGTTATGAAAATATATTTATGGCAATTAAGCTACGCAGAGGCTCTCACGTTGCATCCCCAGGGGAAATCTTCGGTGATGAAACGCGGGAGCCTCTATGTAGCTTAATTGCCATAAATATATTTTCATAACTTACTACTTACTATATATATATATATATATATATATATATATATATATATATTGATTTATAAAATACAGAAATTCAATGAACATCAATACCGTCGGTTTCAAAGCGGGAGGTTAATCCCGATTATCGTCAGCTGACAAACATTTTAGAAAATGTTTATCAGCTGACGATAATCAGGATTAACCTCCTTCGAAATCTCGGATTTCTTAATTAATCGAGCACTCTGCTGGGTTTTTCCTGCCCTACCACACAGTACTTTAACTTTATATATATATATATATATATATATATATATATATATTATTTCCACAATCAGACAACGCCGCAACCCACAACCTATGAAAGAAACAAACCGGAAGTCCTAGACTCGGGTTTCGAATCCTGAGGTCGGATGTGTTCTACTGATGAGCCCAAAGGAGGGCGTAACTCGAGTCTAGGACTTCCGGTTTGTTTCTTTCATAGGTTGTGGGTTGCGGCGTTGTCTGATTGTGGAAATAATTATATATATCATCTCACATTCAAGAAATCTAATATATATATATATGTATATATATAATTCCTGGAAATAGTATTCTATTCATTATTTAGGTGAATTTTATACCTTCTTCAGACATGTAAATGGCAAAAGACAGTTGCACCTATTAATTTGAAGAATTAGTCTGACAGTGGCTTCGTTGCTGTCAGGCTGAGGTATGGTTCTGTTAAATTCTAGGTGATCCACCATCCCAGGCTTTACCTTCTCTCCCCGAGAAAGGGTTAGTTTATTGCTAATCCCCTGAGACAGCCCTACCTGGGAATGCTGATGGGGCTGCTCAGGCATTATGTGTAGGTCAGAGTGCACTTTACCTTGTGTGTTGGCTTTTAAAAACCATACCTGACTTTGTGGCTAACCTCCCCTGGAGAGGAGGTAAATCTGTCAGTTTGTCAGTCACACCTAAGTTTAAAATACCAGTTGCATTTGATGGATGTATCTTAATGTCCCTTCATTTATTTGTTATTTATTTATTTGTTTGTTTATTTATTTGTTTATTTGTTTGTTTATTCATTTGTTCATTTATTTATTATTTGTTTTTTATGCGTCCTTGGGCATCTCCCCATTAACTATCTTCTCAATTCAACTGTTAAAAAAAAAAAAATAATAATTAAATTCTTAGTACAGTATCGATATCCAGATCAAATTCTATTAAATATTTCATCCGATAACTCCCAAAAGTGCCCCCTCAATTTCTCCCTCCTACCACTTTCTCTGAATTCATCCAACCTCATCTTAAACTGATCCACACTATTGCTGTTCTTAATCTGATCTGGGAACTTATTCCAAAAACATATTACTCTGTGAGCAAAAAAAACATATTACTCTGTGAGCAAAAAAAACATATTACTCTGTGAGCAAAAAAAAAAAACATATCACTCTGTGAGCAAAAAAACACATCACTCTGTGAGCAAAAAAAACTTAACTTCATGGTTATTATTCTTTTACATGTTATTCTAAACAAAGATTATTTTGTAGAATTTGGTATATTCGGACTACTGTTCTCATCTTGGGTGTTTTTATCACAACGTTTCGGCCGATGTAATTACTGAAGACTCCTTCTTATATCGGCCGAAACGTTGTGATAAAAACACCCACGATGAGAACAGTAGTCCGAATATACCAAATTCTACAAATTATCAATCCTCATCTCAAAAATTCAGAAACACAAAGATTATTTTTAATTATTTTTAATTATTTGACAGGCTTGGTATTCATTGTTGGAGGATTCTCTCACATGGAATGATACGAATGCTACGAATGATGGTACTCAATCAACCGACCATTTTGACAGAGGACCAGCAGCGTCAACATTCATCAATTCTGTTACTTCTCGCAGAGCAGCCCCGCCCCGGTTTAGTGCCTTAGCCAGCAGTTGTGGCCAAATTTTCAGTCCTATTCATCACACAAGTAAAGCTGCTGTCACTCTTCCATATGGTACTCCATCCAAGGTGGGTGTGATTGGGGCAAATTTTACTGTTTCAAATTTTCTGTAATTCTCTTTTCACTTTTGATAAATTGTTTTTGGTCCCCCGATTTATACAATCGGGGGACTTATGTTTTGAGGCATGTCCGTCCGTCCGGATTTTTCTCCGCAACCATCCATTGAATTTCTCTGAAATTTTGCATGAAGTTGTAACTTTGATCAGGTTAGAAAATGACATTCTCCGATTTTTGAAAAAAAATCTGGTTAGCCCTCCAGGGGGTCAAAAGGCCCCGAAATGGCAAAAAATGACATTTTTTGCCCCATAACTTTTCATCCATCCATTCAATTTCTCTGAAACTTGGCCAAAATGTGGAGGCAATTGTTCCTAATAGAAAATAAGTATCGTTGAGCTTGGAAAAAATCTGCTTCGAGCCCCCAGGGGGTCAAAAGCCTCCAAAATGGCAAAAAATGACTATTTTCTCCCATAACGTTTGATCCATCCATTCAATTTTTCTGAAACTTGGCCAAAATGTAGAGGCAATTGTTCTGGATATAAAATGAGCATCCTTGACCTCAGAAAACTTCTGGTTCGCGCCCCCAGGGGGTCAAAAATTGCCCAAATTTATTGCATTTTACACTCGCTACATCGAGTCACATACAGAGGGGGACCACGCACGCGCGGCTTGTTTTGCTGGGGTTTTTTTCTTGGTATTTTTGTTTCGAGGAATTTTCTCTTTTTTTTTTTGCAATAAAATATTCTATTAAGATAAAATTCAGTTTTATTACATACTTGCAGGGCGACCTGGCATTACTCTGAGAAATGCATAACAAAATATAACATCGATAATTTGTATGATTTTGATGATTCGGACTACTCTTCTCATCTTGCGTGTGATTATTACAATGTTTCAGCCGATGTAACCTCCGGCCTTCTTCAGGGGTATCTTTTCGAACTCAGAAATATTTACATCAGGTTACATCAGCCGAAATGTTGTGATGATAACCCTCAAGATGAGAACAGTAGTCCGAATCATCGAAATCATACAAATTATCGATCCTCATCTCAAAAAATTTAGAAATAAAATATAACAGTTAAAAAAAATTCTACATCTCTCTCTCTCTATATATATATATATATATCTTTCTCTCTCTCTCTCTCTGATGAAAAAAAAATTGATTTATGAAGATCAGCGATTGGGTCTAAAGCTATTTTCCAAAATTTAGACTAGATGAATGAGAAAAAAAAATTACGTCCAAGGTTTAATCTTTTAGAATTTAAAAAGATGCATTTTCTTTTTTTTTTCTTTTTTTTTTTTCTTTTGCAAGGAATTGCAAACTTGGAGTTAGGTATCTTGTGATTTTAGAACATTAAACCAACATTTGCCAGAATTTGGCAACGGTTTGAAAATTTCTTACAAAATCCACCACTAATGTCCATTAAATAGCGTAATTTCAATCAAAAATACTTTTTTTTCTTTTTTTTTTTTTTTGCAAAATATCTACAGATATTAACTTGATATAGACACCCATAGATCAATGATTATGATTTTTTTCTTCCTTTTCATCCGTTCATCTAGTACACATAAAAGCAATATTGTTGGCCAAAATATGGTAAAAAACGTGATATTGCTGAATATGCCCAAATAACGAAATTCAGCTCCAGACCCCTGAAAATTACACTTTTGAGATTTTATTTTGTATTATGTAGAAAATTGAAATTGTCTCTCCACGAGGGCAGAATTAGAAACAAAATGTAAAACCAACCTTGTGTCTAACTTCGCAGTCATGGAGAAGCAAGTTCAATTCTATACATAATGAAAAAAAATCTCCAAAGTATAATGTTTAGGGGTCTGGGGCTAAATTTTGTCATTTGGGCATATTCAAAAGGCTACGAGCAAAGTGTAGTATCTGTTCTGATACTACACTTCATCTTTTCTGTTCTCAGTCAGTGAAGAAAAAATTCTTCTCGATTGAGTAAATTTTTGTTTTTCTCCGAATCCAGAACAGGAGAGTCTATGGCCAAGGATGGAAAATGGAGGAAAACATGATTAAATAACAAAACATTTATAAAACTACAATTTTACATGAATATAAAAGTCAGTTTTAGTGAAGAAATGTTCTTTGGTTAAAGTTTATACAACTCGTGTTCTTTGGTAGAAAATGTTCAGCAAATATCAGACACCAGAGCTAAAGATGTGTATGTCTATATATATCTGTAAGTGTGAATATGTGTGTGTCAGGAATAGACAGTGTATGTGAGTAAGTGGCACTGTGTAAGTATGTGTAGGTTTACCTTGTTCTGTTACTGTGTGTGAGTCATAGCGATTTGTTTCTGTTCGCCTGACCTCTTGTTTTTTTTTTTCATTTTAATTTAGTTCATCTAAAGAGATCAAGGGGCCTACTCTTGAGGCTAACACTTGATTTCCCTATGAGTAAAATTTATATCCGAGGGCTCTCTTAAGGATAGATGTTGTTCCTTTTAGGGCTGCTATCTGTACATCCCTACAATTTGGTTTTCCGGGTATTGTTTCTAAGTCTTTACTTAGATTTCTTTTCACCAGACCAGTTGCCCCCACTACAACCGGTATGATGTTTATTTCATTGAGGGACCATGTTATTTTTAAATCATTTTTGAGATCTTGGTATTTTGTTATTTTTTCCCGTTCGGCTCTATTGAGGCCATAGTCATTTGGGACGGTTACATCAATGATGAGAGCAGTTTTGTTTCTCCCTTTTTTTTCTTTTTTTTTTTCTTATTTCTGTGTTCGTTAGCATAGGGACGAGGCATTCTTCCAAATACCAGACTATCACATGCTATTTAGAGGCTCCAACCGAGTGCTCTTTTAAGGATTTTGGCCGTTCCCTTAAGTGCAATTATTTGGATTTCTTTTGCACTTGGTTTTCCGGGAATACTTTCCAGATACTTTTTGAAATTTTTCTTCATGAGGCCTTTAGCTCCTATTATAACTGGGATAATGTTGATGTTTTTGAGGTTCCACTTCCTCTTCATATCATACATTAGATCTTGGTATTTTGTCACCTTCTCCCTTTCTGCTCTGTTTAAGCCACTGCCATTTGGAACATTCACCTCAATCAGTGTTGCCTCTCTTTCTGTCTTATTTAATATGACTATGTCCGGTTTTACTGCTGCATTTTCCAGGTAGGTAGATGTAGGAACCACATAATCATAATGTATAGTATACTTATCGTTTCCCATAGTCCTCTCCGGTAGATGTTCCCAGGACTTAGTGCTACATTGGATGTTTAGATTTTTACAGATGTTCCAGTGTATGTATTTGCATACACCATCATGGCGTGTTGTGTAGCTTCCATCTGCTAACATAATTTTGCAGCTGGATATCAAGTGATTCACACTCTCCAGTTCTGTGTGGCAAAATCTGCACTTGCTATCATTACTAAGTCCTGCCATCTTTTTAAATGCATTAGTCATAAGACCTTGGTCTTGGGCCGCCATTATAAGCCGTTCCTGATCATAATGGAGAGCGCCTCTTTTAAGCCAGTCCAAAGAACCTTCTTTATCAATATAATCTTTAGATATCTCATCAAGAAAGTGGGTGAGATATTTTGAAATGTTCTTTTTTTTTCGCTTCACCGGCCAAAGGCAGGGGGGGGGGTGATTAGGGGGGTACGTTCTTAGGCTCCCTTTCAAGGTGCGCCGGATAGTGTCTCTCTCGCACTCTGTTTATTTCATCACAATCTCTTACAAGAGTTTCTCAGTTCACATCGGCTTATTATAGACTTGTTAGATTTGGGGTTTGAAACGATATTCATTGGTTGAAAAATATAGAATTAAAATGTTCCTGTGAAAACTAACTTGCTTTTTGGAAGTGAAGAGGAAAGTGTATCCCAACGAAGCAGAGAAAGAAAGAGGGTATCAATTCAAGCCATTTGTTTTTTGGGGCTAGTTCGGATCGCATCTCGACTCACCACAAGTCCTTTTTTCGAGAGCTAAATTTTCCCCACATTAAAAACCAACTTTGTGCCTAACTCGACCCTCGTGGGGAGGAAGTAAATGAGTATGATTCGAATGAGCTCTCAACCACTCTCAATCAATAATTGTTAACGGAGATATAGAATTTTGGTAATCATTACTAGTAGCGACATAAATTATTTTAAAGGAAATACTGTTGGGAAATTGGTCAAAAACAATTTATCTTGCTTAACCTACTCAGTTTTACCTATTTGCATTAAAAAAAAAAAAATTATATTTAAAAGAAGTGATAAGCAATTGAATTTTCTGTAAATAGTGACCAAAATAATCCACATTCAACCATCTTGATTATGGACAGGAAGTAAGTACATAACCGGACTGGAAAGGAGTAATTTAGACGTGGGTTTTTTCAAAGTATTCATCCCTTACTCCTTTCCGGTCCGGTTATGTACTTACTTCCTGTCCATAATCAAGATGGCTGAACGTGGATTATTTGACTCGGTCACTATTTACGTAAAATTAAATTGCTTAAAACTTATTTTAAATATTAAAAAATATTTTTAACGCAAAAAGGTTACAAACTAGTTGGTAAAGCAAAATAAATTGTTTTTTACTAATTTTTAAACTGTATTTCCTTTAAAATAATTGATGTGGTGCAAGTTCGGAAAAGCCTCAATAAGGAAAAACAAATAATAAATAAAAATAAAGACATACTGGAATTATGTATGTGACTGTGACGGAACAAAAACATTGTACACCAAAAATACGTGAATTGAGCTAATAGTTTTTTTTTTTTATCACACATAATCAAATTTTGGTCGTTTTTGCCGTGCTCGCTTGTCTCGTTGCCATCTTTGAAAAACAAGGGACGTAAATCAGCCCAGCATTACAAGCCCAACTTGTCGTGACAAGCGAGCGTGGAAAAAAAAATGACGAAATTTGATTTTCTGTGATAAAAAAAAAACTACTTGATCAATTTACGTAATTTTTGGTGTACGATATCTTTGTTCCGTCCCGGTCACATACATAATACAAGTATATCTTTATCTTTATTTATTATTTGTTTTTCCTTATTGAGGTTTTTCCGAAGTTGCACCATTTATGTCGCTAATAGTAATGCTTACCAGAATTTTTTTTCCCTATTTTTATGGACACAGTGTGCCCTCTCCCCCTCCCTCCCTACCTGGTTTAGGACACCTAATCCTAACCCTAACCCTAGTTAAAATAAAAATACTACATAACTGTTTTTTAATCTCGCATGTTTCTGATCTAAGTGTAATGATCGATTTACAAATACATTTTTATAATTCCTTTTGTTCTAAACTCTGTTCTTATTCGACATGACGTATGGCTTGTAATTTTATACCCGTTATTTATGAGAAAAAAAAAACGAACAAACGCTTACACATTTCTCATTTGTGTCTGACACGTCCAAGGTTAAGAAAGCCGAACAACACAAGACATGCGGGAACAAATACTATAGTTGGCGTTGTTCAAGTAAACCAAAAGAATATTGGACGCATCTTGTTTTTTTTTTTTTCAACCTGACTGTGGTGTGTTGTCCACTGATGAAGCCTCTTTGAATGTTTGGTGAATTTTGTGTACCATAAATGTGTCTATTTCCAAAATGGACAGAAACAATTGTTTCATAAAATGTTTTTTTCATAAAATGTTTCATAAAATGTTTTTTTCATAAAATGTTTTTTTCATAAAATGTTTCATAAAATGTTTTTCTTTGAATGAACTAAAATTATATACAATAATACAAATTTAAAGATGAGTGATGTATCTTTAAAAATAATCTATCGTGATAATATAAAGCTCAAGCCAAACTAAACAACAATATATTTATTTACTCCTCTGCAGGAGTTAGGCACAAGGCCAGTTTTATCTTACTCCCACAAGTAAGATGTGACCACAGCTTGGGTCGAGTAAGTGGGGTTAAAAGCCAGCGCTCGAGAGGTGAGCACTCTGGCCATTTAAAAATTGCCTGGGCAGCCCCGTCGGCATTCCCCGGTAGGGGCGCCTCAAGCAGTAAGCAATAAACTTACTCCTCCCCAAAGAGGGGAGGCGAAGCCTGGGAGGGTGGACCTCCTAGAACTGCACAGGACAAACCCACAGACAGGTGGAATCAAGGCCCGAAGGACAAGACGACATCCGTCTATAGGGTGCAGTAACCATCGGAACAGATACTACACTTACTTCCTAGCGTGTGCCAGGTAAGTAAACAACAATATATAGTCTACATTAATTTATATTATTCGTATTATTCAGACTCCTATTCTCATCTTGAATATCATTCTCACATTTTGGCCGATGTAACCTCCGACCTTCTTCAGGTGCGTCTTTATTGAACTCTGGGAATCTATGTAATTTCTAACGGACCCTTTTATTTTATACACAAGGGGTAGTTTGCTCTCATTCCATCAGACATGATCGGGTAGAAGTCTTAATGGCCAACAGAATGAGAGCAAGCTACGCCTGTGGATTAAATAAAGGGTTCCGTTAAAAATTACACACATTTTCCAGAGTTCGATAAGACGCACCTGAAGAAGGTCGGATCTGGAATGTTAATTACTCGCTTACTTTCTCGAGCGTGTTTCCAGGTTTCATCTCCGCCGATTGGTATATCTTGTCTTTTGCCCATGACTGATAACATTGACTCCGAGGTTTAGTTTAGAAGATTTATTTAACATCAAAGACGAACAGATTCTGTGGCTCTTGCACGGGAGAAAGAGAGAGAAGAAAGGAATTACTGGGGAAAAGATATTCAAGCCATTTGCGCCACTGTGCGCCGGCCTCTGCCATTAGGCAGCAGACCACACTTTACACGTCCTCCTCTCTTGGTCGTCAGGAACAAAAGGGCAGAAACACCCTCTCACCGGCGTGACGTCACTTCCGATTTCCCTGCTACCCTTACCACCTTTCTGGGCGCCCTCCCATCTTTTAGGGTGCTCTCTCTCTCTCTCTCACTCTCTCTCTCTCCCTTCTCCTCTCCTCTCTCTCTGGCACTCTTCACTATCTAAAAAAATTTTGAAACATTTAATTTATCTTTTTTTTCTTTTAATTCCAGATATCTGACTACCTCACTGAATACTCTATTACCACAAGTGAACTTGTTGCAAACATCACGCGCAAAAGCTGTGATTCGTCGCCGCAGCAATCAAATCCGCAATGTACTAATACGTTATTACAATCAAACGATAGACGACGGTTGCCAATTTTACGGAGCCAAAATACGTCCGAAACCGTTCAGCATCGTCCAGAGCTGCGTCTACAGCAAACGCAAAAAGATGTGCACCCAGCCAGACAAACTCTAGAAGGATTTTGTGAACCGAAGACAAAAACTACTAATCCGACTGGATCACTCGTGTTCCCTTTTCCGAGCGATCGTAATTTACATCTACAAAGCGGTAAACAAAGAAGGAAATTTGAAACTAGTCTTGCAGGTTCTGCTCCTTCGAGTCGGACACGCCCGACAGATGCTCTAAAATGTCCGATTGATGTAAATACAGAATCGGCCGTCAGGAAATCTTTTCCAGACTTATTCAATCCTTCGCTGCCGATTCGTGCTGAACCTGCTGGAAGAGATATACGCGAATCACTGAATCAACCGTCATCTGCTCCACTTTCGACCGACGATCAAGAAAACAAAATACCCGTTCCGAATAAGCGACATGATAAAGTATCTAAACCGAATTCTGGTAACATGAATTCGGTTGTTATTGAATCGGCGTCTAAAGAACAGGTGAGATACAAAAGGACTCCCCAAAGAAACATACGACATGAGGATCTACGTGCCACACCTACGTCCTCGGACGAGGGAATGGATGCAGTGATATCATCAACAGCCACCGGTTACGCAACCACTTTATCTACTCTCTTAGATTACATGACAATAGATGAGAGGGTGAAACTGTTGCCACCATCGAACCTAAATGTTGCGCCAGATCCAGGCGGGCTTTCCAATAATAGGGACGCTGTCGGTAGAAGCCGTGCTTCCACCGATAGTAGTCCAGTATTTGTACAAAAAGGACTCTCACATTGCGATAAAGACGAGCGCGTATCCGCAGAGAAAAGATCAAACCTTCAACCGCCTGCTCGGCCACCTGTAACTCGAAATATTGCCGAAACAGAAGATTCAATGATGCCACCTGTGGGTAACAGAGATAATTTCATCCCAGTCGGCTCGGAATCAAATATACAGACAATAGGAAAAAGTGCAAGGTTTTTACGGGCTGTGACTGTTGGTGGCAGTAGCTCCAGTCTAAGTAAAAAACTTGATGCCAACATTCACATTACGATTTCGAAAGGTCCCCCCACCTCGTCAGAAGTCGATATTGATAATTTGTTGCCGATTGAAGAAAGGGAGCGGTTTCTTCCGACCGGTGCTGACTCTGAGTCTTTAGACAAAGCTTCAAGTAGTAGTTGTAGTAACACTTCAGATTCCAATGACGATATTCACGTGAGTTGTCAAGTGAACTGCGTTCAAGATCAGGTATTGAATGAAAGCTTCAATCCATCTACGGAACCTGGATTGACTCCTCTACATCAAGAGTTGCGTGCGGCTGAGCTGTTAGATACAAAACTAGAGGGCGCCACTGCTTCTTGTGTAACTGATACCAGAAAGATTTTAACAAACAAAAGTACAGAAGAAGATTACATGGACGTCGTTGAAAGAAAGAAATATATAAAAACAGATTTGTTTGAGGCTTGCAAAGATTTACCGAAAAACAGAGGTCAGGAATCAGGGTTCAAAGGTAATTTTGATCGTGATCAAGATAAAACAAATCTGGGCAAATCCGAACCAGATCTTCTACTGGGACATTCTTCGAACTTTGGTATCTGTGGTCCCGATCTGTATCCGATTATCGCATCTGGTGAAAACATCCGTCGTGAAGGAAATACTGGTTTGTCAGATCGAAAACCAGGCTTTGCTTCTGGTTCGTATTCAGCGATCCCGCCTTCCATAACCCTCCAGGATTTTGAAAATCATACTCGCCCAATTATGTTACCTGCTCAGCCGTTGCCGTTTGGTGACTTCACCTGTCCGAACGAAGAAGACGAAGATGATACTGATGAGCTGATTAACATGGTTTCATCTGTCCTACTTGACCCAAACAATGGAATCTCCCCGAATAAAAGTGACCCGACAGCAGCTGGAAAACTACAATACAGATCTCCTACGGGTGTCAGTGACTTATCGACTCCATCAGGTAACCCTCATCTCTCGCAAACAAATCTGAACGACAATGTATCTACCGGAACCTCAAACCCACTAACTGAATCAGGGAGGGGGACATTAGGCAGTTCCGATGTGTCCAACAGCCCACCAAATGGCGGAGATGATTCCAAAACAGTGGAAGACCAAAAGTTAACTAGCCAGGATATTAGTTACAAAATTGGGGAACCATCGAATACCACAAATGCCACCAATTCAAAAACGGAAAATATTGTTGAAGTTCAAACATCGAATTCTTCCCATGAGTCTTTGGGGAACTCTGATACAAGTTCGGAGATTCATAACAAATCTGTTAAGTCTGTTAAAATCTCTCATGTACATCCACTATATTCGGAAAGAACTTCACGAAGCGCCGATCTTTATCTACCCCTGTCCATTGCTGTCAAAGGTTCAATGGATAATACGATAGCCAGTGATGTTAGTTCAGCCCGTTCTTATGATAATGACCAGTCTCAGGATTCGGACGTCTTAGGGAGGCAGGTGAATAGCCTTCTCTGCCGTACGGCATACTTGGAATACCGAAACCAAAAAGTACAGACATCAATGGTAAAAAATGAAACCAACGTAATCGATCGGACCTCGAGGAGCACGACTCCGTTGGTGCCCTTTGCTGAAGCTTATGAATTAGATACGGGTTCAAACTCTGGCAAGAGCAGTTACACCGAAAAAGAAGGGCTCGATTATGATCAGCTGAAGCAAGACTTGGCAGACTTGCAGAACAGTTTGACACAGGGTCTGCAATTAAAAAGTCCTATTCTCAAAGACGAGGACATTTTTGTCGGTATCAATGAAGCCATTAACAAAACCGGCTCGTCTGAAAATAGCCCCGACGTCCTGCAAGATTCTCGGATACCTACGAACCTATTTAGAAAGACAACGCAGCAGCAGGCAGATTTGCTATTGGGAATGGATAGAATTCTCCGGAAAAAAGAAGACGCTTTTGAATCTTCCGCTTCTGTGTGTTTACCATTATTAGCGGTTGAAAAAGGAAATGAGATTCTGCAGAAGAAAGAGTACAATGAAGGTGGCACCACTCAAAATACAACTTCAAAACTTTCTTTACCAGCTGATGTTGAAACGGTATCCATGGTTCCAGAGATGCTCTTAGAAGATAAACCAAAAAGCCATTCTCAGACAATACAGGAATCGGCGTTTGTCTATCCGAATCAAGTGAATGATCATGACAATGGAGTCCTCCTCGGCAGTACCCAACGTGTCACTCAAACTCCACTTGTGAGTGATGAGTTGGCGCTGAGGGTAGAGCGCATCTTATCGGAAGAACCGCTTTATAATATGAGCAATATAAATTTCCTGGACAGGATCCGACCGGAAACAGGATTCTTCAAAAAATTAAGTTTTAGCTCTGACTGTAAAAGCACTAAAGCGGAAAGTATTTCGGATTTAACCGAAACTGATTCTGCTCCGGCTGAATCGCAAACCTCCAAAGATTCTTTCGATAAATGTCTATCTGATCTACTTAAAAACCAGGAAATTAACGAACAAGATCAAGATTTGAAAATAACTGGAGGTTTTGAAAATAACGCAGAAGAAATATATTTCGGAGAATCTGTTGCAAGTAGGGAAAGTTCCGAAAATTTCAATTGCTCTACTCTTTCCAATTCTTCACATCCAATGGACTCTTCCAAAAAGGAAAGGTCCCTTGAAGTACCAGACTTTGCAGATGTGCAACCTTCCAGGAAGGATATTACGAATAATGGTAATGCCTCGGATTACCGTACAAAGACTGGAGCTTTTGATAATTCCAGCCTAGCCTTTGCCCCATCAAAGCCCTCTTCATCAAATCTAAATGAAGAAACTCGGAGTCCGCATCGTTTTAAACATAACGAGGATGTACTCGTTGAACTCATTAATTTTGGACACAATGAAACTCTTCCGTATCCGGTGAACGAAAGTTCCAACAGCATCAAATTCTTGGATGAAGATGTTCGTAGATGTCTAGATTGGTCAAACATGAGCACATTCAGTTCGCCACCAAAAGAAACGGTTCCTGCTGCTGAAACGGTTAATCTTCTGACACACCCAGAAATGGTAGAAAATATCACAGATGTCGATCCTGAGAGCAAAACGATCAACTTCGCGCCAATATCAAATATTTCAAAAAATGATCCAAAACGAAGCCGGGATGGAAGCATTTCTGGTAAATCTACAACTAATAGCAGCCAGTCGGAATCTGACTGTCCTTCTTTGAATACTGTGACATCAGTTCACGCCATTTTTGCAGAGAGAAAACTTTCTAAAAGTTCCCAATTAGAAAGTCATCTCCAAGAGGACGAAAACTCTCATCAAAGATCTGATGCCATTTCTACTTCCAGCAGCTCTTCAAGCAGGAACCAAAAGCAAAAACGCTCAACTAATAATATATCCACTCAAAGAATAGACCTTGGTTTTTCCTCTGAAGATCTTCGACAATTAAGCAAAAATTTAACCCAAGACGATTCCCTAAGGTTAGATAATGATGTGTATATTTCTAGTAAATCCAAAAATTCTTCACAAAAAAGTCCTTACAAGCTCTCGCTTTCTGAGTCGCAGCCTGATTTCCGTTCCCGAAACCAAACCTCAAGGAAATCTTCCCATAGAAGCTGCTCTGATATCAATTCTCTTCTCCATTCTGAAGACCCTACCCCTTTCTTGAAACCAAAGGGACGTAGCGATATCGATTCTTTAAGAAGGGATTTGGACGCCTTGTCAAACTATGAGCAAGCTGGAAGTAATTTTTTGACGCCGGCCATTTTGGAAAGAGAAAAGCCGAAAGAAAGTGGGGACGTATCCAGCTTGCCTAGTTCTAAAAGCTTCCCGTCTGTTTCTCCTTCCATGGTTGTGTCTCCCTTTGAGATAGAAAATGATCCTGTAACTGCTGTTCCCCAGTCGGGTGACTGTAGCGGCATTAAAAGACACAGTGGCGACTCAACTTCTGTGGCCTCTCAGTTTTATGAAAGCTCGACTTCAAGGGAGTTTGTCATTGGTAAGGCATCTTCGTCAACAAACCTGTCACGAACCAGTTCTGCTTGGATCAGTTGTCGGAAGTCAACTTCAAAAGGAAAAATACACGATGCAAGGTAAGTAAAATAAGTTTATAATAAATATATGAAAAAATATATATATATTCTTAAAATAGTAACTCTGTGTGTGTATGTGTCTGCCTGAACTTTGTGTCTTATGTTCACCCAAACCGCTGGACAGAATTGCTTGAAAATTGGCATGTGGACTACTGACCTCTCAGTGAAGGTCATATAAGAAATATATAACTTTAACGCTAGGGGTCCCCGGGCGGCAACGCCCCCTCCCCCACCCCCACTGAAAACTGTTTTCCTTTTGATTCAAATGAAATTTAAACCATAGGTAAATGACCAAAAAGTATGCCTGTTCCTACACACTGAAATTTAAACCATAGATCCACCGAAAATTCAAATAGGTCCAATTTCAATGAAATGTATACCTAATTAAATACATATTAAATGAGGATGATTTAAATAATATATATATATATATATATATATATATATATATATATATATATATATATATAATAAATGGGAAGTGAGAGCTAGTGTGTGTGTGTATATATATATATATGTGTGTGTATGTATATATGTGTGTATATGTGTGGGTGTATATATGTGTATGTGGGTGTATGTATATATGTGTATGTGGGTGTATGTATATATGTGTATATATGTGTGTGTATGTATATATGTGTATATATGTGTGTGTATGTATATATGTGTGTATGTATATATGTATATGTATATATATGTGTGTGTATGTATATATGTGTGTATGTGTATATGTGTGTATGTATATATGTGTGTGTGTATGTATATATGTGTGTGTGTATGTATATATGTGTGTGTATGTATATATGTGTGTTTGTATGTATATATGTGTATGTATATATATATGTGTGTGTGTATGTATATATGTGGGTGTGTGTATGTATATATGTGTGTGTGTGTATGTATATATGTGTGTGTGTGTGTATGTATATTTGTGTGTATGTATATATATATGTTTGTGTGTGTGTATGTGTGTGTGTGTATGTTTGTGTGTGTATGTATATATATATGTGTGTGTGTGTGTGTATGTATATATGTGTGTATGTATATATATATGTGTGTGTATGTTTGTGTGTGTATGTATATATGTGTGTATGTATATATATATATATGTGTGTGTATGTTTGTGTGTGTACGTATATATATGTGATGTATATATATAATGTGTGTGTGTATGTATGTATATATACATATATATATGTGTATATATTTGGCTAATATAAAGATAAATATCTTATATTAGATCCTATCATGATAAGGAGATCATCGATATTATAGATAGAGCGTTAATATAGGAAATATTAAAATGATGAAATAAAATTTGAAAGTTTACAAATTTATTGAATCATCAGGTTTTTAAGCAAGGAATATAATAAACTGACCTTTAATCCATGGATTTTCAAAGAATTGCTCTTCTCTTTAGAAGTTTTTTCCGTATATATATATATATATATAATAAAAATACAATCTAAGAACCCATCTACTTTACTAATAATTTTAACTTTCGAACTTGACTGCCGAATTCTGCTGTATTAGCGCACAATTTGCATATCTGACTGTACACATGTTTCCCAGTCACCTTTGATGTAGAGATGATGCCTCGAAATATTATAACAGCATCGATTTACACTATAAATCGAGGAATAAATATTATTTCTCACAGTTGCCAAAACGCCATACATTGTTTTGCTCGGTATCCCAAACCCAAATTTTATTTTCATCATATCCCCAAAACTTCTAATGCCGGCACATAGATATTTGCAGAACATAAACATTGGTACCAAATTTATTTTGGTAGCACAATTAGCCACCAAATTATGACCGTTCAAAGTTTGTTGGAAATTAGAAAATTTGCTGTCTTGTGTGCTGCTACTGACACTGTCAATAAATTCCCTTTCTCCCTCTGTGTATCTAGAACTAAGCGGAACTTCCATGAGCAAAATTTCTTTTCCAGAACTGCTGTCTGTGGAACACAGTACCACGGGACTGCTTCCCGGCTGACTATAACATTGTCGTTTTCAAGTCCAATTCTTGTTGAGCCGTTCTCCTAAATCAGGGGCGGGCAACCTTTTCATAGTGAGGGCCAGATGAGACTTTTGGAAGGACATCGTGGGCCGAAGTGAAAAACGAAAACTCAGAATTACTATATTTTTTTTACATGAATAAATTGTACAAAAATTGCATTGAACACTCTACAAATCTGATATTTTTTCTCAAGAGACTTCTGTATGTGATGTTATAAAAGGCGCCGACGAAGAGCCATTTTGGAATCATAAAAAATAATGACAGAGGAAGTAGCAAGTTGATCCAGCATTCGTTTTGACACACCTCACATAAGTTCTCTGTTTCATGCCCTTTCCTCGTCTCTCGTTTCCTCTTTGCCTCTCTTTTTCTATTTTTATCTCAGGCCAAGGATTTTAAATTAATAGCTAAAGAAAAATTAAATATACATGCATCATCGCTCGCTGATATTTATACATTTTTATCCCACTGTAAATCTTAATTGAAACCTACTTTTACGTCTATGTCACTAAATGAGATGAGTTTTACTGGGAGATCCGCAGGCCGGATTGCAATAATAAAGCATAGCAAGGTGGTGGGCCGGACACTAAGCCTTCGCGGATCGGATGTGGCCCGTGGGCCGGAGGTTGCCCGCTCCTTCTCTAGAGAATATACTAGCACTGAGCTCTCATTCCCAACTTCGTTTCACAGACAATCTCTGATCAGGTGACTGGTCTTGCTGCACAGATAACCACGCAGACATATGGTCTGCACCTTTTGTACACAGTCTCTAGCGAAGTGATTGGGGGCATAGCATCTATAGCACTTATAACCATGAATGGTTGAGTTATCCAGGTAGGCTACACTGCAGAAACGACTGGTACTCCCACTACAACTTTGTCCTTCATCAGCGCCCAAGCTCGGGCACCCAGCTTTTATAGAGACAGATCATCCACCCTTGAGGAGATCTGTAGGAGCCTTTTCATGAGGTCAGGAAGCCCCTGGTATGCCTCCAAATAGGACAAATAATTCCGCAAATCTGCCAAATATACTTAGCAAGTTAGCTTCTTTCTAAGAACTGCAGGCTTGTGGAACTCTCTTCCTGCTGACTGTTTTCCTCTTACCTATAGCCTTGGCCTTTTCAAGACTAAGGCCAATAGGCATCTCCTGTCTTTGCGATAATCATTTTTCGTTCTTGTTAGCTCCTTCCATCAAGTGGCTTCATGCCTTGTCTGGAGCGATTTCCATAAAATAATAAATTAAAATTCATCAATGGTTTCACTCGAACGCAACACACAGGCTGTAAGTAGTTCTTCTTAATTCGGGCCACGTCAGATTTCTCTTCCTTGGTCAGTTTTTAGGCTCAAATTAATAATTATTTTAAATTGTCAGGAGGCAATCATCATCTGCTGCCCTTTTAAAAATTAAGATATTTCCGACTTGCCTGAAATTTGAACCATAGATATTAGACACAATTTAGCAAGATTGGATAATTTGGGATAATTTTAAGATACATTAGGGGAGCAGTTAAGTCCCCAAATTTAACACCACCCCTTTAAAATTAGAATAAATTTTAACCTTCAATTAAGAACTTTTCCCAAAATTTTATATTTGTTGGAGAATTTTATGCACACTAGGGGGAGTGGTCATAAGTCTCGCATTTTAACGCCTCCCTCCTTACCATATTCAAATATTTCTGATTTTCATGAAATTTGATCCATAGACATTAGACATCAATTAAGGAAGATTCCCTGAATTTCAATTTCTTTGGAAGATCTTAAGACGTAATGGTGGGGTTGAAGCTGAAGCCCCAAATTTTATACATTTTTTAAAAATAATAAACCATTTAATCTTTCAAAGTGTAGTATCTGTTCCGATGGATGCTACACCCCTTAGACCGGTACCGTCTTAGCCCTCGGGCCTTGATTTCGCCGGTCTTAGGGTTTGTCCTGTGCAGTTTTAGGAGGTCCACCCTCCCAGGCTTTGCCTTCTCACACTTTGAGAAGGGGTTTGTTTATTGCTAATCGCCTGAGGCGCCCCTACTGTCGAATGCTGACGGGACTGCCCAGGCATTTTTTTGTAGGCCAGAGTGCTCTTCTTCTAGGGCACTGACTTTTCAATCCCACTTTCCAACCTTGTGTCACATCTTACCGCTGTAGGAGGGAGATAAATACAAAATAAAAAATAAAATAAAGATTCTAGAGATAAATCTCTAGTAACATATATATATTTTGAGTTCTTCAGACCATAATCACAAAATCGAACAAACAATATTATTTTTAAAAAAATAAATAAATTCTTTATTTAAAAAAAAAAATTTTTTTGAAATAATTTTTTCAAGCAATATTATTTAAAAAAAAAAAAAATTTTTAAACAATTTAAAAAAAAAATTTTTTAAACAATTTTTTTTTAAATAATTTTTTTCAAGCAATATTATTTAAAAAAAAAAAAAATTTTAAACAATTTTTTTAAAAAAATTTTTAAAACAATTTTTTTAAAAAATTTGAAAACAATTTTTTGTTAAAACAATTTTTTTCAAACAATATTATTTAAAAAAAATTTTTTTAATATTTATCTGCTCGACATGCTCCAGCTATTCTTGTAGTTAATTACTCTCTTGATTGCGAAATCCCAATGTTTAAAATATTTTAAATGCTTTTAATTTATTACTTGAAATATAAAAAAAGTGTATGCCATGAACTTTTATTTAGAATTCAATATAGGCGCCAGCATTCACCACCAGCTTCTCAAGCTGCTTGGGAACTGCATCAACTGATTTCACAGGTAGCTCCGTTTTTTTATAATGAGTTATCATTTATCAAGACAAAAAAAGACACTGGAGGATAAGGGTTAATGAAATCTATGGATAGATTGACAGTTGAAAACAGCAATCATTTCCCCTTTGTCAGAAACATTGTCCATGGAACATGAGGACTTGCTGTTTTCTGGGTTGACTGTTGTTTTGAGTGAGTGGGATGTGGAGATTTTCAATCCTCTCATAGTATTCATCGGTCATTGCAATCTTTGTAGGGATGGCCTTCTGTAAAGAAGTGGCAATCATCATATATATATACATATAAAACCTCAGCACCTTCCTCCCCTCTCTCCCACGCTAAGACTAATTCACTAACACTCCCACCCCTCCCCTTTTTCACTCACAGCTGTCCACATTCATTTCACTCTCTGCCACTGACTGACTTCTCTCAGCCCGGACCTTGGTCCAGCGCTCTTAGTAGCCACAGCTACTACTTTTCCTTATCAAGCCATCATGTCAACCCAATATTTCGATGTACTTGTATGATATTTTTCGTAAAATTATCATCCTGAGGAAGTCTTACAAATAAAGACGAAACGTTGATGAATATATAAAAAATATCTCTTGGTTTTTCCTTTTACATTTCCCATATATATATATATATATATATATATATATATATATATATATATTATTACTATTTCATGTATCCACATAAAATTTTATAAGGAGATATAATTTTTTATGTATCAATTTTCAGTATTTACTTCAACAGTGCTCGATACGTAAGTAGAGCTAGGTAGTAAGCTATGAAAATATATTTATGGCAATTAAGCTACACAGAGGCTCCTGCGTTTCATCTCCGGGGGGAAATCTTTTAGCCTGAAGATTCCCCCCAGGGATGAAACGCGGAAGCCTCTGTGTAGCTTAATTGCCATAAATATATTTTCATAGCTTACTATATATATATATATATATATATATATATATATATATATATACTTTCATGGCTCTGTATAATTAAATCGAGGAAAAATCTGAAAGACCTTGAAAGACAAAACAAGAGAGAAACAATTGATGTCTAATTAAATAGTCTCTATTTTTTTTTTTTTTTTTTTTTAACGACTTAAAGTTGGTAAATTTTGTTTCTGCTTTTGTTATCTGCTAGACATTTTCTTTCCTTTCCAAATTCTAAGTTTCTAAAAGAGAGGCATTGTCTTTTATTCTTTCTGCTTTTAGAGTTGATTTCCCTCTCTCGAAAGCAGGTAATGTTTTTGATTTGGGTTCCTTTTACTTTTAAAATGAGTTCCCCCCCCACCCGCATTTTCTTTCCCTTTATTGTGCATAGATTTACTTCCTCTCTCTCACCCCACCCTCCTCTCTCTCTTTCTCTTTCTCTCTCTCGCTTCCTCTTTCTCTCTCGCTTTCTCTTTCTCTCTCGCTTTCTCTTTCTCTCGCTTTCTCTTTCTCTCGCTTTCTCTTTCTCTCTCGCTTTCTCTTTCTCTCTCGCTTTCTCTTTCTCTCTCGCTTTCTCTCTCGCTTTCTCTCTCTCTCTCTCTCTCTCTCTCTCTTTCTCTCTCTCTCTTTCTCTCTCTCTCTTTCCCTTTCTCTCTCTCTATTTCCCTCTCTCTCTCTCTCTCTTGTAATATTTTCTTCGATTTTAATACCAGATTTTTATGGGCTTATCCTTATGTTTGCTATTCATTTTATTTATTCATTAACTATGGAAATTCCATGGTGCTTTCTATGTAAATCTGTTTAATTTACTGTTAATAATAATAATAATATTCCTTTTGACATAATAAATATCTGTCAGGGTCAATACTATTTAATAAAAAAAAGAAAAAAAAAAGAATGATTTTTTTCTTAGTGTACTGTTTTCTTTTCATATTATCATCCTTCTAGGCATTAACTCCTCCTTTTTTTTGGGGGGGGGGTTAGTGTCTGTTTGTTATGATACCATCCTCTCAGTAATTACCTCCTCCTTTGGGGGTCAGTGTAATATATGTTCGTTCACCATGATATCACTCTCCCAGGTTAGCAAAAATATGCGACTGGATGTCTAAAAAAAATTTTTTTTTTTTGTTACATTTTAACCATGTAATTCCAAGATGTTGACATGTAATCGCCGAAAAAATAGAATCTCATTTGTATTTTTTCATTAAAAGCATTGGGGAAACGGTTAACATTCTACCCAAATCCCTAATCTCTATGTAAAACGGATCGGGGGGGGGGCTTGTTCGGGTGGGCACCTCCTCTAAATAGTAAAGTAATGCGTATGCTATTCCCCGTGTTGTCGAAAATATATATTCCAAAATCCATAATAATCGGTTCATAAAAAACAATTAAGAATTAAAAACATATATATATATATATATATATATATATGTAATGTAATTCTTTACAGTTGTGGTAGAGCGACGAGTTCTTGCTGTGAATGCCATATACAGAGAAACCAGCGATTGAAGCAAAATCTGTTGTACTAACTTAGTAACAATACTAGTATTATCATCTAAATCAGGGGTGGGCAACCTCCGGCCCGCGGGTCACATCCAGCCCGCGAAGACTTAGCGCCCGGCTTGCCACTCTGCTATGCTTTATTATTGCAATCCGGCCCGCGGACCTCCCAGTAAAACTCATATCATTTTGTGACATAGACGTAAAAGTAGGTTTCAATTAAGATTTACAGTGGGATGAAAATGTATGAATAGCAGCGAGCGATGATGCATGTATATTTCATTTTTTTTTTTAACTATTAATTTCAAATCCTTGGCCTGAGATAAAAATAGAAAAAGAGAAAGAGAGAGGCAAAGAGGAAACGAGAGACGAGGAAAAGGTATGAAACAGAACTTATGTGAGGTGTGTTAAAACGAATGCTGGATGAACTTGCTACTTCCCCGTCATTATTTTTTATGGTTCCAAAATGGCTCTTCATCGGCGCCTTTTATAACATCACATACAGCAATCTCTTGAGAAAAAATATCAGATTTGTATAGTGTTCAATGCAATTTTTGTACAATTTATTTTATGTAAACAAAATATAGTAATTCTGAGATCTCGTTTTTCACCCCGGCCAGAGATCTCCTTCCAAAAGTCTCATCTGGCCCTCACTCTGAAAAAGTTGCCGCCCCTGATCTAAATGAATAAATGCAAAACCTTTTTTCCCATTTATCTGAACTATGTTTATATCAAAAAACCTTAAGCTTATTGGTCCCCCGATTTAAAAACTGATAACTTTTCTTTCTATTTTTTCTCTTTTCTTTTTTTCAGTGTTCCCGTACAAACTGATGATAAACTTCCAACAAGTGTTGAAGTAAAATATCCTCTCAACCAACAAAGAGAAACCGGTAAGTTTATTGTGTCTGGACTTTTTCCCTATGTCCATTTTATCAAACGGACTTTCTGACAGGTTTACGACCCCCCCCCTCCCATTTTTCTTCTTTTTTTTTATCTCCACTTTCTTCTCAACTTTTCCATCTCTTTTTCTTTGCTATTGTTTTTTTGTTTTTCTATCTTCAATTTAAAATCATATCTTTATTTAAAAAATTCAACAAAAGGTTCATCTGTTAAAATGTCTATTCAGCAAAATGTCAATCTGGCTCGTAGACGAAATTAGTTTGGGGAAACGCTCGGCTAGTCTACATAAAGTTAACGAGGTGAATTTTATTTTATTTTGGTGTGTGCAATTGAGGGATTTGACTGGTGCTGCCTTAGTTGGGGAACTTCCAAGCATGTGCCCATTAATATTTAAACTAATTTTATTAAAAAAAACTTAAAAAAACAAAAAAAAATAGAATAAACAAGCCGCGCATGCGTGGTCCCCCTCTGTATGTGACTCGATGTGGCGAGTGTAAAATGCAATAAATTTGGGCAATTTGGGCATTGTTGACCCCCCCCCTTTGACCCCGAACCAGAATTTTTCTGAGGTCAAGGATGCTCATTTTATATCCAGAACAATTGCCTCTACATTTTGGCCAAGTTTCAGAAAAATTGAATTGATGGATCAAACATTATGGGAGAAAAGGGTCATTTTTGCCATTTATGGGGGCTTTTGACCCCCTAAGGGCGCGAACAAGATTTTTTTCCAAGGTCAGCGATACTTATTTTCTATTAGCAACAATTACCTCCACATTTTGGCCAAGTTTCAGAGAAATTGAATGGATGGATGAAAAGTTATGGCGGCAAAAAATGGCTATTTTTTGCCATTTCGGGGCCTTTTAACCCCCTGGGGGCCTAACCAGATTTCTTTTTAAAAATTGGAGAATGTCACTTTCTAACCTGACCAAAGTGACAACTTCATGCAAAATTTCAGAGAAATTCAATGGATGGTTGCGGAGAAAAATCCGGATGGACGGACAGACGGACATGCCCCAAAACATAAGTCCCCCGATTTTATAAATCAGGGGACCCAAAAAAATCTTGGTTAACACAAGTAATTTTGTTTACGATTTCAGATACACCACAATAAATTTCGTTTTTACGGATATTCGTTCACCATTTTGATTTGAATTTCTTTCTATCATTAGTTGTGATTTTAGGATTACAAATTTTTTATGAGGAATTTTATTTTAAAATAAAACGATTTTTTAAAAGTCAGATTTAACACAAAAAATTTTGTTTGCAATTGATGATATGTGTATTTTAAGAAAAAGGTTGGGGATATTAAATATTTATTTATTTTTCTTGAAATACACAACATGAAAAATAAAATTTTCTGTGTTTATTAAAACATATTGTAAAAAAAAAAAGACGCAAACTATAAAAAAAATTTATTTGATTATGCATTCTGCCCTCGTGGGGAGGCAAGTAAATAGTGGCACAAAAACATTTTAGAACGAGAATTCTGCAATGTTTCGTTTGATTATTAAAAAAGTTTTGTAATTAAAAAATGTATCCTACATTAAAAATAAATATTTAATAAACATTTCTTAAAATAAATATTTCCCTGTATTAAAAAGCGCGCTTTTGACGAAAACCTAAAAAACACAGCGTTATTATTCGTTTGTTTACAAAAAAAACGGTATGGTCAATCGGTGTAGACCGATTTTCGTCTCTTTTGATCTATTCAATTTCCATGGTCCTTATTCTTTATATGGTCCTTATTCTTTATATGGTCCTTATTCTTTATATGGACCTTATTCTTTATATGGTCCTTATTCTTTATATGGACCTTATTCTTTATATGGACCTTATTCTTTATATGGACCTTATTCTTTATATGGACCTTATTCTTTATATGGACCTTATTCTTTATATGGTCCTTATTCTTTATATGGTCCTTATTCTTTATATGGACCTTATTCTTTATATGGACCTTATTCTTTATATGGTCCTTATTCTTTATATGGTCCTTATTCTTTATATGGACCTTATTCTTTATATGGTCCTTATTCTTTATATGGTCCTTATTCTTTATATGGTCCTTATTCTTTATATGGACCTTATTCTTTATATGGTCCTTATTCTTTATATGGTCCTTATTCTTTATATGGTCCTTATTCTTTATATGGTCCTTATTCTTTATATCGACCTTATTCTTTATATGGTCCTTATTCTTTATATGGTCCTTATTCTTTATATGGTCCTTATTCTTTATATGGTCCTTATTCTTTATATGGACCTTATTCTTTATATGGACCTTATTCTTTATATGGTCCTTATTCTTTATATGGTCCTTATTCTTTATATGGACCTTATTCTTTATATGGTCCTTATTCTTTATATGGACCTTATTCTTTATATGGACCTTATTCTTTATATGGACCTTATTCTTTATATGGACCTTATTCTTTATATGGTCCTTATTCTTTATATGGTCCTTATTCTTTATATGGTCCTTATTCTTTATATGGACCTTATTCTTTATATGGACCTTATTCTTTATATGGTCCTTATTCTTTATATGGTCCTTATTCTTTATACGGACCTTATTCTTTATACGGACCTTATTCTTTATATGGTCCTTATTCTTTATATGGTCCTTATTCTTTATATGGTCCTTATTCTTTATATCGACCTTATTCTTTATATGGTCCTTATTCTTTATATGGTCCTTATTCTTTATATGGTCCTTATTCTTTATATGGACCTTATTCTTTATATGGTCCTTATTCTTTATATGGTCCTTATTCTTTATATGGACCTTATTCTTTATATGGTCCTTATTCTTTATATGGTCCAATATAACTGATACAAGATAATAATTAAAAAAATTTAGTCTGCAAAACTCGTCTGGATCGATGTAAGATAACGCTAATTGGTACTCTTATAGAAAATGACTCGCGTTTCTGTGACTTCGCGTCGTCAACGTTCGGGCAGGTCTCGGAAGCGGCCGAGAGTTGACGAAACTATTAACCAATCAGGTTACAGCAGGCATTAGACAATCAGGCTACAACAAGCAGCCGATAACTTTTGGAAGAAATTAATCGCGTTCAATAATAAAAAAAATGAATTTCTATAATCTCTGTCAGCTCGTTGAATCTCCTGAAGGACTTTGAAATTTTGAAAAGTATTGAAAAAAAAAAATTTTGGTGCGTGTTCAGTGTTTCGTTGGGACGGAAAAATTATTTATGTGTGAAAACAATATTCTGTACTTAATCAGTGCTATTTTATTATTCAATGTTGAAAAAAGTGGGAAAAATTATCCACTAGAACTTTAATTACAAATATTTTTCAATTTTCCGTATCGTACAAACAAGTCACTTCGATGACTATGCCTCCATCTTCTTCCGTGTGACACAAGTCAAGGGCAGATAATTTGTAAGGGCAGATAATACACATTTTAAAAACAAAAAGAAAAAAAACTGATTCCAGCAATAAGCCGCTGCGACTGCAGAAAATCGATTTCTTGACATCGCTACATAAATAAATAATGTCTTCCATGTTCAACCGGTTGACATCCATTTTCGGAGAACTTCTTATTTCTATTATAAATTACATCATTCTTGCCTAACCCTTTGCATGATTACCTGCCCTTACAAATTATCTGCCCTTGACTTGTGTCCAACGAAACAAGATGGAGGCATAGTCATCAAAGTGACTGGTACGATACAGAAAATGGAAAAATATTTGTAATTAAAGTTCTAGTGGATAATTTTTCCTACTTTTTTCAACATTGAACAATAAAATAGCACTGATTAAGTACATTGTTTTCACACATAAATAATTTTTCCGTCTCCAGGAAGCACCAAAATTTTTTTTTAAAAAAAACAACATTTGCTTAACAAATCAAATAAAATCATCTTTTGAAACTTTCCGGTGCACAAACAAAAACACATTTTATTTAAAAACATTTGATTAACAAGGGTTCCTTTGACAAAAAAAAAACAAAAATTAACATATAATTAATAATAACAGTTGTTTAGCTAAGGTTTGTTCATTTTTTATTTCTATATATGTATTTTTTTTTAGTTTGATTTTCTTTGTCATAATTTAACGGCTGCCACTCTTCAATTTAGTGTTTGGCAGTTTTCGCCTCGTTTTCGCCTCGTCAACTCTCGAGCACTTCCGTAATCTACCCGAACGTTGACGATGTAAAGTCACAGAAACATGGTGCGTCATCTATAAGAGTACCCACAAATTAAAGAAAGTCTTTGGTTTCGAAATGACATCATCGAGATAATCAAAAAAAGAAGCATGAACTGGTTTCGCCACGTCGGCAGAAGAGGTCTTGAAAGCAACCTATACAAAGCACTCAAGGAATAATTTCCCCTGGTAAAAAATCTTGTGGTAGGCCTCCAAAGCGCTGAACTGATTAGATCTGCAGTGATGATGAGCTTCCTTTGCTCACAGTGGAAGGATTAATAAAGAACAATTTTATTTTTAAGGCTGAAAGGTCATATATTTTGTGTTCGAATGACAACCATAGAAAACACCTATTTTGACTTTGTATAATTAAAGTTGGATTGTCATTGAATTGGAAGGATTTTGTATCAAGACATTTTGCAAAGATCCTCTGAGGATTATCCAATAAAGTAAAGAATTATTTAAAAAAGAAACAGTAATTGAATTTTTTTTTAAGCAGCTACTAAATGTTTGTTTTTTTTTTGTTTTTTTTAATTTTGTTTATTTTTTCATTAAATTCTTTACTATTTCTTCTTTGATTTAAATTTGTTAGCTCACCATATTCCCCCAAACCAGTCAAATGGCGTTGAGTTAAATTGTCACGCATCAAAAATCTACCAAACGCAGGCGCAGAGTGAAAAAACGGATACAAAGTCTTCTAACGGTATTTCTTCGTCTCCTTCTGGTTCCGAAGACAGTGTTGCCAGTGACAAAACATGGACTCTCAGACCATACAAGTAAGTTTATATTTTTTTATATAATGATGTTAGTGTCTTTCTCATTATTACAAAACAGCTATGTCCAGCATCGAGATTATCATAAGGATGAATCGATTACACTGGTAGGGTCATGTGGAACGTTTACCTCCCTAAATAAACCATTGCAGGAAGGTTGGCCGGCCATGGGAAACTTGGAAGCAAGTGATTGGACAAGACCGCACAAAGTGGAATTTGGAGACTGCTGACCTGCTGAAGCGTGAGAACTTGAGAGTGAGCTTGCGTAATATTAGAAAACGTCTGATCCCTGAACAACGGAAAAGTGACGTTAAATGAAGAGAAGAAGCTATGTTTCGGAAATTTTGAAATGGGGATCGATAATTCGGATTACTATTGGTTGTTATATTCACAACGTTTCGGCCGATGTAACCTCCAACCTTCTTTAGGTGCATCTTTTTGAGCTCTGGAATCTTTATGGAATTTTAAACTTAACTCTTTATTTAATTCACGAGAGTAGATTGTTCTCGATCCGACAATCATGACCTGGTAGAAATGTTAAGTTTTTAAAAAAAATTTTTTTACTTATTTTTGGTTATAAAAAAAAAAACTTAAATTTCATGACTGGGTAGAAGTGTTAATAAATTTCTAATTTTTTTGTTTTTACTGGTTTTACTGGTTGTTTTTTTTATTGGTTGTTAAGAAAAAAACTTAAATTTTATGACTGGGTAGAAGCATTAATAAATTTCTATTTTTATTTTATTATTGGTTGTAAAAAAACAACTTAAATTTCATGACTGGGTAGAAGTGTTAATAAATTTCTAATTTTTTTTTTTTTTACTTATTATTGGTTGTTAAGAAAAAAACTTAAATTTTATGACTGGGTAGAAGCATTAATAAATTTCTATTTTTATTTTATTATTGGTTGTAAAAAAACAACTTAAATTTCATGACTGGGTAGAAGTGTTAATAAATTTCTAATTTTTTTTTTTTTTTCTTATTATTGGTTGTTAAGAAAAAAACTTAAATTTTATGACTGGGTAGAAGCATTAATAAATTTCTATTTTTATTTTATTATTGGTTTACAACCAATAATAAAATAAAAATAGAAATTTATTAATGCTTCTAAAACAACTTAAATTTCATGACTGGGTAGAAGTGTTAATAAATTTCTTTTTTTTTTTTCTTTTTTTTTTTACTTATTATTGGTTGTAAAAAACAACTTAAATTTCATGACTGGGTAAAAGCGTTAATTAATATTCTTTCTTATTTTTTTTTTTACTCATTGCTTGTAAAAAAAAAAAAAAAGAAATAAAAAATAAAAAATAATAATTAACGCTTCTACTGAGTTATAAAACTTAAGTTTGTTTGACCAGGAAAAGAATCTAATAACGAATCATAAGAGTTTTCAGCGGAAACTACAAAAAATACGGGACTAATAAGCTGCTCAGAACGATAGGTTAATACTACAATCTATCAGCCTGCATCTACGCATGTCCACTATCAAGTTAAAATGGTGTAAGAAATTGGCATCTAGGATAGCGATGGGGACATCTGTAATTATAAAAATCCACGTGCAATCTCTGTGTAGTTTTTTTTTTTTTTTTTAACATATTTCACCCCAAACAAGGCAGGCCGCCACTGTAGACGTAAGGGGTTACTGAGAACTAGGGTGTAGGTTTTGGGTGTCATCCTAAGTTGGGAGCAGCGTAGCGAGATGTCTGTTTACATTAGTTTTTAACCATCTGCATGTTGGTATTGTCGGGGAAACAGAGAGCAGGGAAGAAGTTGCAGAGATGTCTGTTTACGTTAGTTTTAAACCTCTGCATGTCGGTACTGTTAGGGAAGCAGGAAGCAGGGAGAGAATTGCAGAGGCGGGCAGCACGAGGAAAGAAGCTATTGGAGAAGAAGGCTTTCCGGCATCTGAGGACCTCCACAGTGAGTGGATGGGATTTAGCTGATTGTCGAGTTGGTCTAGTGCATTTACGTCGAGGGGGCACCAGAGTAGCCAGTTCATCGGAGCACAAAGTCCAAAGATCATGCAATTTGACCAAACGTAGGTATCCAAATTATTTTGATTTTAATAGGATTTTGAAAGTTAAATTTAATTCTTAGGGTATCCTTTAGTCATTAAATTATTAATTTAACCAAATTGTTATAAAACTATAACTGTGTTATGGTCATGTTATGCACCAATTTTATGTGTGTTCCCTTATGAAGATTAGAATCAAGATATAATTGCACTAAACTTTATGTCTAGAATCCTTATTGTGATTTTGATCAAAATCCATTACATCATTTCTAGAAAATGTGTAAAATTTAAGGCTTCAGAGATCGTAAGAAGAAATTGAAATTCATGGAATCCTGCTTAATTGGTGTCTAATGACTATGGATCAAATTCAATGCAAATCTGAAATATTTGAATTTTAAAATGGAAGATTGTACCCATATTATGCTTCCGTCAGGAAATATTTATTAACTGATGTCTCATACCTATTGTTAAAAAAAATTGGAGGTATCTGAATTTTCACAAATAGTTTCTCACCTCCTTTTTTCCCCTTTTTGCATGAAACTAAATATAGCCCACATTACGACCCCTAAAGCCTTTTTACCCCCCTTTGCATGAAGCTAAATTACACTAAATCATGGATGTGAGACCTCCACATTTTAGTGGAATTTAGCTTCTTTGTAAATCAGAAGTAGCAGAATTTAAAAAAAAAAATTTAAAAAAATAAAAAATTTTAAATCCGCATTTTCTTTAAATTCAGAAAAGACTGATTTTTTTTTTAAATTTAAGCAAAGACTGATTTTTTTTTAAATTTAAGCAAAGACTAATTTTTTTTTATTTAAGCAAAGACTGATTTTTTTTAAATTTTAGCAAAGACTGATTTTTTTTAAAATTTAGCAAAGACTGATTTTTTTTTTTAATTTATGCAAAGACTGATATCTTTTTTAATTTATGCAAAGACTGATATTTTTTTTAACAAAAGCAAAGACTGATTTTTTTTATTTAAAGTAAAGACTGATTTTTTTTATTTAAAGTAAAGACTGATTTTTTTTATTTAAAGCAAAGACTGATTTTTTTTTTATTTAAGCAAAGACTGATTTTTTTTTAATTTAAGCAAAGACTGATTTTTTTTTAATTTAAGCAAAGACTGATTTTTTTTTAATTTAAGCAAAGACTGATTTTTTTTTAATTGAAGCAAAGACTGATTTTTTTGTAATTGAAGCAAAGACTGATTTATTTTTTATTTAAGCAAAGACTGATTTATTTTTTATTTAAGCAAAGACTGATTTTTTTGTAATTTAAGCAAAGACTGATTTTTTTGTAATTTAAGCAAAGACTGATTTTTTTGTAATTTAAGCAAAGACTGATTTTTTTGTAATTTAAGCAAAGACTGATTTTTTTGTAATTGAAGCAAAGACTGATTTTTTTGTAATTGAAGCAAAGACTGATTTTTTTGTAATTAAAGCAAAGACTGATTTTTTTAAATTTTAGCAAAGACTGATTTTGTTTTTTAATTTAAGGGATCAGTTTCGCTTATGAATTTCTAGCATTTTAGGGCAGTTAACTAAGAGATAATTTCTGTGCAATTTTGGGAGGTAGTGGGGGGTCTATTTTTTAGGTGATTACATGTGGTTTAATGAGTTTTTTGTTTGTTTGAGGAAAGGGCACTCGAACTAAGGGTTTGTGGTAGGGTAAGTAATTATTATTTTTTTTTTTTACTAAACTTTTACCATGAAAAAAATTCCCCATGGAAGTTTTTCGGGGTCAAAATATGTCACAGCCAAGCTTGGCTGGCAGTAGATGTGGAGGAGGGAGGGGGGGGGGGGTATATAAACATACACACATACCTAAGTTTATATAAATAGAGATTATTTATTTATAAAATTATTAAAGTTTAAGAAAAAACCTGATACAAAACCGAAACTCTCAAGTTAAACAAGTTCTGGTGTGCACGTAATTGCTGTGGCAAATGTTTTTGTTTAAGACGATGGATGAGAGTCGTCGGCTAACTAGCTTCCGAATGTTTGATTGATTGATCCACATGAAAACTGTCATCAAATTTATCTTTTTGTTATAAAATTGTTATTTCTCCAAATTTTCTTTCATTGTGAGCGATATCACATTTATTAATTTATTAATCAATTAGCTGTTCCTACCCGGTATTGCCCGGGAATCTTTTTTTTACCATTTGCTTTTTTTTGTTGCCAAATTATTTTGGCAAACCAGAAAAATCCCGACTTAAAGTCTGCAGCAAACAGTGTTTGTTCAGATTCAGTTAATTTTGAACTACCATAATTCGCATGTATCTCAATATAAATAAGCACCGAAAAATCTTTTTCTTTTTTCTTTATTTCTTTTTTCTTTATTTCTTTTTTCTTTTTTCTTTTTCTTTTTCTTTTTTTCTTTTTTTTTCTTTTCTTTTTTAAAATCATTTTATTTTTTTCCAGACCAGCCGGCTCTCATAAATGGTATTATACGAATTACTGCGACGATTTGATCACTGGTGAGAGTGGTACCACTACCTTAGAAAGTGCTGATACGGGTAAGACCTTACGATTATCTCCTATTCTTTGTTTGTGGAGGTTTACCTAAAAGTTTTTTTGTTTTTTTTAAGATATACAGCAATCAAAATGTTTTGTACGTTCTTTGCCGTACAGTTATCGTCTTCAAGCCTCTGCTTTTACTGCAGACTACGATCTATCATGTCTGAAGTGTTTCCAAGACTTCCTGTCTGTCACCGCGTTGATTGACTGATTGATCTGTACGTCTCAAAACATTCGTCATCACGCCATCTTCTTTGTGGTTTACTTCTTTTTCTGTATCCTCCCACTGTTTCTCAGATCTTCAAAATACTGCGATTTCTAAATATCTTGTATTTATTGCCGCTTTAAACTTATAAGAAATTTGTTCAGTTTTAAAATCGCGATGACCGATCCATGATTAGATTGATATGTAATGTGAAATCTGACCAAACCCAACTCATTAGGTCGGAGGATTTGCTGAAACACTACATTAGACCAGCATAGAGGCTATCCGAAGGACGAATCTATTACGCTAATACCGTCATGTTGAGCGTTTATCATCCAGGATAAACCTTTACAGAAGCATGGATGTCTTAAACTGCAGGAAGCTTGACCAGCCAAGGAAGCAAGTGATTGGACAAGATTGTACAAATTGGAAAGACTGTGTTGTAACTTTGCACATTTTATTCTATAATCGAATCTCAATCGAATCACAAGTCTGGTTTCGGAGGTGGACCAAATCCCAACTCCTCAATGTTTCTCCTCTCTCCGTGGCAGTGTGCAACCTTTCTCGTCCTTAACCAAGCGAAGAACTGGATTTATTATTCACTTGTTGCACGTAATTTTGCGCCATTTTTAATTCACCTCTTTTTTTCTCTGGATCACTACCTCCTACTCCTTTCACAATGGTTTCTTATCACTTCTCCTCCTACTCCTCCATTATTGCCTTTCTTCTTTCTCTCTTGTATTCCCTTTCCTTTCTTCTCAAGTGTTTTAATGGCGAAATCCTATTTTAATCACCCAAATTGTTTTTTTTTTCTAACCAATTTATTTTGAATGACATTTCACATTAGTTCATTATTTTTTTTCTCTCTCTTTTTCTCTCTCTTTTTCTCTCCCTCTCTCTCTCTCTTTTTCTCTCTCTTTCTCTCTCTCTTTTTCTCTCTCTTTCTCTCTCTCTTTCTCTCTCTCTTTTTCTCTCTCTTTCTCTCTCTCTTTTTCTCTCCCTCTCTCTCTCTCTTTTTCTCTCAAGCTGCCATTTTATCCTTCCTATATGCACGTATATCACACTTGTATCTCATGCTGCAACACATGCGTTGTGTCTACAAATATTCATATAAAAATAAAGAAAACCTCAATATGTGTCTCCCCAAACCAAAATTTGGTTTTCATTATATCTATCAGATTTGGTCTATCGTTAGCTTGGCGCCATCCGTGTGCGCTACTACTACAGTGGGTTACGGTAGTTCTCTGTCCGAACTGTTTGGTCTTGGTCGTTGGGTCTACATTGACCTCTTCCGTCCAACATCCAGTGACATAGACACCATTGATCCGTTAATAACGCATTCATTTGCTGCCTATTCATATCCGCCCTGCCACAAATCCAGGATTTCACCATCGCCTTCTAAGGTTGGCCGAGGTTCAGTCATTAACTGGCGTTGCCATGTCTGTTCGTCATGGTAGGACCTGCCAGCGAATAAAAATCCCGGACGACATAGCCACAGCACGACCCCATTTTCACTTCTCCACCCCGTTAAGACCAGCCGGATGGATTTAAACTTTTAATGTGAGCAAATAGACCTTTGCAAAATATAAACGATACCAAATGCAATGTCATCCTTGGATAAATAAAAATTAATCATAATGGAAGCAATAATTATTTATTCAAAAAAGCCTAAACATTACCCCTTGAAAAAAAACGTGCAAAAATGATACGGAGCCGCAACTTTGACAGTTCATATGATTCATTTCAACAGCTAACACATTGAATCTTCTTAATATGATTCATAGTATATAAGAGATCAAGCTTGATTTTTCTTTTAATAGTAAATCAATAAAAGCAAAACAGTCAGATTTGAACCATGTGAAAAGAGACGGCAACACAATTTGGTAATAGGGCAAAAATTTCATTGCCTAAAGTTTTCAACTTAGATTTTTTGTGAAAGACAACTTAAAATCCTATATTAAGCCCATCATATTGATGAGTGGTACTTTTTCTTTGAGATAGAACTATTTTTATATGCATAGATATACACAAAATCGTACACACCAAATTTGTAAAAGACCAACTTTAAAACATCGCTTGTCACCGAAAGTAGTAAGATTCCAGAGAATATTATTTAGAGAATTAACATCTACGCTGATGATACCATTCTCTATTCTGGTGTTGCTTCTCACCCATCTCTCTGGGATCAGTTGAAATATGCAGCTGATCTAGCAATTAAGCTGGGTTCAGTTGTGGATTGGGGTACGAAATGGCGTGTTTTGTTTAATTCTGTTAAGACTCAGCTCGTGTCTTTCAACCCTTTTCTTCCTGAGATTCTCATGAATGGCTCTGCTCTTGAGGAGAAACTGACTCTGAAACGTCTTGGTCTTTCTTTCTCATCAAATCTTTCTTGAAGTTCATACATTAGATCCATTGCTCTTTCTGCTTCTTGTAAAGTCGGTTCTCTCTATCGCTCCAAACACTTTCTCACACCTGAGGCTATTCTCTATCTCTACAAATCTACAATCAGACCATGTATGGAGTACTGTTGTCATATTTGGGCTGGTGAATCCTTGTCCCATTTGAGGGTTCTTTGATAAGGTGCAGAAACGTATCTGTAATTTGATTGGCCACAACCTTTTCTTCTTCTCTGCACACCTTCTCTCTCTCTCTCTCTCTCTCTCTCTCTCTCTCTCTCTCTCTCTCTCTCTCTCTCTCTCTCTCTTCTCTCATACACACAGACGTGATGTTGCTAGTCTCAGTCTTTTCTATAAATACTATTATGGCATGTGTTCTTCAGAATTGTGTGATCTATTCCCCGCTTCGTTTGTTCCAGCTCGTTGGTCTAGTGGTCTCAATCAGTTCGCTGTTTTAATACCTCATTGTAATACAGCTTCCTATGCCAATAGCTTTTTTCCAAGAACCACAGGCTTGTGGAACTCTGTTCCTGCTGACTATTTTCTTCCTACCTATAACCTTGGTCTTTTCGAGATTAAGGCAAATAGGCATCTCCTGTCTTTGCAATAATCATATTTCGTTATTATTAGCTCCTTATATCAAGTGGTTTCATGCCTTGTCTCGAGCGATTTCCATTAAAAAAAAAAAAAGCATCTCACTGCACCCAATTTAGGATGACCCCCTAATTCTCAGTAGCCCCTTAGTCTACAGTGGTAACTTGCCTTGTTTGGGGTGAACTAAGTTTTAAAAAAAAACATTTTTTTTAAATGTCAGAATTGGTTTGAAATTCATACATTAGATCCATTGCTCTTTCTGCTTCTCGTTAAGTCAGTTCTCTCTATTGCTCCAAACACTTTCTCACACCTGAGGCAATTCTCTATCTTACATATCTACAATCAGACCATGTATAGAGTACTGTTGTCATATTTAGGCTGGTGACTCTCTGTCCCATTTGAGGGTTCTTGATAAGATGCAGAAACGTATCTGTAATTTGATTGGCCCTACCCTTTCTTCTTCTCTGCACCCTCTCTCCCACAGACGTGATGTTGTTAGTCTCAGTCTTTTCTATTATGGCACGTGTTCTTCAGAATTGTGTGATCTATTCCCCGCTTCCTTTATTCAGGCTCGTTTGACTCATTGGTCTAGTGGTCTCCATCAATTCACTGTTTCCATACTTCATTGTAATATAGCTTCCTATTCCAGTAGCTTCTTTCCAAGAACTGCGGGCTTGTAAAACTCTTTTCATGCTGACTGTTTTCCTCCTATATATAGCCTTGGTCTTTTCAAGACTAGGCCAATAGACATCTCCTGTCTTTGCGATAATCATATTTCGTTCTTGTTAGCTCCTTACGTCAGGTGGCTTCGTGCCTTGTCTGGAGCGATTTCTATTAAAGAAAATTTTTAAAATAAAAAAAATAGTAAACTAACTCGAAGTATCCCGGAGAAAAAGTATTAATGACACAAGAAAAAGAATTGTTTATTTATAAAGAGAAGGGGTTAAATTTTGTTTACATCCCAATTTTATCAAAATATCCGAGAAAGTAAACAAGATATCACAAGTTGAATTTCGCTATATTTACCCATTTTTATACTCTAAGCTTCTTTTGATGGTCAATATTTTTCTTTCGTTTTCTTTTTTTTATATGGAAGGTTCCGATGATGCCATTCTTTTGATGCTCAATATTTTTCTTTCTTTTTCTTTCTTTTTATATGGAAGGTTCCGATGATGCCATTCTTTTGATGCTCAATATTTTTCTTTCTTTTTCTTTCTTTTTATATGGAAGGTTCCGATGATGCCATTGGACCTCCAATCCCAAAAGAGTTTCTCGGTTCCAGAGTGAATGTTCCATCGCGACCAGGTATTTACAGCCGAGCCATCCATAAGAAAAATATTCCAATCCAGGAAGATCTTCTCCTTTCAACCATTCATGAAAAATCCATTGTTGTAAGTCACAAAACCACTCCCCCATTTCTTTGTTTTAAAAAGCTTCTATAGGGTGGGCAAAAATAAGGGTCCTATTTTTAAAAATTCATAACTTTTTTATTTATTGATTTTTTAAATTTTTTTTTTTAGAATAAGTAAAGGACCCCTTCCGAAGCAAGCATGAGCCGTATTAGCCCTAAGGAACGTACCCTCATTTAGAAAACATTATTTTTGCTTAAAAAACTCAAAACAGTGTAAAAAACAATACTTTAGTTTTTGTAAGATTTAAGAAGTGTTTTTCGGCTAAAATTTGTTTTGTTTATTTCAAAAAATCTCGGAAGGGTCAGTCTACACACACATAAAGTTTGGTGAGTTTAACTTTTATTTTGTGAAAGTTATTCAAATTCAAGTTATTCAAATTTAAAGATAGGACCCTTATTTTGGCCCACCCTGTATTTAAGAAACCCACTTGCGTGATTGGTGCTGTTATAGATGACGCGCCTGATTTCCGTGACTTCGCGTCGGCAACGATCGGGCAGGTCGCTGAAGCGGCCGAGAGTTGCTGAGACGAAAACGCCATCGTTTTGCAGGCGATAATATAAGACAAATAAATTCAAAGAAAAGATACATGGATAAAAAGATAAAAAACGAACATACTGTAGGGAGAGGGGTGGTCAAATGAACCATTTTCAATCAAATGTGTAGAAAGACAATCTTTTGGGGGGGGGGGGGGTCAACGTTTTCTTTTTCATTTGCTTCGCTGTTTTTCTTCTTTCTTTTTTTTTCTTGCTAACATAAAACAAAGAAAGAAAGACAAATAGGTTTACGGTTAGGGCTCCTGTTCTTAGCGATATCGAAGCCCTGCATTCAAACTGCCAAGCTCTAACTGGAAGACTGGCAGACGATAATATAAGACGAATAAATTCAAAGAAAAAATACATAGATTAAAATAAGTTTTGTTTTTTTGTGAAAATAATGTTTTTTTTTGGGGGGGGGGGGGGTAAAATTTTGTCAAGGTTTTTATAAGATAAAAGAAAGAAAAAATGATATTCCGTCAGCGCCCGATCGTTGTTGACGCGAAGTCACGGAAATCAAGCGCGTCATTTATAGCAATACCGCGTGATTAAACTCTGATTGTATCTGTTGTATTCAAACCCGAACCCTAACCCGACTGGCTGTGGGTAAAATAGCAGCTTGTGTTCCATTGTATACAATAGGTTTTGTTTCAGCATTCAATAATCCATAATCGATTGATACGTTATAAAATAGGCGGATCTTCGTTTACATGTGTGAACTTGCGTTCGTGTGCGTTCATTGCACAGGTCGTCATCATCCACTCGTTGTCTTCGTCTGAATTCAGTGCTTGATATTGTACACGTGCACTAGCCGACATGTTTAGTGGGTTGAATAGTTGAAATGCATGTGAATAATAGACTTGCTGCAAGTTAGAAATATTTCACTAAGAAAAGAGAAACCACTCAAGAAATGGGAAATATGTCTGGTTTTGGATTTGGCCACCCAGAATTTAATTTGTCCACTTGAAACAGTAATGGGTCCACAGATACGAGGTTTCCTGATGTGGTTATTACCTACTTGAGTATTTCCAAGACTAATAGGCGGCTAGACACAGGACTCCCCTTGACAGTAGGTATTTATCTTCATATATTGCAACTGTGGTCTTTTCTGATATGGTCCAAGAATATCTCTATATATATATTCCAGTAGATCGGGCAGGGGGGTTGGTTGTCTTAGTATCTCACAGGCAGTTGAAGTCTGTGTGACTCTCTAAGCAAGATGGGGTTTGGGCTCTAAGCTAGCGATAGTCTTGATTTGCAAATCTATTTTTCAGTAGAGTAAAACAGGTATCATTGTAACCTCCAAAATATAAAACTTGTTACTTGTTTTAAACCGAACTTGTGGAAGGGATAATTCTTCTGTTGTAGCACTGACTGAAACCACACAATTGACAGTGGTGTAATCGAGCAACGACGTCGGACCAGCACAAGAAGTGGACGATCACGGCCTGTACAGTGGCCTTCGTGTCGATCATGTGGTCTCGGCCACTGCCGTAACAAAGGGATCTTCCTTCCAAATAAAATTACAACTCTTGAGTTTTAAAACAAGTAACAATATTTTATTTTGTGAACGCATAACATCTCAACTGGTACGGTCGCGTCACCCGCCATCAGTCATACTCAGAAATTTATTTATGGATAATAATTCTTGCATGAATATAATGAATGAATTACTTTTCAATTTTGATGCAAGAACTTACTGATTTTGGTAACAATACCTGATTGATTTTGGTCAAATTTGTCTGTGGTTATAAAGAAATTTCACTATTTTCATGGCAACAGACAGGAGAAGTTTGAAGTGATTCACGAAACATCTCACCTAAGATAAGAAGACGAAAAATGAAAATAAAATGTATAATAAAAGTTTTAAATGACATTTGGTTTCTCTACCAAATGACAAACTTACAACCGGAATAACCATCTCTCAGTTCTTCAGCTTAGGGCCTTGAGGCACCTCTATGTCTGAGACTAAAAGAAACCAGAAATCTCCCCTTCGGCCTGTCTTTCTCCAAATATATATAGATATCAATTAGACCACACCGCGAGACTATTTGAGATTTATCAGCTGCCAATCTATGGACACAAAAACTGACTGACCAGGGTGTCTATTATCTGGAGGTAGCATAAATTCTGGGTGGTCCAACTCAGAGCCAGATATTTTTCCCATTGCTGTCTGAAACACACATGCATTGACCTATTGCTGAACATAACATGCAGCACAATGTCTATTTGCACATGAACTTTGTTGTCACGATCATTTATAACTGTACGTTTTTTTATGTTGTAGTTGTTAAGCGAGTCATTGTTTGTAGTTTTGTGTGATAGTCGAATTCATTAAGTAGTACAAATATGTTTGTTTTGTTCGTATATATATATATATGTATAGTCTCGGAAGTTTCTCAACCATTAAAACTATATAAAAAAAAATTTTTTTTAATATATAAAAAAAATATATAAAAAAAAAAAAAACTTATAGTCTTAAGTCTTCCAGTGGAAAATCACTCATGTAAGTCAATTTATTTTTTACAGTTATTATATTAGTTAGTTTCTAACACTATTTTAAGGGATCATCAGTTGTTTACCATGAAAAACTGTTTCGGGAATTTAAAAACAAGACAGTATTTAATTTCATGGCTTCCCAGCAGAGTTGATCAGACCCCACTTCCCTTAAAAGACAAAAACATAAACGTTCCTTATACTAAATCTACGTTTTGTTCCATATAAATGTTTTGCTAACTTATATTAGTTATTTAAGACACACAAAAAAAAAAAAAAAAAAATTCTTTACCTGTGCAGTTCGTCTGTCTAATAAAATTTATCCGTTACTCACAAAAATGTTGCCGCATTTTAAAGTGTTTGGACGAATCCATGACACTATTATTTAAGTGATTAATGTATTATTTTTAGTTTTATATTATAAATATAAAAAACATCAACACATCAAAAAAATAAAAGATAAATAAATAAATATGCATATACATATATATATATTATACACGCGTCGTTGAAGACCACAGAGTTTTCTCTCTTCGCCATCTTTCTTGTTAATTTCTCAACACGGCGAGCGATTCGTCGGTTTTCTGGTGTTAATCGCTCGCCATGTCGAGAAATTAACAAGAAAGATAGCGAAGAGCGAAAACTCTGTGGTTTTTAACGACGCATGTATAATAAATGACTTGCTGCCGAAATATATATATATATATATATATATATATATATATTGTGTGTATTTAGGCAGCATTTTCTCATTTATGCAAACATTTTTTTAAATTATGGAATTTGTCTGTTTAATGGGACATTTAATTTTTTTTGATTTTAATATGAAAAAGACCATCAGAAAAGTTGAAAAAATAAAAAAATGTATAATTAAACAGACGAATTCTGTTATTTTTAACAATGTTTGCATAAATATATATATATATATGTTAACCATGTTTTTATCTCAACATTTATTATATTTTAACCATCAGTGTGGATCTTGGTACCTTTCTAAGATGCAGTCCTCGTCTATATCTTATCCAAATCAGAATCCACGCTGCAATTCTTTCTTTTTCATCAAAAACTCATCTATTTAATTTCTTTATTTCTATAGGATGAGCGAGATCGTTCAAGTCGGATTTTGGAAAAGAGGAATTCTCAATTCCTATACAAGACTAACGGTTACTCTGCGAACAATCCAACAATTGAACCAGGAAATTTACCAACACCGAGCACTAAATCAGTACCTCTCGAATTCAAAGACCTCGGTGGAACCAGCCAAACTCCCCAAAGAATTGAACAGCTTGTCTCAAAAGAAAATATCAGTGCCCCACCTTTGGATCAGAAAGGATACCCAAGACCGGCGGATATTGAAAACTTAACAGAAGCGTTGTATGATGATCGTAGGTCTCTTGGAACTAATAACATAGAAACGTGCAGAGTGAGAGAAAAGTATCCCGAGAAACTTGCTGTAAATCAGAGTGTCATTGATTTGCGAACAAAGAACTCGAGTTCGTTTGAGTCTGGGACGACCACTGTAGACACCCCGAGTGGTTTCACTGATCCGGATAATGTTAACAATGGTTTTTTGAGGCTGTCGGATCCTACCTTGAGTTCTGATGAGTCTGAACAATTGCAGGAAATTCCATGCGCCGTTCCACAATATCACCCATTGGTCCGATATGCTCCGGCCAACCAATGGAATGCAGCAGAAGTACAGGAGGTAAAACATTTTCGGAATTAAGAAATTTTTTTGTAGATATTTGATTATAAACTTAAACTAGATGATCCACCTGATGTTGCCCAATAATAAATCCCGAATCGCATGCACTCTTGCTCCAAGCCCTGAACACTATATTACCATTTTTGTAATAATGTTGTGTGATTTTCAAGTTTTAGTTTCTTCTTTATTTACATTATTTATTTATTTGTCATTCTTTTACTCTCCTATTACGATACTGGTATTACTAACCCCTCTCTCTCTATTCCTCTTTTCCCACCACTTCTCACATCATTTGCCTTTTCTTCTTACCTTACCATCGAAAACATTCAATTTACAAACGAGCAAAATTATCAGTTTTAGTATTATGTTTTACTAGACAACCTGTGATCAGTTGGGTCTAAATGACCTAATGGGTCACAGGTCGTCTAGTCTTTCTGTAAAGTTGCCAAAAGCCGCCATTTATCCTTTGACATCATCCATTTTTTTTTAAGTAATTATGTTTTTTTTAATTTATTTAAGAAAAATAAAGGCTGCCGCAAAGAAGGTTGGCTCCCTCTACCGTGCCAGTAAACTCCTCACACCTGACATTATCCTGTATCTCTACAAAGTCACCATCCGCCCATGCATGGAGTATTGTTGTCACATCTGGGCTGGTGCATCATCTACTAGTGTCTCCCTCCTTGACAAGGTCCAAAAAAGAATCGCCAACCTAATAGGTCCCTCACTGTCGACCAAGCTTCAGCCTCTGTCCCATCGTCGCAATGTAGCATCCTTGTGCTTGTTTTACAAATACTTCAATGGATTATGCTCCGATGAATTGGCTACTCTGGTGCCCCCTCGATGTAAATTCACTAGACTAACTCGACAATCAACTAAATCTCATTCATTCACTGTGGAGGTCCCCAGATGTCGGAGAGCCTTCTACTCAAATAGCTTCTTTCCTCGTACTGCTGGCCTCTGGAACTCCCTCGCTGCCCCCTGTTTCCCCGACAGAACAGACATGCAGAAATTTAAAACTAATGTGAACAGACATCTCGCTGCGCAGATCCCAATTTATGTTGAACCCCCCACCCCCACCCCACCTCTCCCCTTTTCTTTTTCTCAGTAGCCCCTTACGTCTACAGTGGTGGCCTGCCTTGTTTGGGGTGAACTATGTTAAAAAAAAAAATTTTTTTTTTTAAACCCACATCGTTTGTTTTTCAAAAAATTTCTACACTGTTATTCAAATACCAACAATGTTTCAAAGTGTCGAGTTTTCATTATCTCGTAACATGTTGCCACGTAACACACATGCCGACATTCAAACTTTAACCATTGATGCCGCCAAAATAGACTCCTATCTTCGCAAGGACGGTATGTCTCTGTCAAGAAGGATTAAAAAGTAAGAAAAAAAAATGTCTATACTTTTGAGAAAGACATTTTCACGTCGAAAGTCTCAAGTCTTTAAAATAAATAAATAATTTATTTTAATAAAAAAAAAAAAGAAACCACATTCTTGTTTGGTTTTCAAAGAAATTTCTAAATTGTTATTCAAATATTTTCATTTATTTATCTTTCAACATATCGTATTATCCTCAGGTATCGGTCAGAATGTTATGCTATGTATTTTCAAATATAGTTGCTATAATTTCCTACAAAAATCTCTTAAAATCAAACATTTGTCAATCGGCCTCCAGTTGTTCTTCTCAGCTGCACCCACCATGAAGTGGCCTGGAGTATAGACCGTTATAATTGTACACCATTAACAGAAACATCTGTTATTACCCGGGAATTAAAGTGATCATGAGATCATCTTCTTTCCTGTGAATCAGATGATTATGTTGTTAGTTTCCCCGATGTTTTTCTAGTTAGAAATCTTTCTGGAAAGACATTGGGTACTTACGGGAATGACCACGAGAAGGTTGCCAACATCCCTAAGTGAAAGTGGTACTGTGGAACCGACTGGATTCGAACTTGGAACACCCAGATCTTCAGTCCGTGTCGTTAGCCACTTAACCACCGTCACCGCCCAGCGTGATTCTAAAGAGCATTCAAGCCGCCATTTTAAACCAAATGATAAATAGTTCAGCTCGTAATAATACACTGTATCCGCAAAGGAGGATATAATGCCTGCGAGGTTGGTATCGTTATAACAGAACATATACAGCATTCACCCTAAAAGATACAATGTTATTTTCTAATGTGAAAATTAAATCCTCTATGCTATTTTAAACTATAGGCCATGTTATTCCTATACTACTTCATACTAAGAAAAATAGTTCAATAGTTTTGCCTATAATGTTGTTGTTTTTTTGCTTCAGACACGCAGATGCATAAACGTCGTTGTTAATAGATTAACATTTTTATTTTTGAATTTCCTATGTTAGCATCTTCTTCTTTCGTGTGAATCAGATGATTCTAGCTTTTGGCATTAGTTTACTTTATGTTTTTCTAATTATTTCTGGAAGGACCATGAGAAGATTCTGTGAAAACTTTAACCCTTATTGAAACTTATTTGAATGTTCTGACTTCTTCTTCTTCTTTCGTGTGAATCAGATGATTCTGGTGTTGGCATTAGTTTACTTTATGTTTTTCTAATTATTTCTGGAAGGACCATGAGAAGATTCTGTGAAAACTTTAACCCTTATTGAAACTTATTTGAATGTTCTGACTTCTTCTTCTTCTTTCGTGTGAATCAGATGATTCTAGTGTTGGCATTAGTTTACTTTATGTTTTTCTAATTATTTCTGGAAGGACCATGAGAAGATTCTGTGAAAACTTTACCCCTTATTGAAACTTATTTGAATGTTCTGACTTCTTCTTCTTCTTTCGTGTGAATCAGATGATTCTGGTGTTGGCATTAGTTTCCCCAATGTTTTTCTAGTTAGAAATCTTCCTGAAAAGACATCGGGTACTTACGGAAAGGACCACAAGAAAGATTGCCAACATCCCAAAGTGAAAAAAACACTGTGGAACCGACTGGATTCGAACTTTGAACACCCAGGTCTTCAGTCCGTGTCGATATCCACTTAACCACCGTCACCTCCCGATTATGAGATGAAGAAGTCAGAATCACAAACACTAAATCTTTAACATCTTGCTGGCTGCTGTATAGTTTGAATTCCCTAAAGTTGGTCCTAGTCACTTGGATCGAACTGGCCAGCGTCCACTGAATGTTCTTTTTGGAATGCACCCTCGTAACTACTGACCTCTCCACCTACATCACTTTTTGCAGCTTGTGAACGTGTGTCTGTGTGCGTTCACTGAACACGCCCTAATCGTCCATTTGTGCTCAATTCCGACACTGGTCGCAGTGTCAATTATGGTGTCTCCGTCACTGTTTTAACAAAAGGATTCTCCCTCCAAACAAAACCACAACTGCAATTTAAAACAAGTAACAATTTTTAATTTTGACAAACGTTACAATGATACTCGTTTTCTTCTACTGAACGATAGGCTTGCAATCTGAGCTTGACCGAATCGAAGCATAAGTTCAACCGAACGCAAAAATCCATCGGTTTAGGGTCCAAAGATCCACAGAAACCCAACTTACCTTCCTTGCCCATCAGCTGCACCATGAAATAACCTGTAGTATACAATGCCGTGATTGTACAGCATTAACAGAAGCATCTGTCATTACTCGGGAATTAAAGTGATCATGTTTTTACCCCGCCCAATAAACCGGTATTGTCCGGGCCTTTGGGTCTGGATTTACGCCGGTCTATCGGTTGTCCGTACTGTGCAGTTCTAGGAGGTGCACCCTCCCAGGCTTTGCCTTCTCACCCTTTGAGAAGGGGTTAGTTTATTATCCGCCTCTCCCTTTCCCTTCCACCTCTCTATTCCTCTCCTCCTTTTTGCTCCCTCTCCTCTCCTTATTCCCCTATCAATCATCCTTTAATAATTTCATGACATCATAAAAGATCTCTTCTGTCCTTTGTTGTAATGGTATCCAGTATGCACAACGTCATCCTTTTGTAATGTCATCCAGTATGCACAACGTCATCCTTTTGTAATGTCATCCAGTATGCACAACGTCGTCCTTTTGTAATGTCATCCAGTATGCACAACGTCATCCTTTTGTAATGTCATCCAGTATGCACAACGTCATTCTTTTTGTAATGTCATCCAGTATGCACAACGTCATCCCTTTTGTAATGTCATCCAGTATGCACAACGTCATTCTTTTTGTAATGTCATCCAGTATGCACAACGTTAACCCTTTTGTAATGTCATCCAGTATGCACAACGTCATCCTTTTGTAATGTCATCCAGTATGCACAACGTCGTCCTTTTGTAATGTCATCCAGTATGCACAACGTCATCTTTTTGTAATGTCATCCAGTATGCACAACGTCATCCCTTTTGTAATGTCATCCAGTATGCACAACGTCATTCTTTTTGTAATGTCATCCAGTATGCACAACGTCATCCCTTTTGTAATGTCATCCAGTATGCACAACGTCATCCTTTTGTAATGTCATCCAGTATGCACAACGTCATTCTTTTTGTAATGTCATCCAGTATGCACAACGTTAACCCTTTTGTAATGTCATCCAGTATGCACAACGTCATTCTTTTTGTAATGTCATCCAGTATGCACAACGTCATTCT
>OY744535.1:21639682-21702182 GCA_963556195.1 Sepiola atlantica
GTGAGGTGCGCTGAAGAAAAATTCCTACCAGTAAAATACATAGCCCTGTTGTGCTTGCATACCCTTAATGACAATAAAAGTGTAAAATTTGGGAATTTCCTTGCTTTTGTACATTTAGTGTATATGAATTTTCATCTTAACCCTATTAAGGGCATATGATTTCAGTATACTGGCATTTTTCATGGAATATACATTTAAACATTATTCAAAGTAATGGAGCAAGACAACAATAGGGACCCCAGATCATTAACACAAGACGCGGGACATATTTTGGAAGTCACCGGTTGACCTCGCAATACACGTGGTCTCTATTTACAAAACACTTGTAAATAAATCTTTTATTTATTTTACTAAATGCAGTATATTTCGGAATTTTTTTTTCTTTTAACATGTTAATATTTATTTTAAGGCAGAGAGTCCATAAATAAAACAAATAAAATATTAACATGTTTTCTTTTAAAACATGTTTTTGTGTCACTATTTACTTGCCTCCCCACGAGGGCAGAAATGGGGGGGGGGGGTATGAAATATTTATCACCGTACTTAAGTAATCTTTCGTTTGTAGGGAAAAATCAAGCTTCCCAAAAAGGGGCACTCTGGATCTTACCTCAGTTTAGAAGGATTTTTCCATACTACACTTTGCTCCTAGCCCGAGGAGGCAAAACGGAAGATTACGCAAGTTATTTTAATAAATAAACGAAATATATACGCTTTTTAAAAAATCGACTGACTTGTAATCTTTCGTTTTGCCACCCTACGAGGTCAACCGGTGACTTCCAAAATATGTCCCGCGTCTTGTGTTAATGATCTGGGGTCCCTATTGTTGTCTTGGTCCAAAGTAATTCACCACTGATATAAGTTTCCAGTTTATTATCAACTTTTCCAGACATCTCACTCTCTTTCTCAATTGTTCACTTAAAGAATTAATAATTGTCGATTTATTCATGCAATCATCAAAGTATAAAAGAATATCTTGTGCCTCGACTTGTTCAGTTTGAGGTCCTAAATGATTTTATTTTCAAATATCAGAACAAAATACTACAACGGATAATGTATGATTACCTCTACCAAGGATATTGTTTTCGGTCGAGTTTGTAACGACTTGTTTGTGTACAGCCTAGCGTCCACATCGCTTGACCAATCGTCACCAAACTTGGTCAAAATATCGGTCATGGTCTCACTTAGAACTGATTTAATTTTGAAATGTCAAGGTCATGGAAAAGGTGGAAGTCACATTTTTGGTGATAACTTTTTTTCTGTTCTGTACATCGTAGAGACTCGCTACTTGGCCCATATTGTAGCCAATGAAGTCTCACATCTTATTTTATATTGACCTTTGCCATGAAAAGTTTGGTCATGGTCCAAATTTTGAGGGAGTTTCAACTTCCAATTTTTTTACAAATTTGATGTATGAATCTGATGATCTTTGATAACATTAGCAAAATTTCAGCATGTCAATCCTATACATCTCGTCATGTTGGATTTTTTAATATGGCCGATGTAAATAACTGGTGCAAGACGGAAGAGAAATAATCCTTTCTGTATTATGCAACAAAGGGAAATAACCCCTGCCCCTTAATTTTTTATAAAATCTTGGTGCTTCTACAGATGCGGGTACATATGAAAACCGCAGTTACACCGGTGAAAATCGCAGTTCCAATTAAATTAACCGGAAAACTCTTTGAGATACTTACGTATCAAGCAAAAATAGGTATGTACACTAAAAATTAGCAAAAACTATCAAGTAGAATTTTAATAAAAATAAAAAATTAAAATCCGCTATATCATTTTTTCCGGTTCCGCCATTTATTCGAGCGAAAAACATGAAATTCAGGGGGAGATAACTCAGTCTGTCATATTAACAAGTAATAAATCAATGGCAGTCATCAAAATACGATGAAACTGATGTTTATTTTTAATTAAAATTCTACTCGATCAAATTTTTCCTACTTTTTGGTGAGGATTCTTATTTAAATTTGTTGCGTAAGTATATGATAATGTTTTTTTTTGTTTTTTTTATGGTATTTTCGTAGAAGCCCCAAAATCTTTATTAGGAGATGGGGTTATTTCCCTTGTAGCATATGAACAGGCTTTTTCCCCTTCCGTTTTGCACATAGTCATTTACATCGGCCATATTAAAAAATCGATTTTGCGTGTCCAATTTTAATTACTATAACTTATTACTTTAAAATAAAATTAAAAAAACATTAAATATAATGGTTTCATGCAATAAGTTGTTTTGAAATAGTGCTGAGTGGCATTTTTTATGATTTCCCTTAAATTGATCGAATCTAATCTTTTTTTTTCTTCTATTATTATACAAGGGACCACAACCTCTCCACATAAATCTACGTCAGTGGAGGAAGTGCAAGTGATCCCAGTACCATTTCTGTCCACGCCAAAACGTTACAAGAATATGACCAATGAAGCCATCGACAAGGCATTTCATAACAATGTGGAAAAGATTTCAGGTAGAGACGGACTCGTGTTTTCACAGCATTCTACGCGTGTCTTTTTGCGTCTACCATTTGTTTTGTTTTTGTTTGCTTGTTTGTTGTTCATAATTAAAACTGGTACATAGCTGGTGTGTCTGATAAATAACAAGACTGAGGACGTGGTGTGTGAGCTATGGGCAAAAGAGGAATAAGTTGATGTATTGATATACAATGCCTGAAACATCTAATAAGAACACTGCCATACTGGAACAACCTCCATATTCACTTGGCCTTGCTCCATGTGACTTTTTCTTCTTTTCACCAACCTCAATGAGATCATCAGATGGGCCGTTTTGAAGGTGTAGAGTCCATCAAGAGGAACATAATGACAGAGCTGAGTACCATCTTGAAATAATCATTCCGGCAGCGCGTAGACATTTTGGCAGAGAAAATTTGTTAGACACGACGCGGATGAATGTAACTGTAACAGCATTCATCCGGGGTGGGTCAAGCTGCAGTCTAAAATGAGTTTATCGCATCTGGCATCAAGGCAGTCCACCCATGCCAATTGGCAGCTGAGTCCTCTGCCACTTCAGCCATTCTCGGTTCCATCGAAGAACACCAAAAACATGGGAAACAGCCATCAACTACATGTCGGTCTTCATTATCTTCACCGTTCCAATCCATGTCTTCAGTTGGCCATCTCTGTGCTTCCTCTAGCAAATTGCAATTGGGGCTACCAACTTAGGGATGAACTCCTCTTCGGGGCGTCGAAGAATGTGACCAAACCAACAAAGTCTCCTTTCAGAAGAGTGTCTGATGCCGGTGGTGTTACATCTTGCACGGATGGCGCGGTTCGGAATTTGGTCTTGTCAGTGATGCCAATACCCCAAAGGAAGCATACAGACTTAACCTAGGCATTTCTTGCTGTAGCTGAGAAGGCCTCTGCGGACCTTGCAGTATCTGCCACAGTTACCACAGATGAAGGAGGAAGGTGGATGAGGAAGCTCACTTTCTTTTGCCCTTTCTCTCCTTCTTGCACGCTTTTCAGCGGCGTTCGTCTTCCATTTTGCTTCCCCGATGTCAAGCTGTCGTTTGAGGTTTTTTTTCCATTTATCTCTGTCAGAGGCAAGGCTTTCCCAAGATGACGGATCGATGTCAAGGGCCTTCATATCTCTCTTGCAGACATCCTTGTATCTTAGAAGAGGGCGACCACGGTCTCTCTCTCTCTCTCCTCCTTTTAATTCTCCATAAAGGAGATCTTTGGGAATTCTGCTATCAGCCATCTTGTGAACGTGATCAAGCCATCTCATCTTGGCTGGATTAACTATTATACAAAATAGACATTGGCTTCAAGTAAGACTGGAGTGGCTAACCCAAGCAGTCACCTCCGGTTCCAATTCCTGAAATTTTAAACGGACTTACTCAGACCTTCTACAACCAATAATTTATAAATATATAAGATATCATTTATATTGTTTTGATTCAAAAGAGGACAGGCATGTTTTTCAAGACTCTGTAAATTCATTTTTTTTTCTTTTTCTTTCTTTTTTTTCTTCAATGAAAAGAATCAAATCAAAAAAAAAGTGGTTATATCTTAAAGGCATAAAACCCAATGTAATGTTGAGACATGTGAAGTAATTTGTAGCTTAACTAATATAAAAAAACCTTTTGACTTACTTTTTACAAACAGTTTCGGATATCAAGCAGGATATTGTTTCTTTCTAGTGTTTTGTTTGTTTGTTTCTTTTGTTTCGTTTTTTTCTTTTGTTTGTGTTTTTGTTTTGTTTTTTTCTTTTGTTTGTGTTTTTGTTTTGTTTTTTTCTTTTGTTTGTGTTTTTGTTTTGTTTCTTTCTTTTGTTTTTGTTTTTTTTGTTTTGTTTTTTTCTGCCCTTTTTTTTAAAAATAATTATAAGATTTGATATTTAATAAATATTGTTATCTTAAGATTTTTTTTAAAAATTGAATAATAAAAGAAATTCTCGAACTATCAACACGTCGGGGGGGGGAGGGTAAATTTTTTGACATTAATTTTACATAGCAAATTACACTGTCTGCTAAAGATTTAATAAAAAAATTTTAATTTTTTAGAATCTGAATATTTGGTTTTTAAAAATATTCCAAAGAATTAAAAAAGACATCAGTAATAATAAAAATACTTTAGATGGGGCTTTAAATTCAAAGAATTTGTGTTTTTTAATTCAATTATAATAGTTTTAGATAACAGAATGGTCCACGTTTGGTGTTTTAATCAATAAAATTCAGAAATATTTTCATTAATAAAAATTTTAGACTAAAACAGAGGCAATTAAAAAAGACATTAAAAATAAATTTCTAATAGTCTTACAAATCCATCAAGGTTTGTTTTTGAAAATGTAATGCAAATCATTTTTTTTATTTGCATTCTTTTTTTTTCTTTTTTTTTTCTTTTTTTTTCATTTTATTTCTTCAGTTTTTATTTTTTTATTTTATTTCTTCAGTTTTTTTTGGGTTTTTTTCATTTTATTTCTTCAGTTTATTTTTTCATTTTATTTCTTCAGTTTATTTTTTCATTTTATTTCTTCAGTTTATTTTTTCATTTTATTTCTTCAGGTTTTTTTTCATTTTATTTCTTCAGTTTTTGTTTTTTTCATTTTATTTCTTCAGTTTTTGTTTTTTTCATTTTATTTCTTCAGTTTTTGTTTTGTTTTGTTTTTTTCTTTAAGTTTTTACATTTTTTTTTAATACATAACCCAATGTTTATCAGGGGTATAATTTTTTCTACCAACAACATTTATCTGATTTCTTTGAAGCTGAAAACTTTTATTTTGGTATAAGGTTGGACGAGTTATACACTTTGTCTTCAAACGATTTTCAATGATTTCTTTTATAATTTTTAGTTTATTTTCTCATTAAATGGGATTATTTATTAAATAACAGATGTCCAGAGAGACATGATAAACAGTCATTGTGCTTTTCATTCCAGTTGATAAAGAAAGTGACTCTTGGTTCATATCCATGTCTGATCAGCCAACGAACAACACCCACAGCTCTCGACAACGACAACAGCATACTCAGTTGATGCGGCCCTTCACTGGAAGCCCAAAAGCAAAAGGCAGGCAAAACAAGCTGCCTCCAAGAAAACCACAAGGCTTGACCAAAAAACCAGCTGGTCATTCTCGGGCACTTTACAACCATGCAGTGGTTCCTGCCCACCGCAGTCCTCCGGGGAGCAGCCAGAAAATGTTGGCTATAACGAATGCGAAATTCAATGGCATTGACAATCAAACAACTCTTCAGGTCAGTGATGTTCTTTTAACTTCTTTCGAAGATTATTTAGCATAAAAAGAGGGTTGAGGACATGCGTTGCATGGAGAGGAATGATATGAAAATGATATGATGTATGTGTATTGTGAATCTTAAAGACAGGCTTAGATCTGATGACCTCAGATGAAGACTAAATCTTGACAATATCTGGAGATGTGTACAGAACAGAAGACTTTGATGGTATGGCCATGTTGAAAGAATGGATGAGAATTCTTCGGTTAGTAGATGTAGAACAGTTGAGGCAGCAGGTTCAGTCCATCAGGGGAAGACCAAGGAAAACATGGGAGGAAGTTATAAGAATGGACTAGATAGAAAGAGGGATGAATAAAGACCTTGGCTAAGATAGGTTAGTTTGGAAGTCAGTTTCTAAAAGCCGTCCAATGCATGCCTGCATGAGAAAATGGACTTTAAACATGATGATGAAATCCACCAAAGTGGAACAATACACAAACCCAAAATATTAACATCCATCAAACGCCAACAATATACTCCCCTCCACCACCTCACTGGTATCCACTATTCACCAAACTCCAACAATACTCTACCCCATCCTCCACCCTGCTAAACAGTTGATATTTGATAGCCACCAAACTCTGAACATGTATGTTTGTGCGTTCACTGCATTGGCCGTAATCGTCTCCACACGTCGTGCTGGTCCAAAGGTTGTTGTGCGATCTCGTTTCCGTGCTGCAACAAAGACTCTCATCCCAAGCAGAATCACAACTCTAGTCTATAAACAAGTAACAAATTTATTTGTTCGAGGTTACAAATGAAACTCGGGTTCCCCGGTTGAATGGCAGACTTGCAAAACGAGATCTCTCTATCCCGGTGAAATAGAACATAAATCCAGCACAACCCTTTAACTAAGAGACCCAAATGGGCCCATCTTCCCCGGGCAGCGCCCAGCTTCAAACTGCCCGCCAGCTCTCCCCAAAAAAAACCCAACTTCCTGTCGGGTCTTTCTCACTGGTCATGAACCACCCAGGCATGAACCACTCGAGATATACCCAGAGATAAATGTCAGATATATATGAGGATAAAATACGCAATATATCATAAAATGAAATGCTGTGGAGACAGGATGTGTGAAAAAAAACAAAAGGAAAAACAAATTAAATACAGGAATAAACTATCAAAAACGAGAGCTTTACCAGTTTCGTTCAGATCTACAAAGATTTTTAATTTATTGAAATAACGGCAAAAACATTAAAAAAAAAGACGCACAGCGGGATGTTTTAGGTAAGTGCGTAACTATTTTCATTTTCTTTCTTCCCTCTTTTCCCATTTTAATATCTTTGTCGCATGTGCTGCACAAATTCTTTTTATTTTTCAAATAGTTACGCACGTGCCCAAAACATCCCGTTGGGCATCGTCTTTTTCCCTATGTTTTTGCCATTATTTCAATAAATTTAAAATCTTTACTTTTTCTGAAGACATTCGTAGATCCAAACGAAACCGGTAAATATTTGTTTTTTTATCTACATACGTATACGTTTCATCCTTACGGGAATCGTCAGTGTAGAGAAGAATTATTCACACTGTTTGCAGGCTCGACCCCTGGAACACGAGTTATATTTCAAACTCAAATTCCAACATCTTTGCCCTCACGGCTGCCATCAACAACTCGGTAAATCAGTGAGAGATTAATCCTACCGAAAGGCAGCTGTCGTAGAGAGTTCAACTTTTGAAAGGAACATTGCATTTAAGCCACAATGACGGCTGTGTTAATGCTACTCGCCACAGAGCCCGGCCTAGTTTGGGGGCGAGAATTAATTAAAATATAATTTTAGACATACGTTTTAGATAAATACTAATATAGATGTTATATATATAAAATGTGTATACTATTAAATGAATTTCTATTGTAGGATGCTTTCAACAACCATATGAAGAGTTGGATTTCTCGTAGCCGTGAGCGTCAGAAACGGATAGCCCTAGCCGCTGACGAAAGGCGTTACCAAGAACAGATGGAACTTGAACGAGAAGAAATCTTCCTGAACAAAAAGGCACCCACCAACATTATTCCACATCCTCTTAGCGGTAAGACTTGTTTTTTTTTCTTTTTTTTTTATTTCTTTTTTTTTTTTAGTGCTTATCAAAATTATTATCGTACACCACAACCTATACAACTAATCCAGAGTTGAGGGTTGCAGGTTTATTGACCTCCTCTGAAGGAGGGTAGACACAAAGTCAGGTGGGTTTTGAACAGCCAGAGCGCACTAGATGAAGTGCATTCTGACCTACAAAAAATGCCTGAGCAGCCCCATCGGCATTCCCCCATAGGGGTGCCTCAGGCGATTAATGATAAGCTAACCCCTTCTTAGAGAGAAAGTAAAGCTTGGGAGGGTGGCCTTCCTAAGACTGAACAGAACCCTATCAAAGCCACTGTCGAACTGATTGTCAAGGATGTATCCCCGACTGGTACGAACCTACTCAAGCTATTCCAGCCAGGTAAGTTGAAGGGTTGTATGATTGGGATAATGGATACCATTACAGACTAAACTAAGAGTTGCTCCTTATCTGAGATCGTAAATCCTTCCTCGTTCAAATCCGTTTTACTTCAAATTATTCATACAACCTCAAAGCCCTCTTCAACGTCATAGGGATACGCATGATGCACCGAGCGAGAGACTAGCCGGAGTTCACCTATTGTCAATTGTACCTGACATTCACTCTTAATCTTGAAAACATTTTTCTAGCTGGCTCAAGGCCACAAACACCAATGCTGTCATCCATCCGCGGTGCAACATTCAACCTATGGCAGGAGTTCTGAAACGAAACAGCCTGCGATGATTCCGGCACGTTTGTAAACGTCCTGACACAACTATGCTCAGGAATGTTCTCAATTCCCAATCCCTTCAGCATTGGCGCCGCCACCATGATGGGCAACTGAAAACTTGGTTAGACGCAGTCAAGGCCGATCTTACTTCCCTCATTGGCCCTCAGGTCTACGGTGTAGGTCAATGGAAGGATGAGTGGCTCAGCTTATCTATGGATCGGATGTAATGGGCAGGATTTATCCGTGACAATGCGAATGAAAGGGCCGGCTCAACCTAAAAGGTGCAAGTTGAAACAAGTACAAGGCGACAGATATGTCATTTTGTCATGTAAGTACTGACCAGATTGAACGTTGCTTCTTTGCTGATCGCATGAGCTTTCTTTTATTTTTCATAGATAACCTACATCATAAGCTTTCTTTTATTTTTCATAGATAACCTACATCAACCAAAGAAAAGAGATTTAAGCAAGAAAGAAATCAAAGAACTCAACCAAAGGTAAGATGGCAAATTAGTCTCATATATATTATTTAAATCCTTTTAACAAACACATCTAAACAAACAATATACACTAATAAAAATCTCCTTTAAATCAATTTTTTTTAAATCCTCTTTAAACAAACAATAACAACAGACAACTTTACTGACATGGATCATCTGTTATGGAGGAACACAAAAAACGGGCATAACAACACAGTAAAACTTAACAAACTTATTTAATCAAGGGAAGCGCGAGAGCACTCTATCCCTTAATAAACTTCACAAATGGCTTATGCTGGAAATCTCATTTCTTTGATCAATCATAACTCAAAAACCAATAAACCAAATTAGTTAAAACTTTGCACAAAATTTTTATTTGAAAGATTCTATAAGTGTGTAGAATTTCAACATCATTAGTCAAGGCAACCCAGAGATCCAGAAAGGTCAGGCATGATTTTGTGTTATCCGTGTGTACGTACGTACGTACGTATGTGCCACCCTGTATCTCATCAACTATTTGATGGATTTAGCTGATTTTTGGCAGAGATAGAGGTTCTAGTGTATAGTTGATGGCATTTTAATTTCAGTTTACCATATACCTTAGTTTTCCAGAAAATTCCAAAAAACCTTAAAAATGACCATTGTATTGAGGCATAGCCTTTACAAAAGTAGTGACATTCCATGAAAAATGCTAGTATACTGAAATCATATGCCCTTAATAGGGTTAAGATGAAAATTCATATACACTAAATGTACAAAAGCAAGGAAATTCCCAAATTTTTACCCTTTTATTGTCATTTAGGGTATGACTACATATCAACCAAACCATTTCATTATCACATCACTACAGTATAAATCTCTATGCATGAGTTGATTACTGGTAGGAATTTTTCTTCAGCGCACCTCACACATAGAGATTTATACTGTAGTGATGTAATAATGAAATGGTTTGGTTGATATGTAGTCATACCCTAAATGACAATAAAAGTGTAACAATTTGGGAATTTCCTTGCTTTTGTACATTTAGTGTATATGAATTTTCATCTTAACCCTATTAAGGGCATATGATTTCAGTATACTGGCATTTATCATGGAATTAATAAGGATTCAAGGAAAATAGTCTGACCGGTAGGCAATTTAGAGTCAAAAAGTCCTTGGCTTGTATAGCCTTAAATTATTTTCCACACTTTTTTTTTGCTTATGTAAATAAGCCTACAAATTCAGAAATGTGATTACAAATATTTTTGTTAATTTTGCAGATTTTACAAGAAGCTTCCAGAAGTGGTTCAACACAAAGTTCTTTTGAATCGTGCTACAGAATACAGAACCAACCGGATACGGAGTAGAATGTTCAGCGTCGTAAGTTGTTTGGAGCAGATTAGATCGCAGCCACCCCCTCCCCCGCTCTAAAAGTGTTGTTATTCAAATTTTTTTTTTAAACAAATGTTCAGATTCAAAAAAGATTTCTCAAAAAATGATTTCTTCAATTCTTAAAAGGTTTCGTTTTCTACAGGTTCACACACACCCACAAAAAAAACCACCGATGAAATCGTTAATAAAATTCACAATCGTTTTTGCAATTCAACCATATTTGGTACAAATAAACTTCAGTCTATGCTTGGCTTGTCCACCAAGTTTCACTCATGAATGTCCAACAGTCTTTCAATCAAATGTTGCACACTGGTGATAGTCTTATCAGTCGGAAGTGTAATCCTGAATGAGCTTCACACTCACCAGATGTCACCCCCCCCCCCCCGCCACCATATTTTTATCTGCGGGTTTATCTCAAAGATAATGTCTATGAAAACAATCTCCCCAGACTTATCCTGACCTGAAGACGACTATCGCAACCGAAATCAGTTGCATCCAGGTGTGCTTACAATGCCGAGGTGCACATCATTGAACAGCAATAAAACAAAGACTGTTGGACATTTGTGAATGAAACTTGGTGGACAAGTCAGACATAGAATCACGTTTTATCTATATTTATCAATCGTATCATTCTCGTATCATTTCTCTCCATGCAACACATGTCCTCAACCCTCACTGACCAGGTTTCATTTCCATAAATCATCACACTGCGTAAAAATGCTTGATAGACTCTTCCTTTGGTCAACAGTGGTAATGCTCTGCTGGTTAGTAATGGCAGAAGTTCCCTAAACTTACTCCATTCACTCCTAACTCTGTCAATCACACTAGCACCTGCTCCACCCTGTGCTACAATGATGACGGTGGTTACACCTCCAAAGCTTGCGGGCCTGATCTTATACCTGTAATAGTAGTAAAGAAATGCTCTGCTGAACTGGCCCCTGTCCTCTAAAAACTCTACAATAAATGCCTAGCTGAATCTTGCTTCCCCGATAGCTGGAAAATGGCCTCTGTGGTACCAGTCTACAAGAGTTCTGGGAATAGAACCGATCCTCAGAACTACCGTCTAATCAGTCTACTGCCGATCTTTGCTAAAATCTTTGAATCCTTAATCAATCTAGTGATAGTACGACACTTAGTTAATGCTAAACTTCTTTTTGACCGCCAGTATGGATTTAGACAAGCACAATCTACTGCAGACATCCTAACGGTCATCTCTGAACGCATGTATCATACACTCGACAACGCAGGTGAAGCTAGGGCAGTAGCCATGTTGGCAAAACAGACGCGATCATATCCGAAGCAATGGCTGAATTCTTAGAAAATGACCTCGAGACTGCAGTGGATTAGGGTCATAAATGGTTGGTAACTTTTAATGCCGCAAAGACAAAGCTCCTTTCCTTCAATAACTACAAGAAACCGCGCCAACCACCGATTGTCATGGCAAATAACACCCTACCTGAGAGTTCATATTTGAAACTCCTCGGCCTAACATTCAAAGGTAACATTAATTGGAACAAATACATCGAAGACATTGCCAAGGCTGCCGCAAAGAAGGTTGGCTCCCTCTACCGTGCTAGTAAACTCCTCACACCTGACATTATCCTATATCTCTACAAAGCCACCATCCGCCCATGCATGGAGTATTGTTGCCACATCTGGGCTGGTGCATCATCTACTACTCTCTCCCTCCTTGACAAGGTCCAAAAAAGAGTCGCCAACCTAATAGGTCCCTCACTGTCAACCAAGCTCCAGTCCCTGTCCCATCGCCGCAATGTAGCATCTTTGTGCTTGTTCTACAAATACTTCAATGGATTGTGCTCCGATAAATTGGCTACTCTGGTGCCCCCTCGACGTAAATTCACTAGACCGACTCGACAATCAACTAAATTCCATCCATTCACTGTGGAGGTTCCCAGATGCCGGAGAGCCTTCTACTAAAATAGCTTCTTTCCTCGTGCTACTGGCCTCTGGAACTCCCTCCCTGCCCCCTGTTTCCCCAGACAGTACTGACATGCAGAAATTTAAAATTAATGTAAACAGACATCTCGCTGCGCAGATCCCAATTTAGGTTGACCCCTCTCAACCTTCTCCCCTTTCAACCTTCTCCCCTTTTCTTTCTTCTCAGTAGCGGCCTGCCTTGTTTGGGGTGAACTACGTTAAAAAAAAAAAAAAAAAAATCTTTTTAAGTGGATAACGACACGGATTGACGATCTGGGTGTGCCAAGTTCGAATCCAGTCGATTCCATAATGCCACTTTAACTTAGGGATGTTAGCAATCATTACGTGGTCACTCCTGCAAGACTGCCGACAACAGAATCAAACTGGTCAACAAAATTGTACCATTCTGATTCATACGAATTTACTTCACTTTACCAAGATAACAAAACTTCGACAACCCGAATAGCCTCGCCATCCAGATATACTTTCTCCACATCTGAGTTGTCATCCATTTCCATTGTCTTACACTTGCAGTCCTGAGTATGACCTTAAAAGACATCCAGTGGTGAAGCCTCCATTTGGGAGCTGTGGGGAATGTGGAGTTGCCCCTTAGTTGCCATTGCTCCCAGGTCCACTCTGGCCCGGAGTGGTAGTACCTGTAAGAGCCCCATCTATGGGTCAGATAGAACCTACTGGCGCTACCAAATCAGGCTGTCTGAAGTTATTGACTTCCTGACTCAAAATGCACCAAACATTGATGTTTTATTGTTTGTTTGTTTGTTTTTTCCTTTGCAAAACTCAATCATGTTCTGCAAAATCCAAAACAAAAAACAATTTCCCTCCCTGTTTCACCAAAATGACCCGGTTCGGTATTAAATAATCTGAAAAGGGTTGATATGCCGTAGAACAAAACAACTAAACCAAACACCATGAATGAATACTTGAACATGTAAAGAACTTGAAGCATGAGAACTTATATATATATATATATATATATATATTTATATATATTGTTTTAGAATGTAGAGTGAGGGATCAGTTTTGTATATAAATTTAATGTAAAATGACCCCCCATTTCCAGGCACCCAATCATTTATACTTAAGAGTATTGTATATTTACACTCCAAAAGCATTATTATTAAGTCGTATGTCATATCTGTTTTTGTTTTCTCTTTTGACAGCGTGTACAGAAATCCTTGCTGACTAAGACGACTTGCAGGTGATCAAGGGATCGTTATAAAAGCCTTTTAATCGACCATTGATAATATTTATTTTCGTACTTGTAATATAATCAGTTTTTTCAATAAAGATTATTTATTCTCTCCTTTTGCTGTCGGGTTTTGTTTGCTTTGTTTTCAAATCTTGATACGTTCAACGTCTGACCCTGTTTACACATTTCGGACTATTCCTTATCGTGGTTGTCGTATTCGCTTTCCTTGTTGAGGGAACCGATCTAAGTATATGTATCTGTCCCCTCTCGCTGCAACAGTTAGACAGACATGAGGTCAGGTACACATGGGCGAATCCAACTCGGTAAATTTGTAGATTAATATCCTCAGCTAAATCACTCACCTGCAAAAAATGAGATTCTACTTTTTTTTTTAGGCAATTATATGTGAACACCCTAAAAATCTTGGCAGAAAGTAAAACATTAAAAAAAAAACAAGCCGTGAGTGCGTGGTCCCCCTCTGTATGTGACGAGTGTAAAATGCAATAAATTTTGGCAATTTGGGGCATTTTTGACCCCCTGGGGTGCGAACCAGAATTTTTCTGAGGTCAAGGATGCTCATTTTATATTCAGAACAATTGCCTCTACATTTTGGCCAAGTTTCAGAAAAATTCAATGGATGGATCAAACGTTATGGGGGAAAAAGGTCAGTTTTTGCCATTTTGGGGGCTTTTGACCCTGGGGGGCGCGAACCAGATTTTTTCCAAGGTCAGCGATACTTATTTTCTATTAGGAACAATTGCCTCCACATTTTGGCCAAGTTTCAGAGAAATTGAATGGATGGATGAAAAGTTATGGGGCAAAAAATGTCATTTTTTGCCATTTCGGGGCCTTTTGACCCCCTGGGGGGCTAACCAGATTTTTTTCAAAAATCAGAGAATGTCACTTTCTAATCTGACCAAAGTCACAACTTCATGCAAAATTTCAGAGAAATTCAATGGATGGTTGCGGGGAAAAATCCGGACAGACAGACATGCCTCAAAACATAAGTCCCCCGATTTATAAAATCGGGGGACCAAATATATATATATTATCGTTTAGAATGTAGAGTGAGGGATCAGTTTTGTATATAAATTTAATGTAAAATGACCCCTCATTTCCAGGTTGTATTAACTTTTTAGGGCTGTTAACTAAATTTTTTACCACTAACCTTAAGTTCGAGTGGCAAGGTTATACTACATATAATTGCCTAAAAGACGTAGACCCCCCCCCCCAAAAAAAAAAAACATGCACAGGATGTATCTCCTATAGCAAAAATACAAAACAAATTGTGGTTAATGCTCTAAAACGCTAGAATGGGCCGGAAATGGAAGATCATTTTATGTTAAATTTATATGTGAAACTGATGTGATAGTATGGACTGCCTCACACCCACCCAAAATTGCCTCAGTCTAGAAAGGATTTCATTTTCACTGATCAAGAACAGAAAAGATGAAGTGTAATATCAGAACAGATACAAAATTTTCATAGAACATCTCATCTCATGGAACACAATACCACATGTCTGCTTCCCAACCAACTACAGCACGGTCGTCTTCAAGTCTTATGTAAACAAATACTTGAGCTGTCTACTTGAAAAATTAAGTCCTCTTAACTAATCTTCTGTCCATTGTTTCCAATCCTCTCGTGGCAGTGATCATCGCCCAACCAACAATCCTTTTAACCCTTATCCTCGAGTGGGCCCCAGGCCTTGATAAGCGGTGACCCATCAGCAGAAAAACAAAAAGTCATCGCAGAAGTTCCCTGAATAATAAATACCAATTCTGATATTTTAAAAGAGTAAATGAAATTTATTATTAAATTAAAGAGAGTAGAAAGTGACTAACTTGAGTTTACTTTCGGCAGCTTCGTAACTCTCGCCTCCCTTATTTTGTCCTTTAGTCCTCACATTCTATGAGCGATGTTTCTGACAAAGGGGGAATAATTGCTGTTTTCTGGATCAGAATCTATCCATCTAACATTTATCGTTGGCTAGTTTTTTTACTTTAAAGTAGTTTTCTTTTTAGCTCCCTACATCAAGTGGCTTCATGCCTTGTCTGGAGTGATTTCCATAAAAAAAATTGTTGCCGGATCTTAATAAGCAGTTAGTCTGTTGCTCTTAAGTTTAAAATAGCATTTTTAGATATGACCATGCATCTATATAAGTGGCTCTGTCTGTCCGTCTGTTCATCTGTCACAATTAAGTTTGAAATAGCATTTTTAGATATGTCCATGCATCTATATAAGTGTGACAATATTAACTGGCCCTACGAAGGTCGGCGCCCAGCATACACGGCTAGTATAAATTGGCCCAGTAGAATATAATATAATTTCTGGTTTGAAATAAGAGTATCAATTTATATTGTCAGAGTGACCTATAGACCTCTTATGTATCCATAAACATTAACCAACATTGGACCTCAAATAAACAAAATGAGAATTAGCTTGATAAATAACATTCTCCACTGAAGATAAACAAGTTCATATATCAATTTATATGATCAGTGTCCTCAAAACATCTTCAATCTCAGATGGCATTATCGGAATTGAACCTTGTTTTGAATTGGAAAACAGTGGAAATGTAATATACTTATAATTTGGATAAGTATAAACAATTTTCAAGTTTGGTTTATATCGTCAGAGTGACCTACAGGGTGACCCCCAAAAAACGGGCCCCAAATCCAATTAGGCCCCATTTCTTAGTGTTTCGTACGAATGAAATGAATTTTGGGGCATAACTAGTTTATTATATTCACACCATCATATCAAAACACTAGGGTATTTGGCCTTTTTTTCTCCGTTCTACAGCATGTGTTCTAGATGGACTCCTTTTAACTCCGTGCATTTCTTGAGGCGCAGAACGAAGTTGTCCATGACGTTCTTACAGACTGAATTGGGAATAGCTCTCATCTCCTCCCTGATGGCTTCCTTGAGTTCTGTGACGGTTCTGGGTTTCCTTGTGTACATTCTGTCCTTAAGATAGCCCCAAAGGAAATAATCTGGGGGGCTTAGGTCCGGGCTATGGGGGAGCCACTCAAAATTAGTCTTGAGACTGATCACTCGGCCTCCGAATTTCTCTTTCAGCCAATCTCAGGACAGGTTTGAGGTGTGAGAACTTGTTCCGTCTTGCTGGAACAGGATTTGCTCATGAGCGACGGGTAGAGGGTCTGGAGCTCACTCTTGAAGGTTTTGAGGACCTCTCCATACCGATCCTTGATGACTGTCACTGCTGCGCCAGATTCTTCGATGAAGATTGGTCCAATGATGCCTCTGACCAAGATTGCAGCCCACACCGTGCAATTAGGAGAGTGCAGAGGCTTGGTGGCTACTTCATTGGGTATGGAGGACCCCCAGAAGACATTTGTCTTTGAGTTCACTTTTCCGTCAAGATGGAAGTGGGCTTCATCTGAGGTCCAAAGGAGGTTAAGGAAACCTGGTGTCTCCTCGATCTTATCGAGCATCTTTACTGCCATAGCGCTCCTCTGCTTCTTGTCTGAGGCTGTAAGGGTCTGCAGCATCTGTATTCTGTATGGGTAAGCCCTGATATCGTTCACCAGCACTCTCCTGCAAGTCTAACGGGAGATACCGAGGGACTGACTTCGCTTACTCACAGAGCGTTTCAGACTCTCCTGGAGAGACTCTCTCACACTTTCGACCAGCTCGGCTGTCTGCTTCTTGGGACGTGCCGAGTGGCTTGGACGGTTCTCACTGGCAGCGTTGAAGTTCTCCACGGTCCCATACTTCTCAAAGTGGTCCTCCCAGTTCTGAATTCTGCTTTTGGATGGAGCCTTTTCACATCCGAACTGATGCATGAAACTGTCCTGAGTTTTCTTAAACTAGCCTGTCTTGTAGTAAAATTTAACACAGTGTATTCTTTGTCCCAGCTCCCACTGAGGTATTGGTGTACTCACGGTCGTTGATTCTGCCATGTCCTGTAAAATAAGGGCAATCGGTGAATAAATAAAGGAGATATCACATAAAGTGTACACAGGGCCCGTTTTTTTTGAGTCACCCTGTATAAACATCTTATGTCTCAATAACATTATCGAAGTTGAACTTTGTTGTTAGATTCACAAGCGATTTCCATATAAGCGAGTTGAAGTTGAGAGAGTTAACCAGTTAGTCGGTGATAAGCATTGGGCGAGGACTAGCCAGTCGGTGATAAGCATGGGGCGAGGACCAGCCAGTCGGTGATAAGCATGGGGCAAGGACCAGCCAGTCGGTGATAAGCATGGGGCGAGGACCAGCTAGTCGGTGATAAGCATGGGGCGAGGACTAGCCAGTCGGTGATAAGCATGGGGCGAGGACTAGCCAGTCGGTGATAAGCATGGGGCGAGGACCAGCCAGTCGGTGATAAGCATTGGGCGAGGACTAGCCAGTCGGTGATAAGCATTGGGCGATGACCAGTCAGTCGGTGATAAGCATGGGGCGAGGACTAGCCAGTCGGTGATAAGCATTGGGCGAGGACCAGCTAGTCGGTGATAAGCATTGGGCGAGGACTAGCCAGTCGGTGATAAGCATTGGGCGAGGACCAGCTAGTTGGTGATAAGCATGGGGCGAGGACCAGCCAGTCGGTGATAAGCATGGGGCAAAGACTAGCCAGAGTTACACCAAGCAGACCGTGAATTAATCAATGAGAGAAACGGACATAAGAACCCTTCTCTATCCGTGAAAGATATCACACCTATCGGGATACGTGTGTCCTCGGCCAAGCTTAGAATAGCACGCCACTGATAGAGGGATAAATTGTCCATCGGTTCAATTACATACCAGAGTGAACTCAGCATTATCTGGCCAACTGGCCTAGTGACTCAACAAGTGTATATTTTATTTCATTATTCATTATTAAGAATAATTATTTTCTAAGAAAACCACAGCGGACTTGACTTCTTTCCTTCAACAGTCCTGCATGAATGACATTTCATTCCACAGGGATCCCGAGTCGCTGATTCCCCCTCAACGATCACCAACTTATCTAAACAAACACAACGTGGGGGTGGGGGTGACCTTATGAGAGGCCTCTTCGACAACCGTGGCCTTCTTCGGAGCAGCAACTGTTGTACCAACAGGATCACATGACTAACCAGCCCAGGAGCGGCCAACTGGTGACGTCACGGGTGGGTTAAAGGGCTTTTCATAAGAGGCTCTGTATGTCCGTTCATCTGTCACAATTAAGTTTGAAATAGCATTTTTAGATACGTCCATGCATCTATATAAGAGGCTCTGTATGTCCGTCAGTTCATCTGTCACAATTAAGTTTGAAATAGCATTTTTAGATATGACCATGCATCTATATAAGAGGCTCTGTCTGTCTGTCCGTTCATCTGTCACAATTAAGTTTGAAATAACATTTTTAGATACGTCCATGCATCTATATAAGAGGCTCTGTATGTCCGTCCGTTCATCTGTCACAATTAAGTTGAAATAACATTTAGATATGACCATGCATCTATATAAGAGGCTCTGTATGTCCGTCCGTTCATCTGTCACGTTTAAATTTGAAATAACATTTTTAGATACGTCCATGCATCTATATAAAAGGCTCTGTCTGTCTGTTCGTCCATCCAGCACAATTAAGTTTGAAATAACATTTAGATACATCCATGTATCTATATAAGAGGCTCTGTATGTCCGTCTGTTCATCTGTCACAATTAAGTTTAAAATAGCATTTTTAGATACGTCTATGCATGTATATAAGAGGTTCTGTCTGTCTGTCCGTCCATCCGGCACGTTTTAGTTTAAGTTTGAAATAGCATTTTTAGATACGTCTATGCATGTATATAAGAGGTTCTGTCTGTCTGTCCGTCCATCTGTCACGTTTTAGTTTAAGTTTGAAATAGCATTTTTAGATACGCCCATGCATCTATATAAAAGGCTCTGTCTGTCCGTCCATCCGTCACGTTTTAGTTTAAGTTTGAAATAGCATTTTTAGATACGTCTATGCATGTATATAAGAGGTTCTGTCTGTCTGTCCGTCCATCTGTCACGTTTTAGTTTAAGTTTGAAATAGCATTTTTAGATACGCCCATGCATCTATATAAAAGGCTCTGTCTGTCCGTCCATCCGTCACGTTTTAGTTTAAGTTTGAAATAGCATTTTCATCGTTAAATGCACAGATTAAAACGAGACGCCTTAAAAAAATTAAAAAACTGTTCTTGTTTTATTTTCATTCCTAAAGGAGAACACAAAGAATGCAAGAAACGTCTGTCAGTCTTTGAACGGGTAACAGAGTAAACGGCGTGACGCTGTAGTTTGCTTCGAGACAACCATAAATTGCAGATCTTAAGTTCTCGGCATCAAAACAATCTTTCCGGTACATAATCTTCATCAGGGGAACGTCTTTCCAGTCAAAATTAGTTTCCTTTAGAATTTCATCAAAAAGGCGAAAAAAATCAGAAACAACCTGTAAGGCGGAAAGGTTCTTATCACGAGCCGAAGCCATTTTCGAAACGGTGCCTCTCAATACTAAGAATCCAGTCGTCGACACTTTTGAGTATTCAAAACTGACATCACAATTTGTCACGGATCTCTTGTGTTCTTTGACTTCTTCGGATTGAGTTTCCGACGACCGACAGTGCCATTCTACCAACGCCCCTTTCGGCAGACCAGGAATGACAACAAATTCTACCAAAGGATATGAAGATTTTGAGGAATGCTCACAGAAATCCTCCTTGTCCAATATACTTACTGCGTGGTTCCATTCTTCTTGAACAAAACCAATAAAATCTTCTTTTGTCACATAACAAATACACAAATTCACGTTTTCTAAAGAAACTGTCGGGTTCATGGCGGCCAGGATTCTTTGTACATGTCGCAAAGACAACCTTGCCTCAGCAACAATACCGTATTCTATAAGTTTTAGCGTAGCTGGACAAAGGCCAATCTGCCCAGCCACGAATATCAGATCATCGATTTTTACGGCCTGACTGTACGGGCCTATGTTAGCAGGTGCCCAGTGAGATAATCCTTGGACATACATTGAGTCGCGAGCCAAGTTTGAATCTTGACGAGTCCCTACAACATCCATCAACAGGAAGATGTTTTCTGGGAGATCAGCTTCAATGCAAACTCTAACAGGTCGGCTTAATCTGAAAAAGGATTTGTAGACATTGTTTACCGTATTGTAATCAGACATTGATTTCATATACAGATTCACGGCATAAATATCTTTCATTTCAGCAGAAATAGATGAAAGACTTTGATTCAAAGACTCCATTAATAGATGAGCGGATTCTGCAATAGAATTACCATCTCCAAGAAGATTAGCGATCCAGAAATGTCCATTGGATTCTTTAATGAGAGGAGGGGTGATTGCTACAGCAGATGTGGCTTCAGAATCGGATTCTTTGCAACTAGGTACCACGGGGAGGTTCTGCAAATCCTCACGGGAAAAGAGTTCCTCTAACAAAGACCGACTCTGTTTGATCGGAAGACGAGCCAATTCCTCCGCAGATGCAGGCTCTGTATTTTTGTCTTCCAGATGAAGTGATTTAAAACTGACGTATCCGACGGGGGCAAATGCGTCATCCGAATGGATAACATTTTCAGATTCGTCGACGACGATCCGTTTCTTGAATAAGGGACAATCCAGAGTAAAGGTTTCATATTCGCCTCCCTCTCCGCAGATATTCAAGCCGTATTCCCGATTTAATCGGATCATGGTCGGGTGAATGGCCTCCAATGAAAGCGACAGATGTTTATCTGGGAGCAAACCCATGGCAGCAACTTTGATGATTATCGAACCGGTCTGAGCGCTGATCATTTCAGGTAGAAGTTCTGCCTGGTCTCGGCGCCAGAGATAAGCCAGAACAGTCAGTTCTAAACGGTTACAAACATTCTCTACTCGAACACGCTGGTAATCTGAGAGAATTGCACCAACAGAGACGGCATCAGCCCCTACAGCTTCTTTGGCAGTCTTTAGAAGTTCGTACATGTCCTCGACTTCATCACCCTCGGTTATCTCATACTCCTTTTCAGTTTGTATTGATGAACCTTCGATTGTCCGCCTGAAGAGTTCTAAGTCCATCGCTTCTGCATACAGTTCAATTGCTTGGTAACCAACTGTCTGAAGAAAAAAAAAAAAAAATTAATGTATAATTAAGGGTGGGACATAATGGATGAAAATTTCAGATTCATGCGAGTAGTATTTTTTTGTGTTCATTTATACATAAATAACACTAAACAATCAAACATTTTGAAAAGTTTGCAAAATTCAGAAGGTGCAGGCCACTAGTTTTGGGCTATTTTACATTCATGAAAACCCTTTCACAGCCTGAAAATGGTCCTAAATTAAAGTACTATATCAGATTTAACCATCTATATCCATTCATAGCTTTTGAGGATGTTTTAGGACCTGCAATGTCGCATGAAACCACTTTTTCACCGAAAAATGATGGATTTTGAGTCCCGTGGAGCTCTAACAGCTATTTTTGGCCTGCACTTTCTGAATTTTGCAAAATTTTCAAAATGTTTGATGAATTGGAATAAATGCATTGAAAACATTGCCAGGGCTGCTGCAAGGAAGATGGGCTCCCTCTACTGTGCAAGTAAACTTCTCACATCTGACATTATCCTATGTCTCTACAAAGCAACCATCCGCCCATGCATGAAGTATTGTTGCCACATCTGGGTTTGTGCATCATCCGCTAGTCTCCAAGAGTCGCCAACTAAATAGGTCCCTCACTATCTACCAATCTCCAGCCCCTGTCCCATCGCCGCAATGTTGCTTCCTTGTGCCTGTTTTACAAGTACTTCAATGGATTGTGCTCTGATGAGCTTGCTGCTCTGGTACCCCCCCCCCCATGACGTAAATTCACGTTACTGACATGCAGAAATTTAAAACTAATGTAAACAGACATCTCGCTGCATAGCTCCTAATTTAGGTGACCCCCCCTCCCCCAAACCTTCACCCTTTTTTCTCAGTAGTCCCTTACGTCTACAGTGGCGGCCTGCCTTGTTTGGGGTGAACTATGTTAAAAAAAATATATATATCACGTGATAATGTCTGATGGCCGCGAGGATAGAGTGAAAGCGTACAGACTGATTGTCAAGGATGTATCTTCGACTGATATGGATGTATTTGAATAAAAATTCACCAATACAACATAATCTTTTGAAATACGGTATATATAGTAGATAGCAAAGTCCCAAACACAAGTATTGCTATGCCTCATTTGCATAACTATTTTTTAAACAGGTTATTATAAATGAATGTTTGGTGCTATTCATTTGTATTTTGTTGTCCTATTTTTCTGTATATATGCAATAGTTTTGTCGATATTAACAGTAATTAATTGGAGTGATTTCATAAAAAAAAAGGGATCAATTACCAAAACCTTTCTTAAAATATTATGTTCATTAATTTTCAAGGGAGGTAATTAAAGTTTAAACCAATATATCTTAGCTAGCTCAAATGAAAGACGTACAGACGAGGTGTAAGAGTGGTAAAAAGAGTCCATAGAGAGGGGTGGGGTGACTGCTCTCTTTCTCTCACTCACTCTACCTTTTCTCTCTGTCCCCCTCTCTCTTATAATAATTCGATAGAATACAAAATCTATGACATAATTAATATATTTTGTAATGATTATGCTCCTAAAATTATTTTGTACATATTTTGCAATGATCGTGCTCTTTCAAAAAAAAAGAAAAAAAAAAAGGTTTTTCTTCAGATTACGACCGGAGTTAACTTTTACCCCGATCATGACCCTAACGACGAGGTCAAAGTTAGGACATTTCTGCACTTTTGGGACGGGGCGAATTTATTTGTTTTCATTTCAGAAGAGCTACAATACTGTAAGAGGCAGACAACACTTTTTTTTTTTTTCACTTTTATTACATAATTTGGGCATCTTTTACGAGACTCAGCAGAGTAAAAACGCTAAAAAAACAAATTTACAACAAATAAAAGTAACTGTAAGCTGTAAAAGTTAGTTTCAAACTTGCATGTGCTATTTGTTTGTATTTTAAACCCGTTTGAAGTGCTATTTATTAGAAATCAATAGTTTTGTCACTGCAAGTTGGGAAAAAAACATGGCCGAATTGGGGGGGATTACTAACGAATGCACTAGGAGCGACCATATTGATTTTTGTGAAAACGGTGGGAAAAAAAACAAGAAATTTTTTTTTTACATCTAATGAAAACCCATTTATAATACGTAAAAATAAAAACAAATTACATAGGTAAGTAGGAAAATATCTATTCTCGTCGTAGGTCAACTTCACTTGTTGCAAATTTATGTTTTTAAACCCTTTTTCGTTCTTTTTTTGGACCCCGTTCGCGCCTCTGCTGAGCGTCGTAACATATACCCCATAATTTCTACGAAAAAAAAAAAAATATATATATATATAAAGCTGCCGAATAAAATGTTAAAAGTATCACTGTTTATTTAGTTATTCAGCGGGTGGTTCTAGATGTCGGGACTTCAATTGTAAAATACTCGGAACCCGGGTTTTTAAATCGCACGACAAGTAGTGAATAGTCATATCTCTATGCTGATGAGTCCCGATTATAAAGGACGAAACGTATACGTACATAGATAATAAACAAACAAATATTTAATATATATATAGAGAGTGTGTGTGTGTGTGTGTGTGTGTTCCTAAAGTGAATGATGATTTCCAATCTCTAATAACTCCCTTACGTTTACATATAAGTGCATATGAAGACTTTGTGTTTTATTTTTTAAATTGTAAAAAAAAAAAAAAAAAAAAATGAAAAATTTGTTGACCCAAACAAGGTGAAAAAAAAATTCGTTTTGAAAAAAATTACTGTTGATTTTCACAAATTTTAATTTCTTCAATAAATGTTCTATTAAGTAATTGAATTTACATTAGTTCTTTTATGTACTAAACATGGTAGTAAAAGTGAAGGGTTGTCTGCCCATTGTAGCTCTTCTGAAATGGAAACAAATAAATTCGCCCGTCCTTTAAGTTCAGAAGTGCCAAAGTTAGCTCAGGTCCTCACCTGGAGAAACACTCACAAAAATTAAAATGAGTTAATATATTTTATGTGCTTTGTAACAATCAGCGCGAGGTGGGGTTAAGCAAAAGACACGTATGGAAACAGCCCCTCCTCCTATCCCGCGCGAAAAATAGAGATTATTTTGAGTAATAAACGTTTTTTTTTTTTTTTAAAGAACGGGCGTAGAGTCAATTTATGTTATATTTAAACAGCAACCCCCCCACCCACCCACCATTATCGACGAATAATTGTTTTTGTTTTTTTTTCCTAGAATAGTGGCGTGGTCGAAAAATATTGTTTTCATTTAGTTCAGGAGCAAATGAGTCATAATACTTGATTTGGGCTTATAAACTTTCATTCTATCCAGAAAATCATACCGGATGTAAATATCGTACCGGATATATATATATATATATATTTATATATATATATATATATATATATTTTATTTTACATTAATTTACTAATATATACAAAATGGTCGTCACATTGCTTTTTTTTTCGTGGCTGTTGGAAAGACGAAAGTGATTTTGAAGTCTTTAAACTGTCAACTCGAACGTAATTTCTGACAAGATTAAAGTACGCATGAAAGCTATAAAAAAAACGTTCAGCATGTCATAATCCTTAAAATAAAATAAAAAACAATTTTGACGATTTAGTCGTTTCGCAGCTAAGAAAGTATCAGAAGGTTCATTGTTCGCTATTTGCGAACAATGAACCGTCTGCTAATTTCTGATTTTTTTTTCCAATCTCACAAATGTGTAAGTAAACCCAAATAATTTGTTTTAAACTAATTTCCCGACTGTGTTTCCTTTTAAAATAATTTAAGGTAAATTTAAAATTAATCCAAAACAATTTATTTGGGTTTACTTACTCATTTGCGAATTCGGAAATTAGCAGACGGTTCATTGTCCGTCATTTTGGCTGCGAAACGACTAAATCGCCACGATTTTTATCGCCTTTACACAATTTTATATCGCCTTTTTGAAAACTCTTAACCCGTCCCAAATCTAAACTTTTGCTATTTGTTTTTTTTTATTAAGTGATTATTACAAAACACGAAAAACGTGGAGAGAAAAAGTAAATTTAGTTTTTGAACCTTCTTACCTGAAACATATAGCTGTCCATTTCATCTTTGTCGGGCGGCCGCAGATTGGCTAGAGCAACAATTTCATGTCCTTCGGCCACACACTGGACCATATTGTAGCAACTATCTTTGCCACCGCTGACCAGAGCAATTACCCTCATGACGTGTTTGCAACTAAATAAAATAAGAAAGAGAAATGAACACCGAAAAGAAACACATGGTCGGTGATTAAAAAATAATTTTTTGTTTGTTTTTTAGTTATTTTAGAGTTACTTCCCTTGCTTTGGTGAATTTATTTATATTAAGCTTCGAAGTATTTGTCGCTAAGCCTAATTGGAAATGACGTACCGGCCAGGAGAGCAAATAATAGCTATTCATAAGGCTGTATACTATTCATAGAAATAAACAAGAGTTAATTATATAGCTAACGTATGAGTTAAAAACGGAGGAAAGTGCAACATAAAAGTCTACGCATCTACTGGTTCAATTGTAGTATAGGTACTGTTGGAATATCTTACTCATTTCGTTTGGGTTTCTCCCAAATTTTGGATAGAATTTATTGTTTGTCTTAAATTGTACATATACTTGGTAATTTTGTTGCAGACAATACAACTCTGCATAGCCGTAGTGGCAAACAGGATAACTTATGGGAAATAGCAGAAAGGGGTGAGAGAGCGAGCAGGAAGACAGTGGGGCGAGGGAGAGGGGTGGGGCACTAGAGAAGAGACAGCTTTTGCCCCAGGCAACCGGAGAAGAAAGAGATTGTTATACTTTTGCCTACTGGTGTGTGTGTGTGTTGGGGGGGGGGGGGGCAACGCCGGGTATCCTTGCTAGTATACAAAAAACATGTATATAATAACCCTAACCCTAACCTCACCAAAAAGTCTACTTAGTGACTGTTACACACAGCTTTCTTTTTTCCCTTTTCATTGTTTTCTTACTGACTCGACACACGTGCGTATGTTACAATCCAGCCTAGACGTTTGGGGCTGAAGACCTTGTTCGGATCGAGGGTCGTGTTCCCCCGATTATAGACGTGTTCAGTAAATCAAGCAATGTTGCGTGCAAAAGACAGAGTAATAATTAATAAACAAAAATGAAGTAGTTCAAATAACGTTTATTGAACGTGTGTGTACGTGGAATGATGAAGTGTGTGATGTATGCATGTGTGTCGATGGAAAAACAGTTCTTGAAAAGGTATAAGAAGAAATGAGTCCGGCGTAGGAAAAGTCTTTGAAAGCCGTAACACAAAGAAAACGAGTTGAGAACTCTTACCGTTGTTTGCCCATGTGTTGACGGAAGAAACGTGTGTTGGTAGTTGTTTTGCTGAGACAAGTTCAAGAGAAAAGCGTGAGACGAAACGCTAGTGTATTAGCGTCGTTCTGTCGAGCAGAGAAGAGTGAAACGGAACGCTAGTGTCAGCGTCATTCTGTCGAGGCCAAAAGGCGAGTGAAACGGAGCGATGGTGCCAGCGTTGTTTTGCTGAGGCTGGTCTATGTAGGAGAGAGAGATTTTCCGTTTGCAACGGTTTTTATAGTCAGAAGGGCAGATAACTCTGGTGTCGCTTTACAGTGCCACCTGTCGGTGAAAAAGCGACACCTACCGGCAAACCGGTGTAGTTATGTTTTGAAAGGAGGAGGTAACTGCTACAACCTCGGCAGATGCAACAAGAACTACTAAACACAGCAACCACATAGACACACAGCTTATCGACCTCACGTACACACTAGTTCATGTACACACACTCTCTCACTGACAAAACAGAGGCAAGCTAATACTCACCCTACCCCATTTATACACACTGCCATACACAAACTCACACGAAGCCAGCAAAAACAAACATGACTACTCAATTTCTCATTGACACAAAACAACTCTTTTTTCTTCATATAGAACGTTCCTGAAACACTATGAACTCTCATTCATCACCAACTCTTTATTCCTGATTGTCTTAACAAGTTGTCAATAAAATTAATCATGTTTGTATATATAGACTTTGTTATTATTATTTTATATTTCCTTTCCCTCTACAACCTGCTCTTCCAGATGGAACAAATTAATTTGTGAGCCAGAATATTTGATATTCTATTTCTACGTTTTTTGTAGTTACAGCGTGTTTGGGGTTTCTTTGCAAACAGGCGGTCGCCATTTTGTGTTATCTTGTATACACACGAGGTCAGAATAAAAAAGATGAAAAAAAGAGTAAAATCAAGAAACAGTTGAATGTGCATACCAGATCGTATCCCTTCTAGAGTACAAAAAAAAAATGCTCTGCTGAACTGGTCCCTGTCCTCTCCAAACTCTACAACAAATTCCTTGACGAATCCTGCTTCCCTGATAGCTTGAAACTTGCCTCTGTGGTACTAGTCTGCAAAAACTCTAGCCAAAGAATTCTGGTGAAAGAACTGACCCACAAAACTATCACCCCATAAATCTCCATCCGCTCTTAACTAAAATATTTGAATCATTAATCAATCAAGCGATAGTCTACCACCTTGATAATCCTTAACTTCTTTCATACCAACAGTATTAATTCAGGAAATCCCGTTCTATAGCGGACTTCCTAACGGTCATCTCTGATTGCATATACCATACACCGGATAAGACAGGTGAAGCTAGGGTGGTAGCGCTTGATGTATCCAAGGCCTTTGACAAAGTCTGACATGGAGGTCTTCTCAGGAAAATTAATACGTGTGGTATTACTGGACGAATATTTAATATAATCAAATCCTTCTAAGTTGAAAGAAAGATCCAGGTTGTTCTCGATGGCCGTTCATCCAAACAACATCATATTAATGCGGGTGTGCCCTAGGGGTCTATACTTGCACCTTTATTACTCCTGCATGCAGAAATTTAAATGTAATGTGAATAAACATCTTACTGCATAACTTCCCACTTAGAATGCCCATATTTATTTGGTCCCTAATAACAGTAACCCCTAACGTCCCAGTGTGCCTTGTTTGAGAAGAAATAGAGTTTTAAAATATATATATATATAAAGTTAAAAATGAAGACTGTGTATTTCTGTTGAATGATGATGGTGGTGGGGGTTATGATGATGATGATGATGATGATGATGATGATGATGATGATGACAACGACGACTATGACGACGACGATGGTGGATGTGATGATGGTGGTGGTGATGATGGTGATGGTGATGCTGGTGATGATGATGATGATGATGATGATGATGATGATGATGATGATGATGATGATGATCGTATTATGTATCACGTTGCCTTTTTGTTGACACTCATGTAATACCATTAGATAAACGATTAATAATCTTTCTACACTAATAGCTTCTTTCCTGCTCAGTTTCTCTGACCATACCAACACGCAGAAATTTAAATGTAATGTGAATAAACATCTTACTGCACAACTCCCCACTTAGAATGCCCATATTTATTTGGTCCCTAATAACAGTAACCCCTAACGTCCCAGTGGCAGTGTGCCTTGTTTGAGAAGAAATAGAGTTTTAAAAAAAATATATACAAAGTTAAAAATGAAGACTGTGTATTTCTGTTGATTCTGCTGCGAAACGCACATAAGATGTGGAAAAAGCATTGAATTTAGAAAAAATAAACATAAATAATTTTTTATAAAATACAATATAAACATTAAAAAAATTCTGTTTGTATGTGAGAGAAAGAGGAATTACAGGTATTCACTGATGTATGAAAGTAAAGAGATTGAAAGTAAAGAAGAATAGTTTGGTTGTGGTCATTCGACAATATATGAAGATTAAGAAATTGAATGAACAGATGAAAGGTATGCTTATGGATTGATTGTTCCTTTGGTTAATGGAATACACCTATAATATACATATATATGCTGATGAGTTCCGATTATAAAGGACGAAACGTATACATACATAGATAATAAACAATAACAAATATTTATTATTTGTAGCTCCTGGAAAAACCCGTCTAGAAGAACACTGTAAGTGTAGTATTAACATAGCATGACATCGCTAGATATAAATGCATCGTTCCTTTCATTAAGTAGAACGCTCTTATGACGTCAAGCCGCCACATATAGTGTTAAAATTATCACCGTTTATTCGCTGTTCAACATTGGCCGAGTGGTTCGGGCGTTGGGATTTGAGTTGCAAAATACTTGTAATCCGGAGTTTCGAATCGCATGACCGGTAGTGAATAGTCATATCTCTATGCTGATGAGTCCCTATTATAAAGGACGAAACGTATACGTACATAGATAATAAACAATAACAAATATTTATTATATATATATATATATATATATATATATATATATATATATATATATATACACACACACACACATTTATTCTCACTGAGACGGTTTATAAAAGACAAACGTAAGAGGAACATAAGAAAAATGATACATAAAGGGATGAAAGTCACAGACATATTTACTAAAGGTAATTCTACATAAATGTCCCAACATAACCGAGAAAGACATGCATTGCCAGGGTAAACAAAGAGAGAGATATGTGTGGATAACATAGGAGTAAATGCAGCTTGCTTTCTTGAACATATATTGGAACCTATAGCTGTCACCAATAAAGAAAGCCCATGACAAGCTGTTTGGGAGTTTATAATTACTATGATCATGAATGGAAAAGGGATCAGAGTTATGAAAACTATATTAAGAGGGACAATCAGTGGGACAACGTCCAACCAGCTTGAAAAGCAGCCAGGAAAGAGAAAGAATATCCAGTTCTAAATTCACACGTGAGTGAATTTTCCAGAAGTAGAGAGTGCTTTCTTTAGTTGGCTAGTAAAATTCAGGAGAGATAACTTCGATATTGTTCAAGGGAGATAACACCTGAATACTCTGAACCAACAAACCCATCGAATGTGGTCAGCCTGTAAACAACAATTCAAGCAGCCAGCCAACAGAAAACAGAGTTTCTTTGGTTCGTATTCATACCAGCCAAGATTCGCCTTGGCATCGTTTTGACAACATAAAAGCTGGCTAGAAGCATCAGAATTGTCGGAATTAGGTATGGTTTGGTTTGTTTCCTCCTCCTTCGGAAAAGCCGGGGTTTAATTGCCAATCACCTGAGGCACCCCTATCAGGAAATGCAGACAGGTCAATTCTCGGATATTTTTGTACCTGCCAAAGAGTTAACGTTAGCCACTGTTAGATGGATAGAAAATTCCATCCAGAAAACAATAATACTTTTAAATATTTTATATTTTAAACAGAAATAACTTTCTACCCAACAGTTATCTTCCCTGCCTCAAAAAACATTTTGAAACAGAGTTATCTACCCCCTGCATTTTCAGCAGACGATAACAAGGGAATAATTCAATGGACACTTAGCAACAACAGCTTAGCAAACCTCCTAATTTCAAAGTAATTCCTCTTCAGTTGTAACTTCTTTAAATAAATAATGTTTATGGTTGATCTACATAGACTCGTTTTCATCCAATTATTTCTTCATATTTGTGTTTTACCACTCACAAATCCACTTGATAACACCCACATTAAACTACCTTGATCCACATCTTGCTGCAGTGGAGAGCTGTAGTGTGAGTCCTGCTATAGATAAGATATGGATAAGATATGAGATGCTAACAAATAACATTGAAAAAGGTTGTATATGAAAAGAAGAAGAGTAAAAACAGAATACATTTATATATTTACAAAGTTACAAGACACGAAAGTAGTTTGTTCATGTGTGTTTGTAAGTTTGAAAAGTTGATTTATTTTCCTTTGAAGTAAAGAAAACGAATGAGTCAATATCAAAACTGTGTATGTATGTTTACCATATTTTGTCAATGTGTATGTGTGGCATCTATGTAAGGAAGTGATAGCAGTTTTCATTCTTCCCTTCCCCCAGCTACGTGTTACATTTTAGTATACCGATGGGTGTATAAACTGTTATACACTAGTGTTATCGTCATGAACCCAGACTCTTTTCGTTTGACACTGATGCTTATATAAAAGGTATATTTAAAAAAGACAGTTGCAGCAAAACATCATAGAAACAACTTGTATATGCATGAGAGAGAGAGAGAGAGAGACAGACAGACAGACAGACAGACATACAGATAGATATACGGATAGCATTGGGGACAGCACCCAGACACGTCTTTCTTCCTTGAAATCTCACCAGCTAAGAGACAGAAAAGCTCCGGACGGAAATCACATGGTTTCATTAACTTCTGCCGGTATGACTTCTGACCTTAAAAGTGTCACTCAAACCGTCCATTCGAACGCGGCCCTCATTATGTAACCTACGTAGCTGCATCCTCTCTTTTGACTGGTCTTTCTCTGACTCTGTAAACAACCAGCTTCAAGACATGAAAGTAGTTTGTTCATTTATGTTTGTAAGTTTGAAAAGTTGATTTATTTTCCTTTGAAGTGAAGAAAATGAATGAGTCAATTGTAGGGAACATGAAGGGGGCTCGTTCTCGTGTTTGTCTGTCCTGTGCGCTGCGGATTAAAGAAAGGAATTCAACATGGCGTCCATGAACCTTTATTACGTACGGTTCACGCAGAGTCTCGCGAAGTCGCGTTGCACGCATGCAAATTAGGTGTGCCTCAGTATAATAAAAGCGGGTCTCTTACCGTCTCAAGGGACTCGGTGCAAAGCAAGTGCACGTGTTACGAACGGTGAGATCTGCTTTGGAAGTTCACAGAGTGATTTGCGACCTTCATTATTATTACATCAATATCAAAATTGTGTATGTTTACCATATTTTGTCAATGTGTGAGTATGTGTAGCATCTATGTAAGGAAGTGATAGCAGTTTTCATTCTTCCCTTCCTCCAGCTACGTGTTACATTTTAGTATACCGATGGGTGTATAAACTGTTATACACCAGTGTTATCGTCATGAAGCCAGACTCTTTTCGTTTGACACTGATGCTTATATAAAAGGTATATTTAAAAAAGACAGTTACAGCAAAACATCATAGAAACAACTTGTATATGCATGAGAGAGAGACAGACAGACAGACATACAGATAGATATACGGATAGCATTAGGGACAGCACCCAGACACGTCTTTCTTCCTTGAAATCTCACCAGCTAAGAGACAGAAAAGCTCCGGTCAGAAATCACATGGTTTCATTAAGTTCTTCCGGTATGACTTCTGACCTTAAAAGTGTCACTCAAACCTTCCATTCAAACACGGCCCTCATTATGTAACCTCTCTTTTGACTGGTCCTTCTCTGACTCTGTAAACGACCGGCTTCATGCTTTTGGGCAGATATAAGTGTTTTAACCTGTGGACGTAATGGTACACAAGTCATGTGAGCTATTATTTTTATAATTTTATCTTTTTCCTGTTTGAAGACTCTGTTTGCACAAAAATGTGATAGTTGTTTTTTTTAGATATAATTTTGAGGTGTGCTTTGTTAGTGTTCAGGATGTTGTCTCATGAAACTAGTTTTTAAAGACATGTTAATCCTATTTTGTGGTACTTATAAACATTAGGTGCACAAGAAGTGCAGTGAAATTACAGGTAGGTTGAGTGTAAGAAGCGTAAGACAATGTAGGTTGATGAGAACTCAAATGTGAAAAAAGTATATTTTGATGGCAAAGCTATTGAGGCTGTTCAGAAGTTTTGTTACCTTGGTGATACACTTGGAGTACAGGGAGGAGATGGTGTTGATCTGATAGCAAGAGTTAAGAGTGGATGGAGTATTTATTTACCTCCTCTCCAGGAGGTTAGGCACAAGGCCAGTTTTATCTTACTCCTACAAGTAAGATGTGACCCAAGGTCGGGTCGGGAAAGTGGGGTTTGAAAAGCCAGCGCACAAGAAAGTGAGCACTCTGGCCATTAAAAATTGCCTGGGCAGCCCCGTTGGCATTCCCCGGTAGGGGCGCCTCAGGCAGTAAGCAATAAACTTACTCCTTCCCAAAGAGGGGAGGCAAAGCCTGGGAAGGTGAACCTCCTAGAACTGCACAGGACAGACCCATAGACCGGCATAAATCAAGCCCCGAAGACCAAGACAATACCAGTTTATAGGGTGTAGTAGCCATCGGAACAGATACTACACTTTGATCTTAGCCAAAAGACTAAGAAGTTTTAAAAGATGAAGACGGATGAGAACTCAGATGTGGCGAAACTATTTAGATTGTTCAGAAGGTTTGTTACCATTGGAGCACAGGGTGTAGCAGGTGCTAGCGTGATTGCAAGAGTTAAGAGTGGATGGAGTAAGTACTTCTACCATTACTATCAAGCAGAGCATTACTGCTGTTGACCAAGGGAAGAGTCTATCAGACATGATGTATGGAAGTGAAACCTTGCATGGAGAGAAATGATATGAGAATAATACGAAGAATGTGTAATGTAGGTCTTAAAGACAGGATGCGCTCAGAGGAAGATTAAATCTCGACAGTATTGGAAAATATGTGAAGAAAAGGTGAAAGATGTAGAACAGTTGAGGTAACAGGTTCAGTTCACAGGGAAAGGCCAAAGAAAACATGGAAGGAAGTGATAAGAATGAACTTGAGAGAAAGAGTTATTAATAAAGACCTGGCCAGAGATAGGTTAGTTGGGAAGTTTATTTCTAAAAGCTGTTAACTTATGCCAGCATGAAAAATGGATGTTAAACTAATGATAATGACGATGGTGGTGGTGGTGGTGCTGCTGCTGATGATGATGATGATGACGATGATGGTGATGATGGTGATGCTGCTGATGATGGTGGTGGCGGCGGCGGCGGTGGTGATGATGATGATGATGGTGATGATGATGATGATGATGATGAAGATGGTGATGATTGTGGTGGTTATGATGGTGGTGATGATGATGACGACGACGATGATGATGATGATTTGTGACAGATGGAATGATTTGAATGGCAACTTGAACGAAGCTATCCAAGAACCCAGAAAACATCTCGCACATGGAACGGATCTCCCATGCAAGGACTGGGTGACCCTAAACTGAGCAAGAGAAGTTTAGAAGGACAGCCAGCAACCTCCCCACATGGGGAACTAGCAACTGCTCTTGTGGAAATCCCAGAAAGACAATGGGAACACATCCTCAGTGACTGCAGCAGTGATGGACCAACTTGTACTGACCAAGATTTGATTGACAGTTAATTTGATGGTCAATGATGGATCCATGATGATATTATTATTATTATTATTATTTGTACTCACTAGGAGTTCTCACACAGATCATCGTCAGTGATTGCTCACCGACGATAACCAGTGGTATTTCCTGGAGTCTGAGTGACAACAAGTCTCCCCAGACTTCCAGTATTCTTCACCTCTTTTCGATAACGATGCGGTATCGCAACAGCCGCTTACCATTGATTTCTCACTGGTAAGGACAATTGGTCTTCTTTGGGATTTGGATGGCAATAAGCCTCCCCAAGGTCTCAGCATTCTCTGCACTTTTCCAGTGGAGGTCTGGTTTGTGCTGTCCCTCCTCGGTTTCTCATCCTCCTCGACCCTCTACAAATATATTGTCTGGTGTCAACCTAGGGCGGCACCAGTTAAAAAAATAAATAAATAAATAAAATACTATTTCTTTAAATGAATTTAAAAAAAAAAAAAAGTTTAATTTTTTTTTTAATTTTTAAATTTTTTCCTTTCAATTCCCTTTTTTTTCTTTCTTTTCTCTTTCCTTATTTAAAAATTAAAAAAAATAATTTTTAATTCTATTTAATTTTTTTGGGGGGAGCAAAGGAAGGAGCTATTAGTGTTTCTTGTAATTTCTGTTTCTTTGGTTCATTTTTGTGTAGTGATAGCTGAGGCCGGTGTAATTTATTTGGGGGGGGGGGGAGATTATGAAGTGCTGTTTCTTGCAGTTTCTGTTCCTTGGCTCTTGTTGTGGTGTTCTTCGTGTGGTTTTGTTTTCTCCGTTGTAAATTCCTTGTGACTGGTTACCCTTTGTAGCTTATGTGTGTTAGTTTCCGCATTCAAGGATTTTCCTTAAGATTGCAGCTGTTTTGATCATTGCCGTCCTTTGTATGGTTTCGATAGTCCCTTTGATTCCAATTTCTCCCAGTCTTTTCTCCAGGTTTTGGGTATTGTTCCTAGTGCTCCTACGATTATTGGTATTATACTAACTTTCTTCATGCTCCATATTCCTTTCAGTTCTCTGGCTAGTTCAGAGTATTTACTTCGTTTTTCCGTGTCTTTGATCTTCACTCTGTGGACTGCTGGAACGGCGAAGTCTATGATTTTACAAGATTTTTCCTTTTTGTCTATTATAATAACATCAGGTCTCCTTGCTTGTATGAGTTTGTCTGTTTGTATATCCATATCCCAGAGGATTTTGTGTTTTTCGTTTTCCAGTACTGTTTCTGGTTTATGTTTGTACCATTTGTCTGCATATTCGAAATTCAATTGTTTGCACAGTTCCCTGTGTATTACTTTCCCAACACAATCATGTCTGTTCTTGTATTCTTTTTGAGCAAGTTTGCTACATTCACTTATCATATGATTTACTGTTTCGTCTCTTTGTCCACACAGTCTGCATTTATTGTTTTCCTGGGTTTTATCTATTTTAGCTTTAATGTAGTTTGTCCTAATCGCATTGTTCTGTGCAGCCATCAGTAAAGATTCCGTTTCTCTGTTCAAGTTTCCTTTTCTTAGCCATGTCCAGCTATTTGCGTTGGTTTCTTCTCTTGTGAGTCTTATGAAGCGTCCATGTAGTTGTTTTTCTTCCCATTTTTCTTTTCTTGTCTGTTTGTGTCCAGTTTCGATGCTTCCTGCGTTGTTTGTTGGGACGGTATCTCTTGCTGCGGTGATCAGCCTTTCTGTGTTCTGGTTTATGTATTTCTCCAGCTCTATTTTAGTGTCGTCCACACAGTCTTCTATACTTATCAGTCCTCTTCCCCCTTCGTTTCTCTTCACGTAGAGTCTGTCTGTATTGTCTTTTGGATGTAGTGCATTGTGCATAGTCATTAATTTTCTAGTCTTCTGATCAAGATGCCTGAGTTCTTCTTTAGTCCAGTTTATGAATGGTCCAGAATATCTTATTAGTGATACTGCCCAGGTATGTATTCCTTTGATTAGGTTTCTGCTATATAATTTTGTTTCTAAGAGCTTTCTTGTTCTTCTCAGGTATTCTTTTCCAATCTTGTCTTTCATTTCTGTTGATTTGATTGTGTCTGCTTCCAAAACTCCCAAATATTTATAGCTCTCGTGTTCATTCAGCGTCCTCATCTGCTCTTGGTTGGGCAGTTCCATGCCCTCAGTCGTCTCCAGCTGTCCTTTTTTAATCTCTAGCAATGCACACTTTTCCATTCCGAATTCCATTTGAATGTCCTGACTGAAGATTCTGGTCGTATTTATCAGCTTTTCCAGTTCCTTTTTGCTTTTTGCAAATAGCTTCAGGTCGTCCATGTACATGAGATGGTTTATTCGTTGTTCTCTACCTGTGAACTTGTATCCGACATCACATTTCCTGAGTATGTAGTTGAGTGGCATCATGGCTATGATAAACAGTAGTGGTGATAGGGAGTCTCCTTGGAAAATGCCTCTCTGTATTTTTATCTCCGTCAAGTATTGTCCTCCAGCTGTCAGTTCTAATCTCCATGTTTCCATTGCTTTCTTGATGAAATTAATAATCCTGTTGGATATCTTGTACATTTTTAAGCATTCAATTATCCATGTTTGAGGGATTCTGTCATACGCTTTCTTGTAGTCAATCCATGCCATAGATATGTTCTTTTTCTTGCTTTTAACTTCTTTCAGGATCTTTTGATCTATGTATAACAGATCATGCATCCCTCTTTTCCCTTTCTGGCATCCTTTTTGCTCCTCGGGAAGTAGTCCACGACTGTTCAGGGAATGGTAAATTTGTTCTTTAAGTTGTGCCGTTAGGATTTTCCACATTGTCGGTAAACAGGTTATTGGTCTGTAATTACTTGGGTTCGTTCCCTTCTTGGCGTCTTTTTGTATGAGCGTTGTCCTTCCTTTGGTCATCCACTCTGGTATGTCTATTTTATGGATACATACTCTCAGTTTCTGTGCTAGCCTTTCATGTAGGGTCGTGAATTTTTTGAACCAGTACGCATGTATTCCATCGTGACCTGGTGCTTTCCAGTTTGCCATTTTCTTTAGTGTTGTCTTAATAGTTTCTTCATTAATTTCTGTTTCCGTTCCTTCTTCAATTTCTAGAAGTTTATCTTTCATGTCTTTCAGCCATTTAGCATTTTTGTTGTGATCTTCAGCATTTTCCCATATCTTGCTCCAGAAATGTTTTGTTTGTGTCGGGTCCGGTTGTTCTGTTGTTGTTCTTTTTCCGTTTACGTTTTTGTAAAACTGGCTTTCATTGTTTTCCAAGGTCCTGTTCTGTTTGTACTGTTCCGATTTGTATCTGTATCGTCTCAATCTTCCTTCTTTTGCTGCTATCTTTTGTTTCAGTTCTTCATGTTTCTTATTTAGTCTTTCCTTGCGATTCAGATTTCTGCTCTTCCATCGTTTACTGTTCTCCTTCATCCTATTTACGGTTTTAGCTTCCTTTTGAAGTTTGGTGATCTGGGTTTCCAGTCTGATCTCCCATCCAGATTTCGTCTGTCCATTCTTTTGGTCAGTCTTCTTTTCCCTTTTTAGTTTCATACTTATTGAATTTGCCCCCGTATATATCAAGTTGTTTAGATCTGTGTTATTATTATTATTCAGTATTCACTAAGAGTTCTCACACACGTCATCATCAGTGATAATAACCAGTAGTCTTCCCTGAAGTCAGATTTCCGGTACTCTCCAACTTTTTCGATAACAATTGCAAATGACTTTGCATTATCTTAACAGCCACTTACTATTGATTTCTTGCTGGCAACGACCATTGGTCTTCCTTGGGACTTGGGTGGCAATAAGCTTCCCCAAGGTCCCAGTACTCTCCACAGATTTCCAGTGGACGTCTGGTTAATGCTCTCCCTCTTCGGGTCTTCCCATCCTCCTTGACACTTCACGACTATTTTGTGTATTATCAGCTAAGGCTGGTGCCATCACTTTTTAAAAATTATTATTATTAGTATTATTATTTATAATCACTAAGAGTTTATCACATAGGTCATCGTAAGTGCTTGCTCATCGACAACAACCGGTGGTGTTTCCTGGAGTCTGAGTGACAACAAACCTTCCCAGATTTCCAGTACTCTCCACCTCTTTTCGATAGCCACCGCAAATGACCTGGCGGTATAGCAACAGCCTCTTACCGTTGATTTCTCGCTGGTAAGAACCATTGGTCTTCTTTAGGATTTGGGTAGAAATAAGCCACCCCAAGGTCCCAGCACTGTCCACACTCTTCCAGTGGAGGTCTGGTTTGTGCTGTCCCTCATCATTTTCTTTGACCCTCTATTATTATTATTATTAATTTTATTATTATTATTTGTACTCACTAGGAGTTCTCATACAGATCATTGTCAGTGATTGCTCACCGACAACAACCAGTGGTATTTCCTACAGTCTGAGTGACAACAAGCCTTTCCAGTATTCTTCACCTCTTTTCGATAACCACCGCAAATAATCTTGCGATATCGCAACAGCCTCTTACCATTGATTTCTCACTGGTAAGGATCATTGGAGTCTTCTCTGAGATTTGGGTGGCAATAAGCCTCCCCAAGGTCCCAGCATTCTCCACACTTTTCCAGTGGAGGTCTGGTTTGTGCTGTTCCTTCTCGATCTTCTCATCCTCCTCGACCCTCTAAAAATATTTTGTTTGGTGTCAGCACTATTTTTTTTTTTTTAATTTTTAATTTTTTTTTTGGGGGGGGGGGGGTAGAGCTTATGGTGTTTCTTGTAATTTCTGTTCCTTGGTTCATTTTTGTGTGGTGTTAGCTGAGGCCGGTGTAATTTATTGGGGGGGGGGGGGAGATTATGAAGTGATGTTTCTTGCAGTTTCTGTTCCTTGGTTCGTGTTGTGGTGTTCTTCGTGCGGTTTTGTTTTCTCCCTGTTATAAATTCCTTGTGACTGGTTACCCTTTGTTGCTTATGCGGGTTGGTCTCCGCATTCAAGGATTTTCCGTAAGATTGCAGCTGTTTTGATCATTGCCGTCCGTTGTATGGTTTCGATGGTCCCTTTGATTCCAATTTCTCCCAGTCTTTTCTCCAGGTTTTTGGCTATTGTTCCTAGTGCTCCTACGATTACTGGTATTATACTAACTTTTTCATGCTCCATATTCCTTTCAGTTCTCTGTATTTACTTCGTTTTTCGGTGTCTTTGATTTTCACTCTGTGGACTGCTGGAACGGCAAAGTCTACGATTTTGCAAGATTTTTCCTTCTTATAATAATAATATCAGGTCTCCTTGCTTGTATTGGTTTATCTGTTTGTATATCCATATCCCAGAGGATTTTGTGTTTTTCGTTTTCCAGTACTGTTTCTGGTGTATGTTTGTACCATTTGTCTGCGTATTCGAAATTCAATTGTTTGCACAGTCCCCAGTGTATTGCTTTCCCCACACAGTCATGCCTGCTCTTGTATTCTATTATTATTATTATTATTGTTATTATTATTTTAATTTTTTTTTTTTGTGTAAAAACACTTGAGAATCCGAGAATATTTATAAGTGGAAAATTAAATGCTACAGTCATGTGGGTGCGTTGTGTACGACGCTTATGCATTTATGTTTATAAGCTAACTAATTGTAGTATCTATTTTGGGATATGACGTCACCCAAGTATTTAATGTGAGGCGTTGCGTTAAGTGGTGACTGAAAATCATTATTATTATTATTATTATTATTGCTTATTGTTGCTTATGCTTACCTCGCCAGAGAGACACAAACTCGTTATCTGGTTCAGCCTAAGACAAAAGTCTGATTATCAGATAATATGAATAGATAATAACCGACGATATTTATGTGGACGCTATTTTTATCAACAACAATGGATTTTTAAAAAGATTCATTACTTTTAATGAGTGCATACACCCCCTGTCAAAAATGAAAGGGGGGGGGGGAAATTATTACGCTTCGTCAGTGTTCATATTCATATAAAATAAAGTCGGTGAAGTTAAAAACAAATAAGAAAGACAGCATCTCAAACTTAAAAAAAGAAAAATTGGATAAACAAAACGTATAAATCGGTAAAGAAAACAGAAAGTAAAAAAGAAAATGTCTCATTATTGTTATAGATTGAAGTCGGGGATTGTCTGACTTGCTATTTGCTTTCTCAATTCCCCTAAATACCTGAAATAGATTCGTTTGGCAGTTTTTTTTTTGCTAACGTTTGTGTGACGGGATGTATATATATATATATATATATATATATATATATATATATATAAAGTAATCCAACAAAAGATATAAGCGTCAACTAATATCTTATAATTAGTGAAACATCCGGATAAAAACTGAAGCTCAATATACTGGATAGAGCATTAATATTATAATATAAAATGAAGTAATAAAATAAGGTGTCAATCAAATTTTATTAGAATTCAAAGTTCAAGCAAAGTATTCTTAAGTCCTTAGCTCATGAGTTTTCAAAGATAATTCTTCTCTTCAGAGGACCATTACCGCAGTTATACTACTACAGGTAATAAAATTACACTTTGAAAATATATAAAATTATATACACAAATACACAAAAATACATAACATCAAAACATATCAACCCAAAAACATACTTTTTGTTGAATCCATATAGTCCATCCAAAACTCATGAGCTAAGGACTTAAGAATACTTTGCTTGAACTTTGAATTCTAATAAAATTTGATTGACACCTTATTTTATTACTTCATTTTATATTATAATATATATATATATATATATATATATATATAATATATATATATATATATATATATATATTAATTTAAAGTAAATAATATTAAATTATTTTTACCTACATACGCGATTTTCATTTATACAGACATGTACAAAAAAACGCTACACTGGCATGTCGATGTTATCGATCAATAGTTATTAGAAACTAATATCTCATCAGGCAGAAAAAAGTCTGATCTTTCACCTAGATATTAGGAAAGAATGAAATAAAGGGGGAAAAAGCAAATTAAAAATCGGGATGTCACACGGTCAAATTTAAAAATTAAAAAAAAAACGTTTGTAAGCTGAGGTTAAAAGTTAAAAAGATTGAAACGCTATATTATATAAATCGCTCTATTTACTATTGATCACTTTTTATAAGCCCAGTTGAAATTCTGCGGATTTTTATCCGGTAGATGTCTACTTTACCTGGAGTACTATATATATATATATATATATATATATATATATAATAAAGAATGGAAAAAGTGTTCTGACGTAATGGAAATTGAAAAAGGAAAACCAAAAATATTATTTATGTATCAACGTTTTGTCTTTATTATAAGACTTCCCCAGGATGATTGTCTGTAGAAAAAACAAACAAACACAAGTACCAAATGTTTAAAACAAGAGGTGGTGGCGGATGTGAGCTTAAAATTGGGGCAGCTCATGAAAAAATAAATTATTAGATACAAATAGATGGTGGCAGTGAGAAACTGAGTTGCCAGTAGAGGGTGTGGGAGATGGTGGCGGTTGGAGTTATAAAATCATTAGGTAGGGGGAAAGACATTACGCCTTCTCCCCCTCCCTCCTTACACGATCCTGATTTTTAACCCTCCCGCTCTCTTATCTCAAGGCTAATTTTAAAAAGATTCAATAAACATGTCTCATGTCCCCTCCTCCCGCTTCATAGTTTAAATTAATTCTAACCACTACCAATGTCCGCCCCCAACACTTTAAAACTATACAGGTCAGTAGAAAATGAAATTTTGGCGCTTCTGCTGTTTCTCAATGATATAAAGATATTTAAAGAAATGTATAAACTTCGTTATGTACTTACGTGTTAGCTGAAAAAAGATTGTACAGAAAGAATTACGCAAATTCATCCAGTATTTATTAAATTATATCGTTAGACATTTTGTAACCAGTTTAGGCAAGGGAGATAACTCGTTTTTGTTTTTTTTTAAGATTGAAAGATACAAGATGGCGACTACCGATACAAATCGTTTATTTTTATTTTTAATTTAATAAATACTGGATGAATTTGCGTAATTTTTGGTGTAGTCTTCTATGAAGCTACCACGTAAGTACATAACAAAGTTTATACATTTCTTTAACCATTTATTTTTAACATGTTACTGTGAAACAGCAGAATCATCACAAATTTACCCTAACTCGACTGGAAACCACCCCCGGACTTAGGGTTAGTGGTACCGTAAGCCTATTTTAAATATACATATATATATATACATATATATATATATATATATATATATATATATATATATATATATATATATATATATATATACTACACCTGAAATAAGTGACACCAAAAAAGAAAAATTCGACCACAATTTTCTTGGTGCTTTCACAGAGTAGGACCCACGCTAACTTTGACCCCGTCGTTAGGGTGAGGGTGGGGGTAAGTGTGGGTCCTAATCTGTGAAAGTATCATTTTGCGAAATCGGTCAAGCATTTTCAAATAACAAAACTTACAAATTGTTGCTAAAAGTTTAAAACTAACAGGTCGATAGACTATTAAATTTTCTATCGTTTGGTAACAGTTATTTGTTGTTGTTTTTTTTTCTTTCATGTTAACTATACTGCAAAATCGCCTAGCAATGATTACCATAAGAACTATAATTAGAGTTTATTATATTTTGAGGAAGAAAAGTTTAAAAGTGAATACTAATATTAATTGGTAACTAAATTAAAGTTTTACAGAATTGACACTTAAAGGGAAATGATGCTAGTAATATATATATATTTATATAACAATTCGAAGTTTCACTTTCGTAATCGTATCAAACTATACTTAATTATTTTTTTTTAATTAGTTACTGCGCAAAATACCAAGGAAATCTATTTGGTAAGAGATATTAATTAACCCCGAAAACAAAACAAAAAAAAAATGGTCTAATTTCTTTTTTTTATATAATTTTTGGAAAAATAAAAACAATAATTGTGTAATAATCATTAAGTTTCGTATCGAACCTCTTGACCTCTGAAAAATGTCAAAGGTTCGGGAATATTTGTAAAAGTGAAAACGATATAAAAATTCATAAATATTTTCAAATGTAATATTAAATTTATTTTTTAGAATTACATATGAGGTAATTATGAAATATAAAAAACAAATTTTTAATCCATAAACAATGCGACGTCTGCTGAATATTTGCATACGAAGACAGCCATATTTGATATTTACTTCGTTCAGACAACCGACCTGGCTATAAAAATCGTCGTTCATCCTCCAGAAAGACTGACACTTTTGACAATAATCCGAGTCGAAATATCTCCGTTACGTTTCGGCTGATATATTCTATGGTGATTTAATTTAGTTGTACGTCCTCTCATCGAGATTACGAAGGTTTATTTCGGCGCATACGAAAGATATATTGAAGGTTACTTTTTTTTTCTCCAATACGGCCGCTTCCAAAAACTGACAGTCCTCTCAGGTTCGTCTTAATTTCTTGTTTTTCTCCGTATTTTTTTCTGTTTTGTATGAAATAATTAACGTTTAAATGTCCTGTTTTTATTTTTAAATTTTGTTTTATCAAATATGTATGTTGGTTTCATCGTGTATTTTGTAACATTTGTTGGCTTTCTAAAATACCGCTTATAACTGAACCCTCTCTTTGTAACCAGTCTCGTAAGTCGGGATTCATTATTTAATGTTGTAATCATTACAAACTGATCCCCCACTTTTGGCCAACATTATTACACAAGTTGAATTTGGTCTCTTTATGTATATATATATATATATATATATATATCTATATATATAATATATTTACATATTAGTTGAAATTTTAATACTTTTTAACATTTAAATGTCTGAACTTTTTCATAACTAATGTTTATATAAACTCCATTTAAAAATAAAATAAATGATTTCCGTTTTCAAGTCTTCGTCTCGGTTTAAAAAAAAAAACAGCTTTTTTTAAAATACAAAAATTCCATTATAAATAAGGATTCTTCGTTACTTTTTTTCTTAATTTAATCCAGAAATAATTTTTTAAAAGTGTAAATGTTTAAAATGTCCCCCCCCTCGAAACTATGGTTTTGATTCCGGGAAATCTATAGTTTTCCGTTTTAATTTTATTGTAGTGAAATATTTCTGAATTTAAAATGAGTATTGATAATTTGGTGTTTTTCTTTTAAGCTTTTATCTTAAGATTTCTGCCAGTAAAACCTAATTTCAACCAAATTAGTTCTAGTTTTGGTACTTGTGCAGTTTACAGACCGGACTGAAATAATAAAGTTATTTAGAAAACCATCCTTAACTGTACTTTCACCCAAGTTTAATAAACAAAATGTTTTGTTTTAAATCCTTCAAAAAATAAAATAAAAATGAGAAAAACTGTCCATAAACTGCATAAGCACCCTAGTCCAAGTTTTCAGACCTTTTGGTTTGATTAATCTTGACGATACGTAACTAACTTTATTATGTGCTTCTGTAGTTTCACAATGAAATTAAAATATTTAAAGAAATGTATAAACTCTTTACTTACGTGTTAACTGAAAATAAGATTTTATTAAACAAATTACGCAAATTCATTCAGTAGTTATTAAATTATAAGAAAACGATCTTAAGTATCGGGAAGACATTTCGGCTTACTGATTAGGCAAGGGAGATAATTTTTGGGGGGGGAGGGGGGGGACAAAATATAAAATGGTGACCGAGGTAAAATCGTTTTTATTTTTAACTTAATAAATACTGGATGAATTTGCGTAGTGTTTGGTATAGTCTTTTCATCTACCACGTAATTACATAACAAAGTTCGGTGCTTCTGCTGTTTAGCCTCGACATGTTAGGCTTTTCTGAAAAGAAAAATAGCTAAAGAAATGTATAAACTGTCAGCTACTTACGTGTTAGCTTAAAAGACTGCACCAAAAATTACGAAAATTTATCTACTTTTAAAATAAGTTTATACATTTCTTTAGATATTTAAAAAAAAATTTTTTTTAAAGAGGCCTAACATGTCATTGTGAAACTACAGAAGCACCCTTTATTGCGGTAATTTGGTCATTAAATTAACTAAACCAAACTGTTCTGAAACTAATTTCATTAAGATAATGTTTCAATGGCAGCCATCTTAAAGCTGAAAAGTTCAAAATAACCCCTATTCTTGTCGTGTTGGTTATATTCACAACGTTTCGGCCGATATAACCTCCGACCTTCAGGTGCATCTTTTCGGACTGGATAAGCCGGAAGAAATTTCCAACTGAACCTTTTTAGTCCTCACCGGGGAGACTGTTCTCATTCCTTATTCTTATCGCCTGTAGTAAGGATTGAACCTTCAACTCCCAGAAGACTGCCAATAAGAACAGATTGTTAACCAATACAATATGGGAATCAATAATTCTAGAACATTAGTAAGAAAATTGCGGTGTAAGTAACGAAAAAAAAAAAATAGTTTTAGACCAGATTAGGTATAGGGCTCAATAAGTGTCCCTATGGCCTAATAGTTAAAAGCGTTTTTAACTTTTCTCGGAATTAAAATATTCGGGGGGGGGGGGGGGGGGATGTTCAATCCTTCCTAAGAAAAAAAAATAAGCACTTGTATCCGGTTGTTAACATGGAATGAGAACAATCTACCAGGGTAGATTGTTCTCATTCCATGTTAACAACTGATGCACCTGAAGGCCTGAGGTTACATCGGCCGAAACGTGAATATAACGGCCAGAATTAGCTTAGTAGTCTGAATCTTATATATGTAGAGATTTTGTCAGTTTGTTACACTTTTTAAAAAAAATTAATGAAATAGATTGTGGAATTAGTTTCTTTTCGAAATATCAGATCTTAACTATTTTTAGAAATGGAGAATATTTTATTAATAAAGAATTCCCAAATAAAGCAAACCGGAACTTTTATCTTTGGTCTGAGATTCTACCAACTGACTTATTTGGACATTTTAGAGCTTAAAACATTACCATAATAAAATAATTATAGCTTTGGTGTTTAAAAAAATTGTTTAAAATAGGATAAAAGATCGTCATATAAATGAAAAATATAGCTACACAACACACGTGTGTATATATTTATTTACTCCTCTGCAGGAGTTAGGCACAAGGCCAGTTTTATCTTACTCCCACAAGTAAGATGTGACCACAGCTTGGGTCGAGTAAGTGGGGTTAAAAGCCAGCGCTCGAGAGGTGAGCACTCTGGGCATTTAAAAATTGCCTGGGCAGCCCCGTCGGCATTCCCCGGTAGGGGCGCCTCAAGCAGTAAGCAATAAACTTACTCCTCCCCAAAGAGGGGAGGCGAAGCCTGGGAGGGTGGACCTCCTAGAACTGCACAGGACAAACCCACAGACAGGTGGAATCAAGTCCCGAAGGACAAGACGACACCCGTCTATAGGGGTGCAGTATCCATCGGAACAGATACTACACTTACTTCCTAGCGTGTGTATATATGTGTGTGTGTGTAAATCTACCTTGAGTTTTTTCACCGAAGACAACTAGTAATTTATAAAAATATAAAAATGAAAGTAGATTCCAGGCAGGGCCTAGTAGCTCAGGAATTCAAATAGGGTTTTAAAAATCTTATCTACTAAATTAAAACCAATTTCATGAAAATTAGACTAAAAAAAACAAACAATACTATTGGCGTCAAATAATTAAAAAAAAAAAATAGTTAGGGAAATTAGTAAAATGATTTGAGTTTACCTCAGTTGTGATTAATTTGCATTAAACAATTATGTGAAGTTACTGTAACGTAATAAGGGGTCAGACACCTTTTAGTCACAAGTATTTAACCGGTTGTTCATTGGTTACTTTGCTCACAACCGATATTTACTGTAATTTAACACTTATATTCGGTTAAACATTATTTAACACAAATAGGTCACAAATGAGTAGGTAAAGCAAAATAAATTATTAATTTTCTGACTTTTAAAAAATAACTTGTCGCAATAGTTACGTTTACCAATTATATTTATTACTAAAACGGTGTAAACTAAAGTTTGATAGTTGAGGGAAATTTTAATTTAGGTGACTGAAGTAGGAATTAACCGATCCCCTCCCTCTCCAACGCATACTTGTTTTGTGTGCTCTATATCTTTGTTACTCCCACTTCTCAAAAATTGATATAAAAGTATCTACAAGTTTGGCTACACATTAGCAGACATGTTTCAGTTCTAGCAGGAAACCAACTGAACTTCCTCAGGTTACAAGTTAATATGGATGCTGAAAATGAAAGTCTACGGTGCTTAAGACATACACAAGTGAAATATGGCAGTTAAAAATAAATTAACAGGAAAACTTTATGCTTGCGTATCAGGCAAAAATAGATATCTACACCCAAAATTAGGGAAAATTATAGAATTTTAGTAAATAAAATTCATTTTGACTCCTCTTTCCATTATCCGCCTTAAGCCAACGCGTCAAAGATATCTCTTCTAATATGAAGATACCATGTGGTCTTGTCCCTTGGAGTTTGTTGACTATGAATAGTAAAATTTTATTTAAAATTTTTTTCTGATAATTCTCCGTAATTTTTGGTGTACATAAATATACATCTAATATATATCAAGGAGTTTTCCTGTTAATTTATTTTTAAATTTCACTTTCAAGAAACGCCAAATTTTTTTTTTTTTCGTGGAGTGACAGGATATTTAAAAACATTGGCACAAATAAAATTCTAAATAGATCTAATTTAGTTCCTGAAGATTTTGACTAAAAAAAAAAAAAAATCAAATTCCCATAATTCTGACTTGTATTTTACAAGCCAATATTTTAGTTGACTTAAAAGCATCTATTTTTAAACATTGAAAAATGTATATACAAATTTGATTTATCTGTACCTTTTGTTAGAACATGTAATTCTAGAACTGGTTTATTTAATAACTAGCGCTGATGCGAACAGTGAAAGTCCACTTTATTTTATTTTTTATGTTGGACGGGGGGCAGGCTAAGCAGAACTTTTCGTTGAAATGTATTCGTCTTCAGAACCAAGAGAAAACTACTGTCATTAAATTCGGACACATATTTTGCCGAAACATGAATTTAAAGCTTTTTCATAACTTTTTGTGAAGGGGTGGGTCTGTTTGTCATGTAAATAGAAACCCCATTTCATGAAGGGTCCCTATTTATTTACCTCTCCACAACAAGCTAGACATAAGGTCTCTTAATGTGGGTGGGTAAAATCCAGTTTATCCAAAATGGGGCACTCAGGCTTGTGGCAAACTAAAATTACTCGTCTAGATTTTCCTTCATTGGTCGAGGACAGCACAGACGAAGTGTATCAAAACCTACACTTGGCTCCTAGCCAAAAGTCTATTGATAAAAATGACCCTTTCCAGGGTTTAAGAGGTCCCAAGTATGTGTAATCTCACCCAAGCATTACATGTGGAAATTTGCTAGTAAGTCCGCACTTGAAGTGTTGATGAAATGGCAATGAGAATAATTTGAGAAACCTGGACAATGCATTATTTAAAAATAAATTATTCTAAAAATTTGAGCACTTTCGGTGATATACACCTTTCTCAAAAGTCTAAGCATTTTTTTATTTATTTATTTTTTTTTTTTGTTTAAATCCTTGATTGAGACATTTATCGCAGTCAAGTTGAAATTCGCCTTGATGTCATCGACGATAAATGTTATGCCGGTGTGTGTACTACGTGGATAGGGTAAAATGAAAAGTTCACACTTAGTGTTGATGAAATGACAATGAATATTTTGAAAAACATGGACAACGCATTTAAAAAAAATTTTTTAATAGTTTTATTCTAAAAACTTCCGCACTTGACTGCGATAAATGTCTCAATCAAGAAGGATTAAACGAAAAGAGAAATATGCTCGTACTTCTGACAAGGGTGTTTATCACCGAAAGTGCTCAAGTTTTTAAGATAAATAATTTATTTAAAAAATGCGTTGTCCAGGTTTTTAAAATTCTCCTTATAGAGATATATATATATATATAATCTCAGTCTTTGGCTGTTGGTAGCCATGGGGAGGGGGGAGTCTCTTCTTCCTCAAGGGTCACATTTATTAATCTTCCCTCAAATTGATTCTTTTCTTATTGGTATAACTTGTTTTTTCAGCCTTTACTGTGGTCTTAATCTTGTTACAGCTGCAGTTGCCTGTATCAGGCGGATCTCCCTGACTATTAATCCCCTCTAACAGTCCTTGCTACAAAGAAATGGATACCACAGACGAACAAAACCTTAGCATTGGTAGTACAAATCACGCGCTAACCCAAGAACAAAATTCAGGTGTACAGAATCCAGCGTAAGTATCATGGCGTTTCCTTTTTAAGTAACAGTGCGTGATTGCCTTAATGTAAGCACGTCAAACCTGCAGCCCATGTGCAGAATGTGGTTCCTTGCAATTACACTTTTTGGCACGCATAAAAGACTAACTTTATATTTAACCAAAATTGTAGTCTTTCTAATTTAAACTTGATAAACATGAGTTCATTGAAAACTGTTTTCCTTTATCCAGTTTTTATACTTAAAAAATGATATCAGTTTTGTCTTTTTAAAAGCAGAAAAGTCATTAATGCATCTGTCGGGTAGATGTGGCTCCCCACACATTCAACTGAAACTTGATCTCATTTTTAGTTTTCTACCTAAAGGAATGATTTTAAAATAGTTTCTACATTTTGTAAGAACTATTCTGTAATAGTTTTAAACAACTTCAATTGTGTGCGGCTTCAGGTCAACACAAATTGACCCACATGGCTCTCGGGATTCTGAGTTAGACGTACCCGACTAATGGCTATTGTTGTGACTTTTGGAATTGACTATTCAATGTTCAAATCTTTTCAGATCTATTACGACCATTATAACAGTCGAACAGAAAAGGTACAAAAATAAAGGCTATGGTAACTTGTGTACAATTAATTGTATACAATGAAGCATTTTATTAACTCGTTGTTTGCAAACACATTTTGTGCAAGTCTCTTGATACTTGGTTATCGCAGGCAAAAATTTAAATCTTAACTCCAGAAAGTTTTTTTTTTTTTTTTTTTTTTTTTTAGTCAATTTGAAAATTTTTTCTAAATTTCTGGCTTAAGTAAAACTAAATGACTGAACATGAATGCCAATTGCTGACAATGTGCCTTTTTAAAATAAAAAAATTTTTTTTTAAAATGAAACCTTGTACTTAATGAATGCAAAGTGAAGTCTTAATTTTAAATGCTGATATCTCTGCAGTGATGGAAGCTGGAAAGCAAAATTGAACATACCAGAAAAAGATCACAGAATCAGAACATCAGTGAGTATTTCTTGTGAAATTTTAAACTATTTTTCAGTTTTGTTAGCTTTCATTGGAACATACATTGAAGTCAAGGCTGCTGCAAAGAAGGTGGGCTCCCTCTACCGTGCTAGTAAACTCCTCACCCCTGACATTATCCTGTATCTCCACGAAGCCACCATCCGCTCATGTATGGAGTATTGTCACATCTTGGCTGGTGCATCATCAACTAGTCTCTCCCTCTTAGACAAGGTTCTAAAGAGTTGCCAACTTAATAGGTCCCTCACTATCCACCAAGCTTCGGCCCCTGCCCCATCGCCGCAATGTTGCATCCTCGTGCTTGTTTTACAAATACTTCAATGGATTGTGTTCTGATGAATTAGCTGCTATAGTGCCCCCTCGACGCAAACACTAGAACAACCCGACGATCAGCTAGGTCCCATCACTGTAGGTCCCCAGATGCCGGAGAGCCTTCTACTCCAGCTTTTCTCGTGCTGCCGGCCTCTGGAACTCCTTCCCTGCTCCTTATTTCCCCCGACTGTACTGACATGCAGAGGTTTAAAACTAATGTAAACGAACATCTCTCTGCGCAGCTCCCAACTTAGGATGACACCCAAAACCTACTCCCTAATTCTCAGTTGCCCCTTACGTCTACAGTGGCGACCTGCCTTGTTTGAGGTGAAATATCTTTAAAAAAAAAAAAAAAAAAAATTTTTTTTAATAAAATAAAAAAATTTTTATAAGTTTTCCTCTTCGTTATTAATGGCTAAAATTTTACTAAAATGAACCTAAGCCAGCCATGATACGCAATTTTTAACTTTGGGAATAACACCACTGGTAGATGGCTCTTTTAGATCGGACAATAAAATAAGGGATAGAATTTTAAAAAATAAACGGGGGGGGGGGGGACAAAGATTGTACTTGTTACTAGAAAACCATGATTAAACATTTGAAGCATGAAAACCTTCACCAAAATGACCAGATTCTACATTAAATAAACCGAAAAGGGTTGATATGCCGTAAAACAAAACTACCAAACCAAAAACTGATACATTTAAAGATATAAAGAACTTGAAGCCTAAAAATCTTCACCAAAATGACAACAATTCAAAATACCAAAGCTCTTAACTAATGACTATAAATGACCCACTGACTTAAGACTCAAATGAAGGATATTTCCTTCTGCATTCATGGCATGAAATGACCCGAAAAGGGTTGATGTGCCATTAAGCAATATCTGAAAACAAAAAAATTGAACACAAAATATTAAGCTATACAAAATCATTTAACTTTGTAGCATTTTTATAGTTTGTTTATAAATGAAGAAAAAAAACTTAAATCTGTTTTCTTTTTCTCCTTTCTAGGACGTCACAAACACAAAAGGAAATGAATTTGAGGACTTTTGTTTGAAGCGAGAACTGTTGATGGGGATTTTTGAGAAGGGTTGGGATAAACCGTCACCAATTCAAGAGGCTAGCATCCCGATTGCTCTGACTGGACGTGACATTGTGGCCAGAGCTAAAAATGGAACGGGTAAAACGGGAGCGTATGCTATTCCTATTCTTGAACGATGTGACCCCTGCAAAGACGAAGTGCAAGCTTTAGTCATCGTACCAACAAGGGAACTAGCTCTCCAAACGAGTCAGATCTGTCGGGAACTGAGTAAGCATGTTGGCAGCCAGGTCATGGTTACAACGGGTGGTACAAATCTCAAGGATGATATTATGAGACTTTACGATCAAGGTGAGACAAAAAAACAACTTTTTCCTAACTTTTTGAGATCCTACATTTATCCGAATATTATAGGTGCAACACTTTTTGGTCCCCTGATTTAAAAAATCGGGGGACTTATGTTTTGAGGCCGGTCCGTCCGTCCGTCCGGATTTTTCTCCGCAACCATCCATTGAATTTCTCTGAAATTTTGCATGAAGTTGTGACTTTGGTCAGGTTAGAAAGTGACATTCTCCGATTTTTGAAAAAAATCTAGTTATCCCCCCCCCCTCCACCCCCACCCCCCAAGGGGTTCAAAAGGCCCCGAAATGGCAAAAAAATGATATTTTTTGGCCCCATAACTTTTCATCCATCCATTCAATTTCTGTGAATCTTGGCCAAAATGTGGAGGCAATTGTTCCTAATAGAAAATAAGTATCGCTGACCTTGGAAAAAATCTGGTTTGCGCCCCCAGGGGGTCAAAAGCCCCCAAAATGGCAAAAAATGACCCTTTTCTCCCATAACGTTTGATCCATCCATTCAATTTTTCTGAAACTTGGCCAAAATGTAGAGGCAATTGTTCTGGATATAAAATGAGCATCCTTGACCTCAGAAAAATTCTGGTTTGCGCCCCCGGGGTTTTATAGACATGGCAGGTTCGGGGAGTGTTTATGAATTAAGGTTAACTTGGAGTGTTGATGATCAGTCGTACTTCTATTAGAAAAACAAGTGTGCACATTTTTCATTAAACTAATTATAAAACCTCGGACTTTGTCAGATCGCGATCGTTTAGTAAAGTTTGCTACTTGAAATACCTCAAACGAAAATTTCAAATAAATATTTCATGAGTTTCTTGTAAACACGAGACTAAAACTTTTGTATTTATTCCTATTAATTAACATTTTGATAACTTTGAGAGCAAGTAGGTAAGCGAACCATCCTCTCCTTCCCTTTTTCTCTTGGCGAATGGTGTTGGTTCAGTTCAAGAAGCTTTCTAATTATCCATTTTGTTTATTCAATCACTTTAATTACTATTGATATCAAACTATTCCACACATACAGACATTACCTGACAGCGCGTGCCAACGCATATCTCGTTCGACACCGGTTTTGAATCCTACCCGCCATTTCATAACAGCAAGGCGATGACGTCGTACCATCAAAGACGTTTATCAAATTAACAAAGAAATAAGTTTCTTTATTCTTGTTTTTTGATAAAAAAAAAAAAAAAAAAAAAATGACTCAATACTGGTCACCCCTGAAGAAGGAATTTTATTCCGTAATCGATAGGATTAATGTAAGAAAAAAAAAAAAAAAAAATTAATCTTGTATTGCTAATTTGGCTTATATTTCAATTTTATATATATATATATATTATATATATTACACAGCCACTGAAAAAGGGGCAATTAAATTTCAACTAACACCAACTATTAATTTATAAGCTTTTTGAAAAGACCTGCAAATGAGATAAACAAGTGCTGGTGTTTGGTCTTCCACTCGTACAGTATTTAAAGAGTATGATGTATCTAGTTAGAGTAACCCGTTTTGATGGTAATGTAGTTGTGATAAATGAAACTTTTGTATTCATTTACATAGGCACATCTGTCTTGCTACGTTTTTTATTTGTAGTGATGTTTGGTGTTTGCATAACTACAGGGTGTCTCAAAAAAATGTACTCACTCGTAGAATGACGAAAACTTTTATTTATGAACATAGAGTGAAATGAAATAGCATCGAATACATGAGACAGATGTAATTGAAGAATCATGTTCAAACTGATGACCATTATTGTTCAAACAAAGCTGATAACGTGCACCAAGGGATTCGCAAACGTCGCGAAACATGTCATTAGGAATATTTTTTTGAGACACCCTATATCTAAATAAAAGTGGGGTGCACGAAACTCCCGTATGTCAGTCTCCATCGTCACATTTGCTATCAACCAATACGGTTTGGTTGCATGCAATTTTGTCTTGCAAAAAAAAAACTTTTCAAAGTAAGTTTTGACTTGTGGACAACAAAAAAAAACTATTCCCATTATTCTATTTCTGATCTCCACTGCAAGTTATGTCTGTCAAAGTGATTTTTAACAAAAATGGAGAGAATAGAACATTTCCTTTAACAATTCAACCTTTTACTATTTCATATACATTACAAAAAAATGTACTTTTTCATTACAAAGTACATTTTAAAATTCATCTCTGAAATTTTTAACTGTTTTGATGCCCATATTGGATGAGTTTTCGTCCCAAACTGATTAATTCAAAGATGATTGTGTAAATTTTATTTTTATAATTAAAAAAAATCCTATCTATTTAAGTAATTTGTGGTTGAGTGTGATAAAAACTTTGTCTGGGGGTCGTACATTTTAACAGAACTAAACTTTAGTTGGGACCACTAAATTTCCTCAAGCTATCTACTTGAATCATTGGTCACTTGCTTTTAAGACTTATCACTACACCCCCCCCCCCCCACCTCCTCTGAAAATTTACGTTTTCTTTAATTTTGAATAACTGTCTACTTTTCCAGTTCATGTCATTGTGGCCACTCCTGGAAGAATTCTAGATCTGCTGAACAAAAATGTTGTCAAAAGCAGTAAGTGCCAAATGCTAGTATTGGATGAAGTAAGTTTATTTCATTTTCTTTTCTTCATAACTTTTCTCGTGTAATGCCTTAGGGTTTGAGGCTATTTATCTGAACTGCATGTCTTTCCCATAAAAATTTTAGCTCATGACAGATTTTAATTTCAAATGTGGAAACCTAGAGCATGCTTAAAGCGGCAGTCTATAAAGACATCTTAGGCAACAAAAGGGTAAAAAACAAAACAAAAAAAATCTTACCAAAGGCAAGATAAGTTACTCTTCTACCTACATGGATAAGTTTGTTTTTTTTTAATTTTTTTTTTTTTTTTTAACTTAAAGCATTTTTTTAGTTCAATATAAAACTAGTGTCAAAGTTAGAATGAAAAAAAGAATAGCTAACATTGAACTGTCATGTGGAATCTCGAATCGCTCAAATTACACAAAAATACTGGTAATTAAAAATATTCAGTTCGGTTGAATATTACATTTTTGCACGATTGGTGAGCTATTAGCTGTGATTTTTTTTTTTAAGTGTTTCTTGACTCAACGTGATTATCTCAACCTTTGTTTTATGCTAGACATCTGTTCTATACAGGGTGCAGATGTTTGTTTGCAAGATTACTTCCTAGGAAAAATGTGATTTTTTTTTTTTTTTTTTTTTTTTTTAAATCCGACTTGGGTCAGTTTGTCTTAATGACTTGTTCTGCCAATTTCACTATGAACCAGACTTTAACATCCTCAAAACCGGCCATAACCCTTTGTCACGGTCTCTACTTATGCCTCCCAATTCTCTGATCCTGTCCTTAGCTCTTTGTGTTGCTGCTGGATCTGTTTGTCTCACTCACCATGAAAATAATTTTAGAGGTTTGCTAGAATGTCTGAAGTGATACAACTTCTCTGATAACAAGGTCTGGGTCTTCCCACTTGTATGGTAGGGTTCAGTCTTGCTGCCACATGTACGGCCTACCTAGTCGATCCAGGGTTTCATTTCCTGAGGCCGTTAGAAATAAAGTGACATGACATCGGCGTCACTGCTGAGGAGTGTCATATTGTTGATCGTGCATATTTTTCTTACCTCGTAGTCAAATCCTGAATCTGGAAATCAATTTCTTTCTGATCTTTTCTATCGTTCTCCTGCTGAGGCTGAGGAAGTCTGAAATCTCATTTGTCCTTCTGGCATGCATTCCAAGGAAACCAGTTACAAATATGAAGGTTCAAAATTGTCCCTAGTCAATTCTGAAAAAAAAAAAAAGAATGGAATTCGTCACCATTTTAACGAAGACGAGACTGACAACGAAAGTTTAAAAGGTATAAAATTAGTTCAAAATTGCAAACAAATAGTTTTCACCCTGGAATTGATCTAAAGGATGTTTTGTGCATTCATTTACGATTGAACTATAAAACTATGGAGTCCAAACTGACCATCTTAACGAGCTGTACTACAGCGATATATTTAAAACTGATTTTTTTTTTTTTTTTTTTTTTTTTTTACGTGCATTATAATTTAGTTTAATTTTACTGAATTAAAATAAAAACTAAATTTCTGACATTAAGAAAATTTAGTCAAATTTGTTTACAAAATAAGAATGCACAATAAATGGCAACAATATTTTTGAAAACTAGAAAAATGTATAAAAACATTTTAAACTTTATTTTATTTTTTTAAATATTCTATTCAGTCACTGAACGCGTTCAATTTGTATGGCTTTATTTCTCATGAAGTATATGCAATTCTAAAAGTTGTTTCAACTTTTCAGGGAGACAAATTATTATCTCAAGACTTCAAAGACATGCTTGACTCTATCATAAACCATTTGCCTACTGATAGACAAGTCCTGCTTTACTCTGCCACTTTCCCGATATCTGTACAACACTTCATGGTAAGTTGAACATTTCATTTTAGAACCTTAAATTCCAATGTCGAGACGCAAACTATAATTTACCTGTACTTTGATAAAGTTATTTATTGCACGAACGTTGACTAAAACGTCAAGATATAAAAACTATTCGCTTTTAAGTTTCTAATTCCATAGTTTTCATTTCTTCATAGTTCTAATTACAAATATTTTTTATATCGTTGAGTCTTTTCAGTCAATTTACTTCTGGTGGTTGCGATTCTTGGGTTCCTCAATTTTTCCGGCAAATTCTGGTACACGGATTCCACTATTTATCTAAAGTTGTTTCGGAATTTTTGAGATGACAGTTGATAACTTGTAGAATTTGGTATATTCGGACTACTGTTCTCATCGTGGGTGTTTTTTATCATGTTTCGGCCGATGTAACCTCCGACCTTCTTCGGGTGTACTTTGTTGAACTCGGGGAATCTTTCTGAGAACTTGGGAATCTGGATGTAATTTGGAACAGAACCCTTTATTAAATCCACGGGGGTAGCATGCTATCGTTCCATCTGTCATGACTGGGAAGAAGTCTTCTGTAATTCCGAATTACTGAAGACACCCGCTTTTTCCTTCTCGTCAATATAGAAAAGGGTTGAGGAATCTGGGAGTGAGCAAAGCTAGACTTGGTCGGTAATGTACAGTATCATGCAGACGTATATGATTTAAGATTAAATGAATAAAAAGTTGGCGTAACTTAAAGTATTTGAATTATAATCCAATTCTATTTATAAATCTGAAAAAACTAAATATTGAAACCATTTTTACTACTTATGATTGAATTAATTTTAAATAGGTCACTTGACAAAAAGAAAAGGGACATTGAATTTTGTATACTTATATTTTACAGGGTGATTCATAAGTCACTTAGCTATTTATTTTTGAAATTCTAAAGTTAGAAAATACGGTAATACAAAACAAAGTTTATTCAACACATTCATTTATGGGAGTTTAAAATTACAGCAAATTTCCACCTTCGTTCTGCATGCATAGCTCCATTCTTTTTTGCAAGGAATTTACGACTCTTTGTAGCATATTTGATTGAATTTTAACAAACTCGGCAGTGATTTTTGATTTGAGGTCGTCATTGCCTTTCAACAAGTGTGGGAGATTCATCAAATTTGGCCATATGAATAACAATGAAACTTCGCTCTTCAATTGTAAATGACATTTTAAATAGCTAAGTGAAGTGACTTATGAATCGCCCTGTATATTTACCGTAGCTATAAAAGATCCATATAAGAATCACACCTAAAATTTACTAATGCGCATAGTATGTAAAAACAAAATGCAGTTGTACGATTTAGTAAATATTTGACATATTTAAAAAATTACTAGAAAAGTATTAAAGAAATGAACCATAAATTTGTATTTAAAAAAAAAAAAAAAAAAAAAAAAAAATATGCTACTTTTACTTTTGTAAGTCTAAAACTTATTTTGTATATATTCTTAGTAAAAAATTTGAAGTATAACTTTTCTGAAATCGCCTGGTGCTGCGTGATGGGACTAAACTAATAGATTTTATTAGGCTGAGACTTGTAGAAAGTGAGGAGGAGGGTTTTAACTTTGACTTTTAATAAACGGGGAGTTGATAAAGCATATAAAATGTCAACATCTATTTGGGAAGTGATAAGTGCCCTGTAAGAGACGTTGGTTAATTAGAATAGGGACGTTTTGTTTTTACTCTAACTAGATTATATCTAAGAATTGAAGAATTTTTTAACATTTTGATTGCAATATGCAGGGAAAAGCGTTAAAACCAAGCGCTAATTTTGCTTTAGTATATACTAAAAAGTGACCCCTTTGAACCATTATTCCGGTCGGGTTAGTGTTTTGAATCGGGGGGGGGGGGGGGGTAACTTTGCAAAGCCAAGTAAATCTTTCAAAAATAAATATAACCAGAATTTCGTAAACATTTTTCTAAGATTAGTGAAAAAGAATTTAAGTGTATCAAGTCGTCACTTATTTTGAGGGTGAGAAAACCTGAAGTTAAATGTCACCATATTTTTTTGTAATCTCAGATCATTTTCTACCTGTCCAAATGAACTAGCAACAGAATCACATTTTTCATGATTTTTGTCAAGGTGTTCTGCAGGAACTTTGTCTGCTTGGAAGGTTTTAGTCTGTATTTTCTGTTATTAAACTAAATAGGAAATTTTGGTCATCTTAAAAAAAAAAAAAAAAAAAAAAAAAAAAAAAAAAAATGCCCAATTGGTTTATTAATCTAAATTAATTTTATTTAAAAGAGACTTAATTTTTTTTCATTACTTACGAACAAATACTTACCCTTTATTCTCAAACAAATAAAATTGATTTATCAAGTTCTTCAATCTTTCAAAAGTGAAGTTATTTTTATTTTTTACATTCATTTCGTAAATTAAATTACTGCAAGAACTTATAAATTTGAAAATTATTTAAAAAAAAAAAAAAATCCCATTTATCTACATATGAATTTAGGTTTTTGTAATTTACTAGAAAAGTAATTGTTTTACTCCAATTTTTCAGCGAAAACATCTAAATAACCCCTATGAGATCAACCTGATGGATGAACTTACCTTGAAAGGTGTGACCCAGTATTATGCCTATGTTAGAGAAAAACAAAAGGTCCATTGCTTAAATACTCTATTCTCAAAGGTAAGTTTTTCAGTTAAAATACTCGTTTGCTATTAAGATGTTTGTGTCTCCTAATTTGTATAGTTCTTTCCTTGTTAAATCGTGTTTTCAAATTTTTAACAATTTCACATTCTCTCATTAGAATATGTTTACCCGTCTAAAGATGGAAGTTATTGATGCCATTTTCTTTCCGCTTCCAGTTACAGATTAACCAGTCCATTATATTCTGCAACACGGCACAGAGGGTGGAATTGCTTGCCAAGAAAATCACAGAACTTGGCTACTCCTGTTTCTACATCCACTCAAAAATGAACCAGCAACATAGGAATCGCGTTTTCCATGATTTTCGTCAAGGTCTCTGCAGGAACTTGGTCTGCTCGGGTAAGTAAATCGATTGTCTGCTTAGAATACATTTTTTTTTTTTTTTTTTTTTTTTTCTAAACTTTTCTGAATTAATGTAATGCGTCTTGATATGATTATGGTGCTCAGTCTTCACTTTTATTCGCTTACAGATTTGTTTACGAGAGGTATTGACATACAGGCTGTGAACGTAGTTATAAACTTTGACTTTCCCAAATATTCGGAGACCTATTTGCACAGAATCGGCAGATCTGGAAGATACGGCCATCTTGGAATTGCCATTAATCTCATCACATTTGATGACAGGTAAACGCTTTTAGATTTCTTATTTTAGTTATCATCTTGACCTAAATTGGGGGGGGGGGGGTATTTAAAACCTGAAATCAAGATTCAGGTCTTGAAGCAGTACACGGGGATCCACATGGATTTTGAACTTTAGTGCCTCAATTGGTTAAAGACTAAATTCTTTTAATTAGTTTAGAATATAGATGTCAGTTTTAATTTTTAGGTATCGAGTACATGTAATCTTTTGTAAATATCAGATTTTGAGCAATCACTTGCATAAAATTATGAACGTTGAAAAATTTTTTACGACCCCATTGTTATAAATTGTCCCCATCACATTTGTATTAAAATTTCACCATGCCAATGTTTGACATCTTATTTTTTTTCTTTTCTTCAGATTCAACTTATTCAAAGTAGAAGAGGAACTAGGAACTGAAATCAAACCAATACCCAAAATAATTGATAAAGCATTGTACGTTGCTGAATATCACATGGAAAAACCTGATGGAGCTGGAGATTCCTGCCAACAGCAAATATACCCCCAGCAGATCAAAAAATAAACCATTACAGGCAGCATTTGGCTTCTTCAGTAGAGAAATTTATATTATGAAGTTTTAAAACAAGGACTAAATTATTGAACCTGGTGTCTGGCTGAATTGGCTGCTAAAAAAAAAAACATCTTCTACAAGTGTAGAAAGAAACATTAATTATAAGATAAGTTTAATTTGGACTTGGTTGCATCAAATTTGAAAGTTAATCTTTGCAGGTCAGTGAATTTGGGTGCTAGATAAGGAACTAACACCATTGCTACTGCAGTGTGGCCAGCAAAGTCTTGACTGGTTGCTTGTATCTTGTCTTTTTTTTTTTTTTTCTTTTTTCCTTGACGGCCAGTTCATTAAGTCTTGTTTATTCATTCGCTCAGTTTTCTATTTAAAAAAAAAAAAAATATATCTTTCTCTACTTCAGTTGCCAAACAATTTCACCCCCTCTCCCTTTTCCCTTCCAAACCATCTTCATGAAGCATCACTTTTTTTTTTTTTCTTCAAACTAAAGAAAAGCAACTTTTCTGATTTCAGCTCATTGATCATTTGAAACTTAACTTTCTCCTTTCCATGTTGAATCACAAGAAAAGAAAAAAAAACCCTAACATTTTGACAGTTTACGATCAGGTTCTAAGACCTGACAAATGGACAAAGAAATTTTTTTTGAATCTAATGGAAACTTGGCAGTCAACTACTTGGCTTCTAATGTGTTGATTCCTCGGCTTAAAATATCAACATAGAGGTTACGAAGTACTACGCACAGTGGATATATTTAAAAGATAACTTGAAACCAGTGAAGAAAAAAAAAAGCCAGTTTCCTTTTTCAAAGGTCACCACAGCAAAGCTGGCCTGGTTTTTAGGATTCTTTGATCTTCTGGCAATCTCCAATTGCAGCTAAGAGGATATAAACATCGGTCATGGATATCGTAACTATTTAAAAGAAAATGCAAAACAATTGAAAAAAGAGAAAAAACAAAACCTGATCTAGCTGCTTTTCTCATCCCTGAACAAAGTAGTTCATTCAAAACTCTTTAATATGAAAACCTCAAAGGAACCAGAAAAGTTCCCGGCCAACTTTCAGATAGAAAAGTTCTGCTCAAGCATTCTGGAAAAAAAAAGACTAGTTTTGGTACTAACAGTCACTTCTGTAAATATCATGGCTTTTAAAACGAACAAAAAAAGTTGTGATATCTGCACAATGTTTTTGGTAGAAGTTAACTGAAAGATTTTACCCATCTTTTCTCTGGTCTTTTTCCACAAACTGACCCCCCTTCCTCGACATGTGCATGGACCGTACCTTACAGCTGGTGTTATTTTGTAAATTTCTATTTTTGTATCGTGCTCATGGGTGTCCCAAGTAAAAATGAGGATAAGAATCTAACCCTACTGTTATTGTCTTTACCAAGACGTGAAAGTATGGGTTGCGAAGATCTTTCCTTACCCACACCCACGGAGCATGAGCTTAAAAGGTGTAAATACTGTAAATAGCTACCTCAACCCTCGTCATTCGAGTTGTTGGGGTGTAAAGACTGACAGTCATGTTGTTGGACTCTAGGCAGAACTGGGAATTTTTTTTTTTTTTTTTTTTTTGTTAGAGTGAAATTTTAAATCCTGCCCAATAAAGCAATCTTGAGATCAAGCAGAAATTTTGAAGAATGCCAGCAACCACAAAAAATATATTTAAAAAAAAAAACCTAAAAAAATTTGATAAAAAATCACAAAACCAAAGAATTAAAATTGCAGATACCATCTTGCAATTTAGTCTTTATTTTGGAGCGAGCCGCTTTGATACTTTATCAGACCTTCCCCTTGGGTGAAGGGAAGGGGGTCATCATTAAGAATTCT
>OY744535.1:21707182-21727182 GCA_963556195.1 Sepiola atlantica
GGAACACAGCTGCCATATGTAAGGGGTTGTAATGTGAACTATATTTCTATGTAGATACCTCAGCTAAAAGTTTTTTGTTTTTAATTTTTTTTTTAACATGTATTAGAAATCAAATATTCTCCAAATTTCAGTTCCTTTGGATTATTTTAGAGCCCAACCACCCATTTGAAAGTTCAAATATCAGATTTGCATTGAATGATTTAGTTATGACACCAGTGAAGTGAGATTCCATGAATTTCAATTTCTTAAGACCCTTTAAGCTTGAGCTCTGAACTTAGATTTTTATCAAAATTAAAAATGGATATTTTTTCTTCTAGAAAAAAAAGGATTCTAGACGCTTTTAGTATCTTAGTATGTCTGAAGGGAAAAGTGGAGCAAAACTGTTCCCTCCAGGAAGGTGGGGGGGGGGGGTTAATTTTATCCATCCTGGATGGCAATTCTTTATGTATATTAGATGTTGAATTAAGTTTTAACTGGACAACCTGACTTCATGTTTTAATTCCAAACAAATACAACTCTGATCAATCTTTATTGCTCATGTCCTCCACCTACACAAATTGAAAAGGACAAGATTTTAAATCTGAATCATTTACCTATTGACAAAACTTGAAATTTAAAATCATTGACGCTTAACATTTTCTCAAAGTCTCACATTTATGAAAAAAAAAAAATAGCAAATTCTTTTGCACATACCCCCCCCCCCCTTCTCACTTAAAGGCATAAATAACCGATCTCATAAAATCAATTTACTAAATTCTTGTAATTACAATATTAGACTAATCATTAGTAAACAAAAAGTAGGTAGGCTTAAATTTATAAAGAAAAATATTCAATAGTTTTAATAAATTTCAAAGATTACAGGAAATAGACCAATTTTAACTACGAAATAATCTACGTAAATTGTCACTTACCGTTGGTCAATATTTGATTTTCCGCAACCTTGTTTTTCACTATTGCTCAGTTTGTTATATGAAATACAGCAGTTCAAAATCTGAAAAAATTCTATTCATTTGCAAAGAAAAACTTAATTTTAATACCCTTTTGAAGGTGTTATTTGTCATAGAAAAAACAAATGGCTAAAATAAATTCTGGAGAATGTTTAATCATTCTATTTTTATTTTTAATTCATAATTACCATTCGAATGACCTTAATAAAATTTTAATCTGCATGTCCATTTCATATAAATCATTTGCTTAAACTCATGTCATTTAATTATTTATTATAATAGTTGTATTTGATTTTTTTTTTAAGCAACTAATAAAAATGTTTTACTCGCTTGCTACGTGCGATTCTGGTGAATGCCTGCCATCTTCATTTGAGACAAGTCTAATTTTCTCCTTTATCTTCTGACCTTGAATTCTAGAAAACCTAATCTACTGTTACGATTAGTGAAAATAAACTTCATCAGAATTATTTGAAAACCTTTATTTTTGTCGATAGTTCATTAGTTCATTGCCAAAAAAATGAATTAAATTTTAATATTGCATTTTAGCAATACGTAACTTGTCGATTTCTCTCAATTTCTCCCCTGTACAAAAGATTTGGTGCTGTACTTCACAATGACATGTTAGGTCTCCCTTAAAAAAGGGAGGGGGGAATGTATAAACTGTTATGTACTAACGTGGTAGCTGAAAAGACTGTACACCAAAAATTATGCAAATTCATCCAGTATTTATTAAAAAAAAAAAAAGATTTTATAGATCCGCCGCCATATTAAGTCTTTCAATCAGCAGATTTAAAAACTTGAGTTATCCCTTGCGTAATCAGTAAGCTGAACTGGTTACAAAATGTCTACCAATACCTAGATTTAAAAAAAAAAAATTTATTTAATAAATACTGGATTTTTTTTCTGTACAATCTTATTTTCAGCTAACACAAGTACATAAAGTTTATACATTTCTTTAAATATATTCATAAAATCTAAGTGTTTTCTGATGTAAAATTTACCGGGGGGAAGATGATAGAAGAATCGGAGAGCTCCCCCCCCCCCCTCCACTTGAAATATATCCCATTTTTTTTTAAACTTTAAATCGTATAAAATTCTGTGGAAGATAATGGAAGTAGTTCCGAATCTCTAAGTGACTCCTTTAAAACTTAAAATAAATATCTCCGATTGAAATTTAAACCATATGTATAAAATGCTAATTTATAGTTTTCCAACATTTCAGCTTCTTTCGATTATATTAGTAATAATTAGTGATCCTAATTCGATCCCAACAATGTTTATAATAAAATTCAATATCATTGGTTAATCGTATTGGCTACCTTTCCAATGAAAATAACAATGAATTTCCTAGTTTGCGATTGAAAGAACTATTGTGCCGGATAGAATATGGATTCAATGAAATAGATTGGAATTTCTTTTACATTTAGCAAATAGCCCAGATTGTAAAATTTCGGAACTCTTGCTAGGCAAAATTAAATATCGATTTTAGCAGATGCAATGCTATTTAGGTCTTTTCCTTTGATATGGTCAAGATTACTTTGTTTTCTAATTTATATAATAGACACAAGATTTTAGGAAACAGATGTTGAGCCATCAGAGTTTTAGATATAAATATTTGGCATTGAAAATGTGTGATTGGTTGACTTGACGAAACAAATGTACATGAAAGTTCTTTTAAATTAAAAACATTGTACGCTTATTTTTTGTCCTGATATTTTCATGGATGGCTCTGTTCTTGAAAAAACTTCTCCTTTTCTCATTAAATCTTTCTTGGAGTTCATACCACTTTCTCACACTTGAGGCTATTCTCTCTCTCTACAAATCTACTATCAGACTTTGTATGGAGAACTGATGTCATATTTGGGCTGGTGAATCTGTCCTGTTTGAGGGTTCTTGATAAGATGCAGAAACATATCTAATTTAGTTGGCCTTACTTCTCTACACTCTCTCTCTCACAGATGTCATGTTGCTAGTCTCAGTCTTTTCTATAAATACTATTATGGAATGTGTTCTTCAGAATTATGTGATCTATTCCCCCGCTTCTTTTGTTCCAGCTCGTTTGACTCGTTGGTCTCCATCAATTCGCTGTTTTGATACCTCATTGTAATACAGCTTCCTATTCCAGTAGTTTTTTTTTTTCCCCAAGAACTGCAGGCTTGTGGAACTCTCTTCCTGCTGATTATTTTCCTTCTACCTATAGCCTTGGTCTTTTCAGGACTAAGGCCAATAGGCATCTCCTATTTTTGTGATAATTATCTTTTGTTCTTTTTAGCTCCTTACATCAAGTGGCTTCATGCCTTGTTTGGAGCGATTTCCATAAAAAATTAAAATTTGTCACTCTTGAAAAAGCTCTCACAAGAGTTGGGCAAAAAATTGAGATGCCACTTTGCACAGTTGATCTTTCCTCTTTCCATTTTTTTTTTTTTCTCATTCTGCGGTGTTGGTAGTGAACCTGCATGAGTGCGTTGACTGGATTGGCTGTGATCGTTCCCACTCATTTGGCCAAGCAGAATCCCTTAGCTAAGAGCCCCAGTGGGCCCATCTTGCCTGGACACGCATCTCCTGGAATCCTTTCCTCCAGTCTTTCTCACTGGTCACCATTCGACCATCCAAGGGTTGCCTGCTGGAGATAGCCATTAGAAATAACTGCCAGACAGTCTACCCAAGGGGGCTTATCATGGAGACAATCTAAGAACATTACTTTTTAGTTTCAGCATGATTCTCTGTGCTTATAAGGCACTTATTTCATTTCAAAGAGAAAGAGATATTCTCAAATTTCTCTCATCTTCCGGCCGTGTGAAGGAAGCAAATAAAGCAATAAGCTTATTTCTTGGTGGATTATTGGCCAATACACAACTAGTATGCAGATTAACCGGTAAGCGGCACCATTCTTAATCTTTCTTTTCCTTCAACCAAGGGAAAATGAGCCACTTATCTAAATAGTCATCTTTGATTTATTCCTGCTATTTGACTTTTTAAATAATGTCGGGTCAGAAGTACAGATGGAGATTGCACAAACTTTGCATCTCTATAAACTATTCACTCACTATTCATGTTTATCGTCTTTGACAAGAGGTTCGACGTTGTCTGGCTGTCTTTATGCTAAGCCTCCAGTGCTCACAATTGTGGGGATTGACTGTGTCCATTTGCCACTGTTTATGGTCTTGCCTGATGGTTTCTTTCCATGTGTGATACAATGAAGGCCGCAAGGATAGGAAGCGACTCATCGACAGAGACAAAAGAAAATGCGGGAGTGGTCAGTTTCCATTGTTTAGGACAGGTCACTCAGTAGTATAACGTAAGGAATCTACGCCATACCATTGTACCATAAATGAAATGGTATAGTGCCATTACTAATTCTGTACCATTCCATTGCTGCAAACAATTTATTTTAAATTATTGCATCACCGGAAGCGGATACGTTAAAAGCGCGGGAAATACAAACGAATGTGAAATAAACAGGAAATACGTCATAATGCCTCCGATACGCAGAGCAAGAAGACACCCCATAGCGTTCGTCGTACCTTATCACCGATTCCTGGGACTGGGAACAGACCTAAAAAAGGTAAAATATACACTGCCATTAAATAAACTAGACTGGGCAGCCAAACGCCACGACTTCAACTACGCAAACAAATCGATAAGTACGAAAGAAGCGGATGAACAATTCTACCGCGACAGCGAAGGTACAGGTTTACTCGGAGCGGCCAGTCGTACAGCTCTCAGATTTAAATCAGCTGTCGGACTCGACTCGTATTTTCGAGGCGATACCGCCGTCGATACTCTCGAGGATAGTACTGGGGATAGTGCTACAACGACTATGGCTCAGTCGGAGTCTGATATGGCGGATACTGACTCGGGGCAATCCAACGGGTGGCAGGGAACGAACATCGGAGGATCTCTACCTCCGGAGAGTGGCAACGAGGTTAGAACCCACACGATCAAAAGACGTTTCAAGAACATTATAAGGACGACAGACATGAACGCTACCAAAGGCCACTTTACTAAATATCACGGATCCATTACGAACGGGTATCATAACGTGGGTCACTTCGCATGGGCTCAGCCGGAGAGTGCAGACTACATAGTACCCTACTTTCTCAGCACCTGGGTGCAACCTATCAAATGGGAAGGGATAATGGGACAAGCTACGAGTTATAGAGTAAAAAGCTGTGGATTCACGATCGACAAAATAATATGCGGCGAATGGTTAACGAAAAACAACGAAGAGGTGTTCGTACCAAACCCCGAACCGTACTTCGACGTGTACGTGGATAACGGTACGTACATAGGCTACGGAAACCTAGAAGGAATAACAAAAGTACCGAACAAAGAGTTCAGCGAAATACAACCGATGACGGGTACAGAGGCAGAACTGCCGAAATATAAATACAACTACGCTGCTCCGATCCAACTACCAAACGAAATGAAGAACACAGGGAACATAACGCCAGACAACCTCGAAACGGACATACGCATGATAGACTTTCACGACTGGCGAGAAATGCCAAACGTAAAACACGTCAGACAAGGCGATACTTTCACGCACGAGTGGAGCAACATGGTTCTACACGTCTTCCAAAGGTGGCTAGCTTTCTTTTTGCTGTCAAGCCTTAGGTCTCTGCATGTGCTGATATACCCCTTGCTTCTTTCAACATGCCCGAGCCAGCGAAGACAGTTTGCCATTATTAGGACATCAAGTTTTGGAATGGCCAATTTCTCAAGTAGAATCTCCGACCTAATGTTCTGAATCTGGTCCAGCTTTAGATTGCATATCAACTTAATCATTGCCCTGTCATTACTATGGAGTCGAGCAAGTGAGGCCCGACACTCACTGCCATACAGCATCATGCTTCTTATGCAGATATCATAAACCTTACCCCTAAGCGGCACTATTCTTAATCTTTCTCTTCCTTCAAACAAGGGGAAATCAGCCATTCATCTTAATAGTCATCTTTGATTTATTCCTGCTATTTGACTTTTTAAATAAGGTCAAACTTTACATCTCTGTAAACTTTTCACTCACTCACTATCCAGCTTTATCGTCTATGTTCCCTTTGACAAGAGATTCAACGTTATCTTGCTCTCCTTATGCTAAGTCTCCAGTACTCACGATTGTGGAGATTGACTGTATCCATTTGCCACTGGTTACGGTCTTGCCCGATGGTTTCTTTCCATGTCTTCCTAGGGTGCCCAACTTTTTTAGAAGGTATCCAGTGTCTAGAGAATGAAGAAGCCACAAAAGCATTGATGACAATATGTGATTTGTAACCAATGGCTTAGGATAAATTTCCAGATGTAGAAGTTTATTCATTAAAGATTTGGCTCAAAGTGACCAGTTCTGTCTTTTTTCTTTTGTTAGTCCTGTGAGAAGATAGGGGTGCAAATTGGGAAGTGTTTCCCAATGCTGGGTTTATGTAGCGAAGTCACACGTAGGTGTAAAAAGGTTGACTAATGGCACAGAACAGTAAAAACTCACACTGACTGAAGAAATAAAAGATAAAATACTTATTCAAGAAGTGGAAAGAAATGATCAGAACTTCCGGTTTCTTTCTTGAACAATTATGAAGATTCTAAGGGGTCGCCTTTTCTTGAACAATTAGGAAGATTCTAAGGGTCGTCTTTTCTTGAACAATTAGGAAGATTCTAAGGGTCGTCTTTTCTTGAACAATTAGGAGGATTCTAAGGGGTCGCCTTTTCTTTAACAATTAGGAAGATTCTAAGGGGTCGTCTTTTCTTGAACAATTAGGAAGATTCTAAGGGGTCGTCTTTTCTTGAAGAATTAGGAAGATTCTAAGGGGTCGCCTTTTCTTTAACAATTAGGAAGATTTTAAGGGGTCGCCTTTTCTTGAACAATTAGGAAGATTCTAAGGGGTCGTCTTTTCTTGAAGAATTAGGAAGATTCTAAGGGGCCGTCTTTTCTTGAACAATTAGGAAGATTCTAAGGGGTCGCCTTTTCTCGAACAATTAGGAAGATTCTAAGGGGTCGTGTTTTCTCGAACAATTAGGACGATTCTAAGGGGTCGTCTTTTCTTGAACAATTAGGAAGATTCTAAGGGGTCGTCTTTTCTTGAATAATTAGGAAGATTCTAAGGGGTCGTCTTTTCTTGATAAAATTAAGTAGATTCTAAGGGGTCGTCTTTTCTTGAACAATTAGGACGATTCTAAGGAGTCGTCTTTTCTTGAACAATTAGGAAGATTCTAAGGGGTCGTATTTCTTGAACAATTAGGAAGATTCTAAGGGGTCGCCTTTTCTTGAAGAATTAGGAAGATTCTAAGGGGTCGTCTTTTCTTTAACAATTAGGAAGATTCTAATGGGTCGCCTTTTCTTGAAGAATTAGGAAGATTCTAAGGGGTCGTCTTTTCTTGAACAATTAGGAAGATTCTAAGGAGTCGCCTTTTCTTGAAGAATTAGGACGATTCTAAGGGGTCGTATTTCTTGAACAATTAGGAAGATTCTAAGGAGTCGCCTTTTCTTGAAGAATTAGGAAGATTCTAAGGGGTCGCCTTTTCTTGAACAATTAGGAAGATTCTAAGGGGTAGTCTTTTCTTGAACAATTAGGAAGATTCTAAGGGGTCGTCTTTTCTTGAACAATTAGGAAGATTCTAAGGGGTCGTCTTTTCTTGAAGAATTAGGAAGATTCTAAGGGGTCGCCTTTTCTTGAAGAATTAGGAAGATTCTAAGGGGTCGTCTTTTCTTGAACAATTAGGAAGATTCTAAGGGGTCGTCTTTTCTTGAAGAATTAGGAAGATTCTAAGGGGCCGTCTTTTCTTGAACAATTAGGAAGATTCTAAGGGGTCGCCTTTTCTTGAACAATTAGGAAGATTCTAAGGGGTCGTGTTTTCTCGAACAATTAGGACGATTCTAAGGGGTCGTATTTCTTGAACAATTAGGACGATTCTAAGGGGTCGTCTTTTCTTGAACAATTAGGAAAATTCTAAGGGGTCGTCTTTTCTTGAACAATTAGGAAGATTCTAAGGGGTCGTCTTTTCTTGATAAAATTAAGTAGATTCTAAGGGGTCGTCTTTTCTTGAACAATTAGGACGATTCTAAGGAGTCGTCTTTTCTTGAACAATTAGGACGATTCTAAGGGGTCGTATTTCTTGAACAATTAGGAAGATTCTAAGGAGTCGCCTTTTCTTGAAGAATTAGGAAGATTCTAAGGGGTCGTCTTTTCTTTAACAATTAGGAAGATTCTAATGGGTCGCCTTTTCTTGAAGAATTAGGAAGATTCTAAGGGGTCGTCTTTTCTTGAACAATTAGGACGATTCTAAGGGGTCGTCTTTTCTTGAACAATTAGGAAGATTCTAAGGGGTCGTCTTTTCTTGAACAATTAGGAAGATTCTAAGGGGTCGTCTTTTCTTGATAAAATTAAGTAGATTCTAAGGGGTCGTCTTTTCTTGAACAATTAGGAAGATTCTAAGGGGTCGTATTTCTTGAACAATTAGGAAGATTCTAAGGAGTCGCCTTTTCTTGAACAATTAGGAAGATTCTAAGGGGTCGTATTTCTTGAACAATTAGGAAGATTCTAAGGAGTCGCCTTTTCTTGAAGAATTAGGAAGATTCTAAGGGGTCGTATTTCTTGAACAATTAGGAAGATTCTAAGGGGTCGTCTTTTCTTGAACAATTAGGAAGATTCTAAGGGGTCGTCTTTTCTTGAAGAATTAGGAAGATTCTAAGGGGTCGTCTTTTCTTGATAAAATTAGGTAGATTCTAAGGGGTCGCCTTTTCTTTAACAATTAGGAAGATTCTAAGGAGTCGCACTTTCTTGAAGAATTAGGAAGATTCTAAGGGGTAGTCTTTTCTTGAACAATTAGGAAGATTCTAAGGGGTCGTATTTCTTGAAGAATTAGGACGATTCTAAGGGGTCGTATTTCTTGAACAATTAGGAAGATTCTAAGGAGTCGCCTTTTCTTGAAGAATTAGGAAGATTCTAAGGGGTTGCCTTTTCTTGAACAATTAGGAAGATTCTAAGGGGTCGTCTTTTCTTGAACAATTAGGAAGATTCTAAGGGGTCGTCTTTTCTTGAAGAATTAGGAAGATTCTAAGGGGTCGTCTTTTCTTGAACAATTAGGAAGATTCTAAGGGGTCGTCTTTTCTTGAAGAATTAGGAAGATTCTAAGGGGTCGTCTTTTCTTGAAGAATTAGGAAGATTCTAAGGGGTCGTCTTTTCTTGAACAATTAGGAAGATTCTAAGGGGTCGTCTTTTCTTGAACAATTAGGAAGATTCTAAGGGGTCGTCTTTTCTTGAACAATTAGGAAGATTCTAAGGGGTCGTCTTTTCTTGAACAATTAGGAAGATTCTAAGGGGTCGTCTTTTCTTGAACAATTAGGAAGATTCTAAGGGGTCGTCTTTTCTTGAACAATTAGGAAGATTCTAAGGGGTCGCCTTTTCTTGAACAATTAGGAAGATTCTAAGGGGTCGCCTTTTCTTGAACAATTAAGAAGATTCTAAGGGGTCGCTTATAGTTAGGACCTAATTTTGCAGGTTCAGAAGAATCCCTGGCTGAAATTCCTCAGAGTTAGGACCAGCAGCGGATATCTACTGACGAGGATACAGAGGAAAGGTAGAAGCAGACACCAGGAGAAAGACCAGAGACACTAGCTGCTTGATACGCCTCCATCCGAGCTAGTAGTACGCAGAAATAAAAGTCCTATTTTAAAGAAGGTAGGCTCCCTCTACTGGGCTAGAAAACTTCTCACACCTGCTAGTATCCTATATCTCCATAAAACCACCATTCGCCTGTGCATGGAGCATTTGTTTTGCACATCTGGGCTGGTGCACCAACCACTAGTCTCTCCCTTTTGGGTGCAACAAAAGAATTTCTAACCTAATAGACCCCACACTGTCTGCCAAGCTCCAGCCACATGTCGCATCACAACAGAGTTGCATCCCTGAGCTGGTTTTACAGGTACTTCTACGGAGTCCGTGCTCCGATGAAGTTACTACACTTCTACCTCGTCAACGTAAATACCCTCCACCTCCCGGCGATTAGCAAAATCACACCCCTTCTCCGTAGACGTCCCTAGATGCCGGAAGATTTTGTACTCTAATGGCTTCTTTACTCGCACCGCTTGCCTTTGAATCGGAATTCCTTACCTGCTCCCTGTTTCCCCAACGTACCCACATGCAAACATTTAAATGTAATGTGAACAAACATATTGCTGCTGAACTCCCCAGTGAGGACCCCCCCCCCCCCCCCAAATATGGCCACTATCATAGTAGCCCCTTACACTTCAGTGGCAATATGCCTTGTTTGGGGTGAACAACAATTAAGAAAGAAAAACAAGGCAAAAATATTCACGGTTCTTTATTTTTATTCCACAAGTTATCATTGTATGTATGTGTGTATATATATATATATATATATATATATATATATATATATATATATATATGCATACATATTATATATAATATATATATGTTATATATATATATGCATACATATTGTATATAATATATATATGTTATATATATATGCATACATATTGTATATAATATATATATATATGCGTACATATTATATATAATATATATGTTATATATATATGCATACATATTATATATAATATATATGTTATATATATATATGCATACATATATATAATATATATATATGTTATATATATATATGCATACATATATATAATATATATATGCATATATATGTTATATATATATGCATACATATTATATATTATATGTTATACATATATATATGCATACATATATATATATATTATATGTCATATATATATGCGTACATATTATATATAATATATATATATATATATTTTATACATATATGCATACATATTATATATAATATATATATATTATATGTTATACATATATATATGCATACATATTATATATAATATATATATATTATATGTTATACATATATACATACATATTATATATAATATATATATATTATATGTCATATATATATGCATACATATATATATATATTTTATACATATATGCATACATATTATATATAATATATATATATATTATATGTTATATATATATATGCATACATATTATATATAATATATTATATGTTATATATATATATATACTTTAATTTTTTGTTCATATATTGCTAGTTCTCTGATGCTTTGTTCTTCTGGAAACAAGACTAAGTTGGGTGGAATTAAAAATGAACTCATATTGATGTAACTGGATGTAGACATGACAACTCACTCGAATGGTGCAACCATTGCAGTAGAAACTAAACCCATGAGAGGAGCAGGAAACACTATTATTATAGAAAAAAAGAAAGAAAAGATTCTTTTTATTATAGAAAAAAAGAAAGATTCTTTTTTTTTTTCTTACTCTTTTCTGTTATCTTTAAAGATTCCTTTTTATTCTTGAAAGGATTTTTACCTTATTTTTCCAGCGGCTTCATTTCATGAGTAGGACTCCAGTAAAGCTCTCAAACTTTTCTTTTTTTGGTTTTGATTTCATCTAAAAAGTTGATACATGTTGTCAGCTAAAATTGGCCACTTGACATATACCGCCATGGCTATACGCAAGGTAAGGCCTTCACAAAAAGCCAAATGAAGGATTAAAAAAAAAAAAAACAACAAAAAAAAAAAAAACAAAAAAAAAACAAATGGTCATTGGGGTCATTTTGGTGCATTCTAAATTTTTACTAAAAATGATTTTAAAATTTCAACTGTTTTTTTCTTTTTGAATAATGATAATTATCATTATTTTATATGAGTAAATTTTTGGGGTTTTATTTAAATTTTTTTTTTTTATATAGCGTAATTATTTTATTGGCGCCTTCCTCAAAGCCCTGAGATCCTTGCTGTTCTATGCCCCCAGCTACTATGGAGTCCAATACGTCACTTGCTTTGTTCGCAACCCTCGCCTGCCAGACATTAAAAGAGAAACAGTTCACATAGTAAATATGTTTTCCATTGGTTCCCAGGAGTTGTAGCGGTTTGTATAACCCTTCCATTTGACCAGAACCTCTTGGCGACCTTTCCAAACACGTTTCTTCAGCACTTTTTCCACTATGAAAACTTCACCTGAAAGAAAGAAAAACAAAAAATTAAACAAATTGGAACTGAAATATGGAGACAAAAAAAATTCTGTTGGAAATAAATAGCCTTCAATGAAAACACTGTATGGTGCCAGGTTGGACTTATATCTCTAAAGACAAAAATGAAATTCAAAATAATTGTGGAGTCTTAGAGTCTCCAACAAGCATTTATTTCTGCACATAAAACTTTTGTGGTTACAAATCGCCGAAATAGCCTATTATTATTCTCCATCTCTCCTAAACACAAGCCAAGACTAAACACGCATACGCCATCTATAAGAGTACCGGTCCAAAAAACCTACCATTGTTCTCCATCTAAACACTAGCCAAGACTAAACACATACTGACAATGTAAGTAATATGGTACGCGGATTGTGTTAGATTATGTATGAATAGGAAATTTCAACTAGAAATTAAGGTTGGGATTTAAGTTGATGTGTTCAAGGAAGTGACTTCACGTGCAGGAAGTATCGAGTGACACATGGCAAATAAACTAGTTTAATCTTTTTCTTTGGTGTAAAATTATAGCCAGAACAGATGTGTTTGGGAGATCTGTTCCCTCTTTCTATGTGGGATGGACTGCGGGAGGAGGGGGGGGGTAGACCCGCGAGTTATGTATACTGCCAAGAAAAATAAATACCCCAGAGAATTATTAAAGCTGTTGTTATTGTATAGGTGCTGTCAACACGCACACAAAGAGACTTGTATTATACGTATAGCAGAAAGAGAGACAAAACACTCTACACACAGTGGACGTCACGCCACACCATTACTGTTGCTGTTAATATGTGTCATGAACACAATACAGCTGTTTACAAGATGTATTGGTAATATTTGTGTGCGTGGAGGGGGGACATATATACCATTCTCACTGCTGATTTAGTATTATTAGATTTGTCTAGTGTTCAGGAGAGATGGAGGAACACAAAATTATAGGCTATGCTCTCCTGTAATAATAATAAAAAATTATAGGCTATGCTCTCCTGTAATAATAAAAAAAATTATAGGCTATGCTCTCCTGTAATAATAAAAAAAATTATAGGCTATGCTCTCCTGTAATAATAAAAAAAATTATAGGCTATGCTCTCCTGTAATAATAAAAAAAAATTATAGGCTATTCTCTCCTGTAATAATAAAAAAAAAAATAATAGGCTATGCCCTCCTGTAATAGTAATAAAAAATTATAGGCTATGCCCCCCCCCCCCCTGTAATAGTAATAACAAATTATAGGCTATGCTCTCCTGTAATAGTAATAACAAATTATAGGCTATGCCCTCCTGTAATAATAATAAAAAATTATAGGCTATGCTCTCCTGTAATAATAATAAAAAATTATAGGCTATGCCCTCCTGTAATAATAATAAAAAAATTATAGGCTATGCTCTCCTGTAATAATAATAAAAAATTATAGGCTATGCTCTCCTGTAATAATAATAACAAATTATAGGCTATGCCCTCCTGTAATAATAATAAAAAAAAGGCTGATTTTCATAAATAAATGTTTGTAAGGTAAAATAAAATTTTGTGACATTTTTTTTTTAACTAACAAGAGAATAAAATTTTACCAGCTATGCCGTTCCCCTGCAATTTGATGATAAATTACAACATTTGCTTTTAGAGTTTAGACAGACTCCGAAAAAAATCGGAAACACAAAACATTTCTGCATAAAACATGGATAAACGTCAAAAACTTGGAGCGAGGGAGGGGGGATGGCAAGATATCAAGCTTATATGTTATGCAAGCTCTTTGCTTGTTTCAATTGTTTTTTTTTCTTGTTTTTTTTTAATTCTTTATTTTTTTTTTACATAGTTCACCCCAAACAAGGCAGGCCGCCACTGTAGACGTAAGGGGCTACTGAGAAAGAAAGGGTGTAAGTTTTGGGGGATCATACTAATTTAGGAGCTGTGCAGCGAGATGTCTGTTTACATTAGTTTTAAATTTCTGCATGTCGGTAAAGTCAGGGAAACAGGAAGGGAGTTCCAAAGGCCGGTAATACGAGGAAAGAAGCTGTTGGAGTAGAAGGCTCTCCGGCATCTGGAGACCTCCACAGTGAATGGATGGGATTTAGCTGATTGTCGGGTTAGTCTACTGTATTTACGTCGAGGGGCACTAGAGCAGCAACTTCTGCTACCCGGGAGATATGCTGAGTGCAGGTGGAAGTTGTGAAGTCAGCTCTACCATCAGGGTAAAGACAGCATGGGGGCAAATTTAGAAAATTTCTGCCCATCTTAACATCTAGAGCCATCCCTATTACCACGTCTATGACATCCATAAAAAGGAAATAGGTTTTACTTTCGAAATTCTTTTAGACGAGGATTGATAACTTGTATTAAATAAAGGTTTTCGTTCAAAATTCCATACAGATTCCTGAATTCAACAAGATGCACCTGAAGAAGATGGGAGGTTACATCGGCTGAAACGTTGTAAGAATAACATCCAACATGAGAATAGTAGTCCGGACAATCCAAATAATGTTTTACTTTATTTTATTTATAAGATGGAAATTATAGAAATTAAAAAAATAATAATAAAAATGTTAAGGCTTGCCAGGAAATGGAAGTTGGTGAAGACACTCTGGAGGTGGTAGAGTCCTTCTGTTAGCTGGGAGATATGTTGAGTGCGGGTGGAGGCTGTGAACTCAGCTCTACTATCAGAGTAAAGACAGCATGGGGGCAAATTTAGAACTTCTGGCCATCTTAACATCTAGAGCCATCCTATTACCACCAGGGGGGAAAGTCTATGACAGCTGCGTCAGAAGTGTCATGTTGTACGGTAGTGAATGTTGCGCACTCATCCAGTCCTCACTCGCCAGACTCTGCCGGAATAATTAGATGGATCTGCCACGTGTAAATCAGACGAGACCCAGTTTTGCTCGAGACATTGGCTATCCAACCGCTGGACGTTATTCTTAAGGCGAACAGACTACGTTGGTTTGGACATGCTAAAAAAAAGCAGTGGACCAATCAACACATGCAGAGATCTGAAAGTGGTCGGTCAGAAGAAAGACGGACGCCCTAAGAAGACCTGGAGAGAAACCATCAAGCATGACCTTATACAGTAGCAGATGGTGAAGGTGAACCTTCACGACCATAACCAAACCACTGGAGACGATGTATAAAGATCGCCAGACAACGTCGAACCCCTGACGAATGGAACACAGACGCTAAACTAGGATAGTGAGTGTGAGTGAATAAGTTGAAGAGTTGCACATATGAAACATCCATGATATGTATATCTATATTTTGGTTGTTCATGCGTGTACGAAACGGACCGTAAAGTTATATAGATATTTTGATAAATTAATAAACAAATGCTCATTGTTTATATATATATATATATAAATATATATATATATATATAGTAATTCAGGTAAAGTAAATATCCACGGGCTTATAAAAAGTGCTCAATATCAAATAGAGCCTCGTGTATATGATTGTTTTTATTCAAACAGACATGCACAAAATCTGCGACACTGGCATGTCGATGTTATCGATCTACAGCAGTTAAAAGCTGAGATCTCATCAGGCAGAATTAAGATTTGATCCTTCCCTATTTGGGAATAATGAAATGGGGGAGAGAAAGAGAGAAAGGAAAGAAAAAGAGAAAATTAAAATTTGGAAAGTCACGTGGTCAGACTTGAGACCGTTCAAATAAAATATACTTGTTTAGGATAGGGGAAAAGAAAAGAAAGGAAAGAGAAGGAGGGAGAGAAAAGGGAAATCATTTTAACTAAAGTCTAGACTTGTCAAAATGTCATGTTGACATCTATGTTTACAGGCAAACACTGCTGTCGATCGATAACATCGACATACCAGTGTTGCAGATTTTGTACATGTCTGTTTGAATAAAAACAATCATATATATATATATATATATATATATATATATATATATATATATATATATATATATATATATATATATATTCTTTCTATTATCCAACTTTGAAGTCCTAAGTGTCTCGGCAACAATCATGGAAAAAGATTGTTGACCACTGGTCAAGGAGAACCCAATTCCTTTATTTTCTCCAATGTTAATTCCAGTGAACCTGATGTTGTGCTTTGTGTTTAGAAAGCTTTTCTTACGGATCAACGTGTACCTAGGGTGAATGGGGGTGGGTTGATGAAAGCAAATCTAGACAAAGTGAATTCATGTAAAGGTGTCGGAGAGTGTTGTGTCAGGTGCAGTCGAGAGTGAGAAAGAAAGAAAACCCAAAGAATGAGAAAGGGGGAACAAAGTCCGAGAAAGAAAGAAAAAAAGGTTTCGTTTTTTTTTTAAACTAAACAAAAAAAAAAAAAATTCTCAACTGTAAAAAACAAAACAAAATGGAACTGAAATTGCAAATATAAAAAATAAATAAATAAAAATAAATAAAAAATAAATAAAGATAAATAAATAAATAAAGATGTATTCTTTTTCGATGCAAAAACATGCAACTTTTATTTAAAAATAAAATTAAATTCAGAATAATTGTGGAGTCTTAGTACCCAACGAGCATTTATTTCTGCACATCAAATCTTTGGAGTTACAAATGAACCATGTTTTCGTGACTGCGTCGTCAACGTTTGGGCAGATCTCGGAAGCGCCAGAAAGGTGAGGAGGCAAAACGAGTCGAAAACTGTCAAACTGGCAGATGATAATAACAAACCATAGCTAAACAACTGCTATTAATTAGATGTTTGGTTATTTATTTTAACGAGCGCACTGTTTTTAAAGCAAATGGTGTATTTTTTCCAATCTTTTTTCAATGTTTTTTTTTTTATGACAGTTTCCGGGTTAGGGTTAGGGCTGCAGCTGGTCCAAAAGTTTTCTTGTGTACTGGTCCAGTTGCTGGCAGAACTCAATTAGTCCTTCAAGAGATTCAACGAGCTGACAGCGATGATAAAAATTCATTTTTGTTATTAAACGGGATTCATTTTTTCCAAAAGTTATCGGCTGCTTGCTGTAGTCCGATTGTCTAATGCCTGCTGCAACCTGATTGGTTAATAGTTTCGTCAACTCTCGGGCTCTTCCGAGACCTGCCCAAACGTTGACGCTATGCTACGTCATCTATAAGAGTACCGGTCCAAATAACCTACCATTGTTCTCCATCTCTCCTAAACACTAGCCAAGACTAAACACGCACTGACAATGTAAGTAATATGGTACGTGGGTTTTGTTAGATTACGTATGAATAGTAAATTTCAACAAGAAATTAAGGTTGGGATTTAAGTTGATGTGTTCAAGGAAGTGACGTCACGTACAGGAAGTATCGAGTGACACATGGCAAATAAGCTAGTCTAATCTTTCTCTTCGGTGTAGACTGTAGCCAGGACATGTGTTTTTAAAAAAAAAAAGAAGATAAATAATGATATTATTTTTAATAGCAAATATTCTTAGACAGAAAACAATTTATATTTTAAATAAGTCTCGCAAACGTGAACTTTTTTTTCAAACTAACTTGAAGTGTGGCAATGGTTCAAGTACACTTATATAAAATGAACAGCAATAAATTGCAATTTAATAGTTATTTTATTTACTACAAGCAGGGTGACCCGACGTTGCTCGGGAATGAATGAGGATCATTACTTTTTCACTATGTTCGTAACCCCACATTACTTTCTTTTCTTTTTTTTTAACTACCCCCTTCTCCTCTTTCGCCATTGAAATGAAGGTGGAATGTCGTAAAACTCTATACATATGGTTTAAGTTTCATTAAAATCGGAGATAAACGTATTTGAAGTTTCATGGGGTTCTGTCCCCCATGGGTCATTTAGGACAACTTCCATTGTCTTATTTTATCCATATGATATAAATTTCATCAAAATATATTTGAAGTTTTAAAGGAGGTTCGGCCCCCATAGCTCCCTTAGGTTAGGAGGGCACTTACCAATTCACGACCACTTCCATTGTCTTTCCCAGAAAATATTATACATATGATTTAAATTTCATAAAAATAAGATATATTTGAAGTTTTAAGGGGGTTATGCCCTTAGAGATTCGCGAGCATTTCCATTGTCTACCCCAGTAAATTTTACATAAGAGTACAATTTTAGGTTTTATGTAGATTCTCTAACCTTTCTTTCTATAAAGGACACACAAACACAGACATTGTTTTATATATATAGTCTCGGAAGTTTCTCAACCAAACTATATAGTTTTAACTATATATAAAAATTTTTTTTTTAAAAACCAAACATTTTAGTCCCAAGTCGTTCGGTGGAAAATCACTTTTTTGTAAGTCAATTTACTTTTTGCAGTTACTATATTAGTTTGCTTCCAAGAATTTACGCTAGTCTTAACATTATTTAAGGGACTATCAGTTATGAAAAACTGTTTCGGTAATTTAAAAACAAAACAGTTTTTATTTCATGGCTTTCCAGCAGAGTTGATCAGACCCCACTTCCCTTAAAAGACAAGAACAAAAACGTTCCGTATATTAGATCTAAGTTTACGCACACACACACACACATATGTGTGTGTGTGTGTGTGTATATATATATATATATATATATATATATAAATATATATATATACACACACACATATGTGTGTGTATGTATATATATGTACACGCACACACGTATACATATGTGTGTGCGTGTAGGTAGGAAAAAGGTAATAAGCACAGAACAGGTTATATAGACCAAGAAATAATTTAGCACTGAATTTAGATTCGATATTTCGCTTCAGTTCTAACATTGATCAATTATGCAAATTCAGTTATATTTGATCTGAATCTGTTCAATAAATGCTGTTCTTGACAAAGTTGCACAACTGAAAATATTTTATTAAATATTCTCAAATTTTGCCATAAAGAGATTTTGTCCGTCAGTCATAATTGTAAAAAAATGTAATAAATACATTGCGGAATTTTTTGCATTTCAAAATATCAGAAATCTTAACTATTTTTAGAAATAAAAAATATTGCATTAATAGTAAATAATAAATTCCCAACCAATAAAGCGGATGCCATGACCGGAAATTGAACCTGAAACCTTGAGATCTTCAGTCTGAGGTTCTACCAACTGAGCTATTTGGACTTTCTTATAAATAGAGCTTAAAACATTACCTCAACAAAATAATTATAGCTTTGACGTGACGTTATAGATTTATGAATTACGTCATGTTTCAAAACATGAATTCAAACATAAGCGATAATAAACAAAAAATAAATGAATGGGTAAACATTATCAATAGTGTTGGAAATTATTTTAATCGTCCCAAACAATTTATTTTGCTTTAACTATGTATTGTATGTAGTTCTTTCACAAATATATAATACTCTCAACCGAGCAAAACTATGCGACCGAAGTGAGGAGCATATATTTGCTAGTCTTTTAAAAAAGAGTTTGTAAATGGCTACCATTTTTGATGTTTACCAAATTAAAGCAGTCATTGGCAATTAAGATTTTTTCTTATTTTGAAAATCAAACAAGCACGCAGACTTTAAGGTTTTGGGGATGGCAGACGATTTTGAAATCAAACAAGCACGCAGACTTTAAGGTTTTGGTGATGGCAGACGATTTTGAAATCAAATAAAATTTTGAAATGTAAAACAAAAAAAAAAAAAAAAATTTCACCCTCTGTTTTTCCTTTAACATGGCTTTTTATTTTAAGGGCACTGCATCAATGAACATGAGCACCACAGCATTTTGTCACAGTCAAAATCTATCTCAACACACATTATATACAGGGTGGGCCAAAATAAGGGTCCTATCTTTAAATTTGAATAACTTGAATTTGAATAACTTCCACAAAATAAAAGTTAAACTCACCAAACTTTATGTGTGTGTAGACTGACCCTTCCGAGATTTTTTGAAATAAACAAAACAAATTTTAGCCGAAAAACACTTCTTAAAACTTACAAAAACTAAAGTATTGTTTTTTTACACTGTTTTGAGTTTTTTAAGCAAAAATAATGTTTTCTAAATGAGGGTACGTTCCTTAGGGCTAATACGGCTCATGCTTGCTTCGGAAGGGGTCCTTTACTTATTCTAAAAAAATAA
>OY744535.1:21732182-21737182 GCA_963556195.1 Sepiola atlantica
TTAAAAAATCATTATTTAATATTTCGGGAAAAGATACTTTATTTTTTCGGATTCTCTGCATAGTCGGGGATTTCTTCTGGTATTGATTATTTTTGACAAAGGGGAGTTTCTTTTCCCGAAATATTAAATAATGATTTTTTAATCATCCGGACATCACACAAACAGCTACAACACTCTTGCTGTTATGTAAAATTTTAGGAAAAATAAATAGTAAGTCATATTTCGTATTCGATTTATTGTTTTTGTTCCTTCCAACTTGCATCTTACCCGGAATTTGCATTGCCCACAGCCTTTCAAAAACTTACGACTACTATACCCAGCAATGCTTCAAGCAAACTACCATTCTCTACTAATATATATATATATATATATATATATATATATATATATATATATATATAATAAAGTAGAATAAATATGAAACTAAAAGTAAACTTTTAGTAGATAGAACCTATAGTGAAATGGTTTAAGCTCAATATTAACAATACAATAGAATTTTCAGATTAAAAAATAAAATAAATTAACATTTTTAACTTATTAAATATTTTGACAATTTCTTTGCAAGTCGTGATCATGAACTTTCAATTCTTTATAAATAGCTAAACATCTCTCTTAAAGCATAATGGAATTACTTTTAAAATTTTAAGACAAAATAAATAAAAACAAAAATTCTTTAAAGGTTGGTGAAAACTCATGTTTTATATTAAATTAATATTGATATTTATATTAAAAATTCGAAATAATATATTAAGATATATGTTTGGGATATTTCAATAGTGCTCAATATGTAGAATTGTATTATAATAATAATAATACAGGAATTTGTTGAGTGGCTACACAGATGCAATTGTGTTTCTATCCCAGATTTCATCAAACTTGAGTAGATTTTGAATAGAAATGTAGTTGTATTTATTCATGTAGTTTTGCCATTATTCCAATCGAATTGTGACACGGTGCAGTGTCTTGGTGAAAGAGCACTTAAAATTCTTCTGTATTATATATATATCTATATTTAATGTTAATATGTCCGAAATATAAAGTTGGATAAATGGATTTTTTTTGTAATGGCTTCGTTTTGATTAATCTAAATGCAATATTGTTTAGGGTGACAAAGATATATATATATATATATATATATATATATATGAGAGAGGAAGGATGAAGGTAATCCGACGTAATGGGAAATGAAAAAGGAAAACCAAAAAGGATATTTTTTTATATATTCATCAACGTTTCGTCTTTATTTGTAAGACTTCTTCAGGATGATAATTTTAAGAAAAATGTCATGCAAGTACGTGAGAATATACCCAATATTCTCACGTACTTGCATGACATTTTTCTTAAAATTATCATCCTGAGGAAGTCTTACAAATAAAGACGAAACGTTGATGAATATATAAAAAAAATATCCTTTTTGGTTTTCCTTTTTCATTTCCCATTACGTCGGATTACCTTCATCCTTCCTCTCTCATATATATATATATATATATATATATATATATATATATATATAGCAAGCAGCTTTTTCAAATTTCAGTTGGGGCGCAAAATGAACGCAAACAGAAAATGAGGTTAAATCATTTTGGGTTGAAATCAGTGAAATCACAATATTTAAGTGAATGAAAGAACGACCGATGAAGATGAAAGAAAAAAAAAAAAAATCACACAAAAAGAAGGAAACACGAAATCACAAAAAAAATAAAAAAAGAAGCTATTATGTCTGAACACAAATGAAAATAATTAAGATTTTGAGACAGCATCTCAGACACAAGAAGCAATCTAAAAAAATGAAAGTGTGATCAAAACACACAGATTCACAACAACTGAAATCTTTGAATCGATAAAGTAGTCAAACCATTTCGTCTTTTTTTTCGTCATTTTGGCCGATTCCCACAATGATCTTCCTCAGATCGTGCGACCATATTTAAATTGAAAATTTCTGATATAGTGTCAACTTTAAATAATGACAAACACAACAGTGTATGGGTAAGATCTGTGACTGCTATCGAAGCAGTTAGGTTTCGAATCTCAATATGAAACATTCGATTTCGACATGTCTAGCTACACTGAAGAGCCATGATACAGCAAAACATCTGTCTATTGATTGATGACCACATTTTATTTCCACTAGCGGGTTGAGCTCTTTAGTAAGGAATATAACAGTTGCCACGTTAGCGTAAATCATTACTCTTCATCAAAGAATTAAGCTCTCTCGGTAGTTGGTAATGTAAAAAAATATAAAAACATCATACTTTCTCTTACTTTTGTGGTGAGGGAGATAGCATGTGGATAAGATCTCTGACTGCTGTTCAAGCAGTCGGGTTTTGAATCTCCACTTGAAACACTTGCCACATTGAATAGCTGTGATATGGCGAAACAGTTGTCTGTGGATGACCACACACAACAGTAAGTAAATAATTTAGACATCCCTATCATAATTAATAAGAAAGACTCCTGTCAGATGTTCCTGGTCAACCTGGAAGACGTTATATTTCTTTTTTTCTTTAATAGTGAATTGAACAATCACACGATTAACAGTGGAAAGCGGAATCCCGAGATTTGCTGTGATTATTGCTGACGAAATCAATATTCAGATTGACCCACATTTCAAACTGATTATTCAGTTTATGTCACACGCATACATCACGTTTCCCTACGTTACTTGGAGTGGCTTCAGCTTGCTCGTCCCAATGTTTATGCTTAACATTTTCATTTATTTGCAAACAAAACTGAATACTTTTTAGAAAACGTCGAATACTTGTTTCTTTAGCCTCAAAATACGCCTCAGTTTCCGATATCACTTCTTTATTGGAGCCAAATCTCTTTCCCTAGAAAATTCTCTTGACGTCTGCAAGCAACCAGTAGTCGCTGAGGCCAGCTCTGGAGAATAGGGTGGGTGCTGAACCAATCAGAATTGCAATTTATGTAGTTTTGTCATTATTACGATCGACTTGTGACACGATGCATTGTCTTGGTGAAAGAACATTTTTGGGGGGTCATTTTTTCAAAGTGAAAGAATCACACAAACCCAATAGCAGAAAAATGAAGCGACATTCGTTTATCATGTTTTTAAGCCTATCTTCATTGCTCTGTGGCAGAGTTCATGTGAAACCATAGAGATTAGGTTTTTGATGTCCAATCTGTCTAGTGTCGAAGAGCAAAGAAGTCGATCCAATTTTTGTTCACTTCCTTTTTTGCATATGCGGTCAAATGTAATCACTTGACCTTACGGTACACACTCATGTACTCTGTGACTTGTATGTTCATACCCTGCTGTCAAGGTCAATATCATATTGTGCACCAGTTCTGAAGTGTTTTCAGTGGATGCATAGACACGGAAGTTTTGTCATTTTGCAAGTGAGAGAAACAAAGTTGCGGACGACAGGCCGACGTCTATCACCTCCTTTAAAAGATCATGAAAAGTTCACAAAACAAAAAGCAAAGAATTAACGAATCTAAACGTTAATCAAAATCTTCTCGAAATCATAGACGTTGTGTTTGAGGGAAGAAGTGTTTCAAAACACTTTGACTGCCGACGAGTTAGAAGAGCGAGTGTGAATCGTGCAAAGAGTCACAATTGGGGAAGATGCTTTTTGGGGTAGGGAAGAACTGTTGGCGGCAAGTCAGAGGAGATACGACAAGCGAGAAGGAGTTTTTGGTCTGCAGAAATAGGGGTAGTCTGGGATACACACACACACACACACACATATACACATGCAAGCGCATACGAAAGTAAGCAAGCCCAGAAACTGACTCCTTGCAAAGAAATTCCATTTGGATGTTTTACCTCAAAGTAAGCATCTTCTATTTGTTTCCATTCTACTTCAGCAAGTTCTCAGAAATCAAGGGACCCCTTCCTGGGGCTAACACTTGGTTTCTATACGAGATACATAGATATCCGAGTGTTCAATCAAGATTCTCCTCTACGTCTCAAACGTTGAGTTAGTAAAAAAATAAATAAAGATAGAACATTTACAAAAAAATGTAAGCGTCTTCTTGCAAATGCAAGAGTCCTCTGCAGGGTTTCTGAATGATTTTAATGGTGAGCGACAAAAGCCGAAAGTACTGGAAATATGAGACTTGTATTCGTGTCTCCTTTATTTTTTCTCATTGTTTGTTAAGACAAACTATTAATAAATGTATATTCTTTTATCGTCTCATTTTGATTTCAAATAATGCGGGAAATACTATGTGGAATCGCCGTGTTTATGGGATTCGTTATAATTTCCTAACCACACGTTGCCTATATGGATAGCATGGGAATATTCAATATTCCTAGTTTTTACAACGAAATATTGAAATAGTTCGAAAAATAGATATACAATGAATGATGCCTTGAAGAACACTAATTTTCCTCTCCCCCGAATTCGCCACTTAATTATGTTACAGTTTATCTTTATTTTCTGAATTTTGCTGAATTCCAGGACAAGAATTCATCTGGTCTGGTGGAGTATCCAGCTAAGTTCTGTTACTTGGTGCACCATTCCCCGTATCAGCCAGTATATAGCCGTGTCGATGGGATCTTATTTAGGTTTTTAATAATGTTATTTTGAATATTTGGTCAGGGTTTATTTGTAGGGTGAAGTATCTTCATGTCAAGTTGTCCTGACAAACCCTTGTACAGAGAGAGGCCGAAGACACTCGAGGATGGTGTCCAGTAGGTAAAGTCAAAACGTTGTATTACAAGTCAATTCAACTTTACACAATAGACGCATCATCTTTTTCATATACTGCTTATTTATATGCGATATCAGTCGCAAGGTTAACTAATTTGCATATTAGTTTTGAAAAAGGACATTTTATTAATTAACTATTATTTGTTATTGTTTTTTAATCCAGTGATTGTTTTGATTTTAAAATAACAAATAGTTCTGTTTCGCAATATTGTTTTATTTTCTATTCAAATATTTAGCATTTGTGTTCAGACGTTTCTTTCTTTAGAGAAACCGACTTGATTTTCAACAAGATGCATTCTATTTTTAAATCGCAAGTGAAAACGC
>OY744535.1:21742182-21889682 GCA_963556195.1 Sepiola atlantica
ATATATATATGCGAGACAAACTTTGGATGCTACAGAGAAAGAACGAAGAACGAAGACAAGACACTGTAAAAAGTCAAAATCCACACAAGAAAAAAAAAATCACTCCCTGCAGCTGTTCAACTAAACCTTCTATGTGTATAATGCCACAACAAATGGACGGAAGGGGATGGGGGGGGGGGGTTATCTATGAGCAGAGATATGGGAGAAGATGAAGAAAATACTACACAAAAGGAGAGAATCATTTAAGGCCTTGAGGGGTGGGTGGGGGGTGGGTCTGTGGGTGGGGGGGGGGGTGGATACAGCAATGTGCTTAACAAAGGAATTGGAATTATTAGCAGCAAAGAAGAAGAAGAAGAGGAGGAAGAAGAATAAGGTGTGTGTTATTAGTTCATTCCATGATGGAGGAATTGAGTTGAAAATTGAGAGAGGTTTACTCACCACACATATCTGCAATCTGACAAGAGTATTGGAAGAAGACGGGTCAGTGGAAATAGGATACAATGGCACGTCAAAAAGCAAATATCAAAAAGCAAATGAAGAAATTAATACTAGAATTATGCGCATAATAATAAGAGATTATTATGTTCGTGTTGTTGATGATGATGATGATGATGATGATGATGACGCCGATGATGGGTGACAACAATGATGATGATGATGATGATGATGATGTGCCAAAACAATGAGAAAGCAGTAAAGAAATAAACATGAAAACTGAAAGAAATAAACAAATAAAATTGAAATAAAAAAAAAATCAGTTGATATCATTAGTTGTACCTACTCAGCGTTGGCCGGAATTAAAAAAAAATAACTTTCGTCTTTTTTTAAAAAAAACTTATTTTTTTTTTATTTCCATCTTTTCTTCTTACCAAATTTTTTTTTTTAAATAGGATTTTGAATGTTAAATTTAATGATGATAATATTGTTTAGTCATTAAATAATCATGTTTCCGAATTTTTTAAGATGAGGATTGATAATTTGGATTGTTCTGACTACTGATCTCATCTTGAGTGTTATTCTCACAACGTTTTGCCCGATGTAACCTTTGACCTTCTTCAGGTGTATCTTTGCGAACTTGGGAATCTTTCTGTCGAACTCGGGAATCTGCATGGAATTTCGAACGGAACCGTTTAATTAGTCCACGAGGGTAGCATGCTCTCGTTCCGTCAGCCATGACCGGGTAGAAATCTTCAGTAATTCGCATCTCATAGTATCGCCCGCACTGAGGATTGAACCTCCAATCTTCACAAGACTGCATCTAGCACTGAATTTTACTTAGTACTTTATTGGTTACGCCACGGGTCAAAGCGGACAATTCTAATATGAATTTTGGGACCTTTAAACCTATTCTTGTATTTTTAGATGTGCAGTCTTAATATTTATTACTACATATTACTATATATATACAGGGTGGGCAAAAATAAGGGTCCTATTTTTTAAAATTCATAACTTTTTTATTTATTGATTTTTTTTTTTTTTTTTTAGAATAAGTAAAGGACCCCTTCCGAAGCAAGCATGAGCCGTATTAGCCCTAAGGAACGTACCCTCATTTAGAAAACATTATTTTTGCTTAAAAAAATCAAAACAGTGTAAAAAACAATACTTTAGTTTTTGTAAGTTTTAAGAAGTGTTTTTCGGCTAAAATTTGTTTTGTTTATTTCAAAAAATCTCGGAAGGGTCAGTCTACACACACATAAAGTTTGGTGAGTTTAACTTTTATTTTGTGGAAGTTATTCAAATTCAAGTTATTCAAATTTAAAGATAGGACCCTTATTTTGGCCCACCCTGTATATATATACAATATCAGGGCTTACCCATACAGAATACAAATGCTGCAGACCCTTACAGCCTCAAACAAGAAGCAGAGGAGCGCTAGGGCAGTCAAGATGCTCGATAAGATCGAGGAGACACCAGGTTTCCTTAACCTCCTTTGGACCTCAGATGAAGCCCACTTCCATCTTGACGGAAAGACAAATGTCTTCTGGGGGTCCTCCAGACCCAATGAAGTAGCCACCAAGCCCCTACACTCTCCTAATTGCATGGTGTGGGCTGCAATCTCGCTCAGAGGCATCATCGGACCAATCTTCATCGAAGAATCTGGCGCAGCAGTGACAGTCACCAAGGAGCGGTATGTGGAGGTCCTCAAAACCTTCAAGAGTGAGCTCCAGACGCTCTACCCGTCGCTCATGAGCAAGTTCTGGTTCCAGAAAGACGGAGCAAGTTCTCACACCTCAAACCTGTCCCGAGATTGGCTGAAAGAGAACTTCGGAGGCCAAGTGATCAGTCTCAAGACTAATTTTGAGTGGCCACCCCATAGCCCGGACCTAAGCCCCCCAGATTATTTCCTTTGGGGCTATCTTAAGGACAGAATGTACGCAGGGAAACCCAGAACCATCACGGAACTCAAGGAAGCCATCACGGAGGAGATGAGAGCCATTCCACATTCAGTCTGTAAGAACGTCATGGACAACTTCGTTCTGCGCCTCAAGAAATGCACGGAGCTAAAAGGAGTCCATCTAGAACACATGCTGTAGAACGGAGAAAAAAAGGGCCAAAGACCCGAGTGTTTTGATATGATGTTGTGAATATAATGAACTAGTTATGCCCCAACATTCATTTCATTCGTACGAAACACTAAGAAATGGGGCCTAATTGGATTTGGGGCCCGTTTTTTTGGGGTTACCCTGTATATGTCTTTTTTTTAAATAAATAAATACAACTCTTGTCATCAAATTCGCAAGTTCATATACAGTAAAGTTTCAAAACTAATCCTTGTGACATTTTATTATAACGACAGACAATTTTATCAATCATCGATCATTACCAAAATCATACAGTTCTATTAAAATTGAAAAATAATTCATTCATTATATTCATGCAAAAATTATTATCCATAAACAAATAAATCTCTGAGTATTTCTTGTAATGCGTTGAACTCAGAGAAATTGAAAGATAAAAAACATTTGTTAGTTTTAATATTTAGCAACGAAGGAAATTGATGTTTTAAAAAAGTTTTCATTTTAGATTTTAAAATTTATTCTGCAAATCTCTGTAACCTGGTTATTCTATAAAAAAAAAAAAAATTTTTTTTTAATATATTTTTTTTTAGACGTTGGTAAGATAATTTATAAAAAAAAATGGTTTTAATATCTATAATTGTAACTCAAATAAAAAGACGAAACAATATGGTGAAAAACTTATATAAAAATGGTGGAATAGTTTAAAAAAATGTATTTGTTAATTTTCAACAATTACTTTTTCACTTATTTTTTAACAAACTCCTTTTAAACAAATATGTAAATACAACTCGTTTCCTCCATTGCAAAAAAGGGGGCAGGTTCGTTGCCTGTCATTCAAGGCCCAACATCTTATGAGGGAATTCTGAGGGGACTGATACTAGTATTTTTTACCTAGCCATGATTGCCGATAAAATGCTGACAGTTCCTATAATAAACTTGACCATGTCGTATTTTTCCCTTTTAGGGGAAGCAAATAAATTGCATTAAGATAACCCTAAACCCTAACCCGTTTTGAATTTAACTCGGGGAGTAAAACGACAATGATTCTCAATCCTTCGCTGGCTTCCCGTCGATCCTCGAACCGGTTGGCTTTGACAGAGGGGATGGCAAACGACTTGATGACCTGGCGGCGTTTCCCTTTACAAACGGTAAGTCACTGATATGGGATGCGACTTGTGTTGACACTTTTGCGCCTTCGTCAGTGATAGAATCGGCAACAAACCCTGGACATGCAGCAGCGTCAGCAGAGAGCCGCAAGCGGTCAAAATATGCCAATCTTCTCGACAGATTTGGTTTTCAACTGATCGCTGTAGAGACGAGTGGAGTGATTGGCTCTGCCACGCGCGACTTCCTCGGCAGCCTTGGTCTATTAATGACGCGCAACACCAGAGACAATCGCGAATTGTCTTGGATTTACGAGCGCCTCTCTATCGCCATTATTTGTGGAAACGCTTTTAGTCTGCTCTCGGCCTGCCAAGCCAGCCGGACATTCGAAGAAAACTATGGACTGTGATACAATTATATATAAGGAATCAGAATTTCTTGATATTGAACTAAACAATGTCCAAGTGACGAATAAGGGATTTATTAATTATTTATTGAATTATTTATCTTATAGTTTACTCTTTCACCGAATGGATCAGTGTTATATATTTGTTTCTTATTTCTTTTATTTGTGATTGAATAAAACTTCATTGTAAAAAAAATATATATATATATATATACGTATTTTGTAAAATGATATACTACCAGCAACAGACACCAAATGCCCATTATAATAAGATGCTTATCAGAAAGAAAAAGAAAAGAAATTTTAATCTTTACAGATTTATGATCATCAGAAGACATGTTGTAATATATTGCATTGCTATTTTGTTGACCCCCCCCCCCCCCCCCCCCCCGTATTTAGACATTTCATTTTTTTTACTTTGTATTCCATTTTAAATGAACGTATTTTGTTAAATTAATAATTGTGGGAGTGCAGTGGAAGAATACCTGGTACTGATATCAAACATGAACCAGAGTTTCTGGGGAATTTTGCATCGGTAGCGTTCGGGCATGTTACGTAAACACCCGAGAGATGCCGAGGCGAATGTTGACAGACAATAACTCTGATACGTTGCTGCGTCGTATTTTTTCAGTTTTATTTTCAAGAAAGATAGCAAATAACAACAAAACATAGCGAAATCACTGTTAATAAACAATCTTCATTTTTAAACAAAACAATGCTAAACAACTGTTGATAAATCCATTTTTTTTTTTCATTAATTTTGTATTCAGTCAATTGGTTAAAAAGTAGGTTTTTTTGTGTTTCTTAAAACTGAAAAATAGTTTTTATTTTTAAAATTTTTTTCTTCTCATTTCTTTTTATATTCAGTCAATTGGTTAAAAAGTAGTTTTTTTTGTGTTTCTTAAAACTGAAAAATATTTTTTTGTGTTTTTTTTTTTTCATTTCTTTCTGTATTCAGTCAATTGGTTAAAAAGTAGTTTTTGTGTGTTTCTTAAAACTGAAAAATAGTTTTTATTTTTTAAATTTTTTTCTTCTCATTTCTTTTTGTATTCAGTCAATTGGTTAAAAAGTAGGTTTTTTTGTGTTTCTTAAAACTGAAAAATATTTTTTTGTCTTTTTTTTTTTGACATTGTCTTTTTTAATTAGTCGGGTTAGGATCGGGGTTAACAAGAGACTTGTCTATCTCAACCGTATGCCTTAGGTCTCCAACCTGACGAGGATTTTGTAACAAATGACCGCCCTCTATAAATTCTTATAATCTTCTTGCGTTAATCAATTTTAATAATGTTTACAAAATTGGTCGTCTGCCAGCTGATTGGCTAATTGCTTCGGCATCTCTCGGGTGTTTATGTAACATGTCCGAATGCCGCCGACGTGAAGTTCCTGGAAACGGGTTCATGTTCAGTATCAGTACCTTATAGATAAATCATCATCATCATAATCAGCATCATCATCATCATCATCATCATAATCAGCATCATAATCATGATCATGATCATATTTGGTTTAACGTTTGTTTTACATGCTGTCATGTGTTCGACAGTTTTTAGATATTGACTTTAAAACTCAATTATCTCTGACCCGGTCTTTATTTATCCCTCTTGTTCTCAAATCAATTCTTATCGCTACCTACGATGAAGCATTCACCTAATGAGGGAGTTAATTCTAGTACATTGTCATACCCTATATGTATTATTTTATTTATTTATAAAATAATTATCCATGGTTGTGTGTTTCGCCATCTACAGCTCTTCAGCGTGGCTGTACTTTTACCAAAATTCGAAACTGTGATCACAGTATAAAATAGCCAGTAATTCTGGTGAGATTCCTTAGCCTAATCAGTAAAGGTGCCAGATTATAATAACTGTAGTCACGGTTATGAATCTCGCAAGTAGAAAGCAAAACGCATTGTTACAAATGATGGGTGATCGAACCCGAGTTAGGGAAGTGGAATGTATTTTTTTTGCATTTTATTAAAGCGAGCAAAGTCTATTTTGTCATATCTTGAGAGCAGCCATGGGGGTTGATCTGTACGACCAAAGTAAGCATACTTGACACATCGAACCAACACCCTGCCCGACTCCTTACTCTAACATCTACTGAAAAGGAATTCAGCGTGCAACCCAAAACACCCCACCCCGCACTTAACTGAATGCAAGTGACTCCACCTAAAAGAGCCATGCGTCCTGGCCTAGGAAGATAAAATTAGCACTTCTTTTGGCTAAGATCAAAGTGTAGTATCTGTTCCGATGGATACTGCACCCCATAAACTGGTATTGTCTTGGCCTTCGGGGCTTGATTTACGCCAGTCTATGGGATTGTCCTGTGCAGTTCTAGGAGGTCTACCCTCCCAGGCTTTGCCTCCCCTCTTTGGGGAGGAGTAAGTTAATTGCTTACTGCTTGAGGCGCCCCTACCGGAGAATGCCGACGGGGCTGCCCAGGCAATTTTTAATGGTCAGAGTGCTCACCTCTCGGGCGCTGTCTTTTCAACCCCCACTTTCCAACCCGACCTTGGGTCACATCTTACTTGTGGGAGTAGGATAAAACTGGCCTTGTGCCTAACTCCTGGAGAGGAGTAAATAATACTTGATGTCCTGATTCATTGTCGTCAACCCGGAAGAATTTGACACACACACACTCCACCTAAAAGAGCCATGCGTCACAGCCCACCCAGGCGCAGCAGCAGCGGGGGAGTTGGGGACAAACACAGTACACCGCCGGCAACCCGAGGAGAAGGATCGTTCGAATCACGCACTATTACAGAGATACGCCAGCATAGAAACGAGAAGCCATGCGGGCCATCCCGAGCCTTGAACATCATGGAGAAACGACTACAACCTCCTCCTATGAGAAGATTATGTAGCGTCGAGATAGAATTCAATAGCGGCACACGCACATGCGGTCTCTGAGGCTTGCACCCCGAATACTGACAACGCCATTTCCGGTCCAAATGCTCAGTATGGATCGTAGATGGACGTGACTACCAAACTTTTTCAACCCCGTCGGAGAGACGCATATCCACGAGTGAGTAAACCCCCTTTTTCGTTCCTTCCAGGGTCTTTGCTCGCCATAGTTATGTTAGACAGCCTCCCTCTCACTTAAAATAATGCCTTGCCTTTTTTTTTGTTATTTATTTTATGGATGATAATCCCCTTCCCCATTATTTTGTAAATAAATATTATTTGTATCGTAATTTGGTGTTTGCGTCATGTCTTGCCTGCCTGTTGTTTTTTCCTTGTTTGCTATGTGATGTCTTGAATTGGAGAAATCCCCTCCCCCCTGTCTTCTGTTGGTAATATCGGAACCTACGAGCCATTTTTCGGACATTTTTACTTTTTAAAAAAAATAATTATCCTTGTCCCATGCTCGCTGTTGTGGTCCTCTTCCCCCTCCCACACAACCTGATCTTTGATTTGAGAAGATCAAAGTAAAAATGAAAAAAATAAAATAAAAATCTGTTCTGATTTTATTTTATTAATAAACATCGCATGTAAGCTTGCTTTTAAAGGTTTTTAGCCTCATCTATTATTAAATTATTAAAAAGATGTTTAAAAAGAAAAAAATATGAACTCTCCTATTTTGATACAAATATCGCGTGCATGCGCGTCACCTCATATTTAAAAAAATGAGCGAACTGTTAATAACGACACCACATCTATTTTCCATTCTTACAGACTGCTACAAACATACGGAACTGTTACAACGTCACCTCCTACTCTGACGAAGCTAGGTTTCTAGCGAAATGATTAGTCAAAAGATCAAAGTCAAAATGAAAAAAAAAAAAATCTGTTCTGATTTTATTAATAAACTAGCGGAACCCGTCGCCCGGCGTTGCACGGGAGAAATTAGTACCTATTTCATGACGTCGAATAAAAAAAAAACGGCCTATAGTTCTTTCTCCACCCCCACCCCCTATACCGTGTTGGCGAATGTTTTAAATTTAAAAAAAAAAGAAAAAAGTGACAGAGTTGAACGTGATCGAACGCTGATACCGTCTATCAGTACACCACACTTCTTACCCAAAGCGCCACGGGTTCGAGTTTAAAATACATGTGAAAATAGGCTACTAACGCTATGCTTGTTTATTGACATACGTGTTATGTTAACATTTAGATTCTGCCGACCAAATGGAAAGTTCGACAATGACACGGTGTAGGTCATTTTTTGATGAAGTAAATTCATTTGGGCAATTTTTCTATAATATGCGTGTTTAAGGTGTATGATTTTGAAAATGTAAATGTATCCGGGTCTACCAGTATCTTGGTGCTTATTGAATTAAATAGGAAATCGATTCGATGAAGAAATTTTAGCCGCCATGTTGAATCATGAATGTTGCATGAATTGTGTTCGTTAATTTCATTCGCTTAATTCCGGAATGAATATAAATGTAGAAGGTAGAATTAGATAGAACGTAATCTGATAATCGCGAATAATCATCGGAGTGTAAGGGAGCGGTTGTTAAGTTTTTGCGTATTGCTTAATATTATGTAGTAAAATAATGGCAGACAAATACGAAATAACAATGGGTGTTTTGTGTAAATTATACTGTGTTTATTAGTTCCCGGTGTCGATGAGTGTAGTCACAGTACAGAATTGTTAGAGAGAAAAGTTTTTACTACCACCTATATGGAGTTGGTATTTCGGAGAGTCGTGGCGGCCGGGCCGAATGTAATATTCAGTGTTAGTTTTGAAAGAAGAATAACAGATATTCTAAAACACGCTCGAGTGAATAAGTGCAATGTAATTGTGAGTTCAGTAGCCCGTGATGCATGTGGTTATTTTCCTATTCTCCGAGAAGGTGCAGGGGAAAAAACGTCTCTACTTTATATATTAGATATCACATAAACATGCTTTTAAAGGCTTTTAGCCTCATTTATTATTATATACTATGATATTTATCCCATGAACTACGATGAAAATAAAATGATATGGTATATAACTTTGTATTTGTGCAGGGGTTACTTGAGACAGGTAATTTATTTTAAGGGTTACGCATATGTAAAAAAAAGCTGAGAAATGCTGGTTTAATGTTTAGTTGGAAAGAGTTCATTGCATTCAATCAATATGCGTTTCATTCAATTACCTGACATTCCATCCATTCGGGTAGGGTTACGATTAGTCTTAAAATTACAAATTCATGTTCGAGTAAAGACGAGTCACAAAGTAATTCATTCTTTTTTTTTTTCAACTATTAACAAAAGATTAAAATAGCTGACTTGTGTAAGGAGAAACAGAAATGAATTATGGTAAATTTAATTTTGTAATCAAATTATTTTTTTTAAATAAAATTTTTAAAAAGTTATTTTTAGTACTTTACGCTATTGAATTTTTTTATTTCAGTAAATAAAAATAATAATAGTGTGCAAGTTACATACTGGTGAGAAACACAGAGACAAAAAGTGGTCACACAATTGTTGTATTGAGATAGAGTTGATAGTATTGATCCTTCTATTTGGGCTAAGATTTAATTTTTGTTTTTCAAATGAACAAATACAAATATTATCGTCAAATTCACAAGTTCCTGTTTTGTGACTGATTCGCAATTGGCATCTTTTTGAGATTTTCTGAAAACCGACATTTTATATTCTAACGAAATAAATTTAAATAGACAACAATTATTGATTACAACTAATACCAACAAAAGTAACTTTTTTTTTACGATTAAGATTTGAGTTATGCTAGCCTGTGCAGTTGGTACCATTAACTTCTTAAAAAAAAAAAAATCGGTGCTCTTATCGATCCTGAACCAGTTTTCGTGACGTTCGACTCGGAAGCGTTTGGCTGTTCTACATCCGAGAGTTGTACCAGACAACATTTTTGATATGGTGCTGCGTCCTATGATAATAATGTTTTGCTTGTTTTTTTGTTTGGGTTAGGGTTAGGTTTAGGCTTGGGTTAGGGGTTAGGGTAAGGAATTTTTTAAAGAAACAACAAAGAAAATTAAACATATTTACACTAATTTTTTTGAAAGAAACAACAGGAAAAAAAAAAAACATAGCGAGGTTACTGTTATAAAATGAATACTGTATTTTTATTTGCAAGGAATTTTTTTTTTGTAAAAAAAAAAAAAAACGTACCAAAATTACTTTTATCACGACATATATTTTTAAATTTTATTATTTATTTTTACTTTCTCGCGATGATACTGCAATGCAAAGCTGTTCGTAATTCATTTTGGGTTTATTTTCTTCAAAAAAACTTGCTGACAAAAAATCCGTCTTCGAAAGCACTTATTTTCACTTTGTAACAAAATTAACGGCTGCTCGCTGCTTCGGTTTGTCAACACTCGAGCGTTTGCGTAGGACAGCCGAACGATTCCGAGTCGAACGTCACGAAAGCTGGTTCAAGATCGATATCAGACCCCCCCCCCCCAAAAAAAATCGGACCAAAACATACGAAACAGCTCCTAATCATTGATACACGTTTAACTCTACGTATGGGGAGGGATGAGAGCTCTAGTTAATTTACCTAACTGCCCTGAACGGCACATCATATTAAACTTACCTTGCACCAAACCCACACGGTGGAAAGACAAATAATAAAATAGCCTGTTTGAGACAGTTATTGTGTTTTTGTTGTTTGTTTCATAAAAAATGCAGTATTTTATTCCGTGCAGCAAGAAACCATTTCTAAACTGACAAGATAAAGATAAGCTTAAAAAAAAAAAGAAAGCTTCGATAGAAAATTTTGAAAAATAATTTTTTAGAGAAATATAAAATTTATAAATTTGGAAGGTATCACCTCCTTCTCTGTATACGGGGGGTCAAGATCAATTTTTAATGATTAAGAGTGCTGAGGAGACTGTGGTTATTTTTCACCTGCTTAAAAAAAAAAAAAAAAAAAAATTCTTTCTCAAAAGGATGAGTCCAAAATTATCAGACGACCTTCCACACACAAATTGGTTTGAAGTGGATTGCGCAAAATAATTCCACCCTCTTCTGCATCAATTATGTAATGCTTGCCGGTGTTATATCAGAGTTTTCCTTCTTCTAGATTAGTTGCCCGACAAAGGCTGGAGAGTCTAGTTTACTCTACTATATCATGCATAGTTGGGAACAACGGATAAATCGATCAATAAAAATACATAATATTTAACACTCGAGAACTCATAAACAAAAACGACACATAATTTATATCAAACACATTAGAATTAAATTCTCTACCGAATCCAGCTAGTTATAAAACGTGGAAACGATTTGTAAGATTTTTTTTACCGTTTAAAAATTTCTTAAAAATCGTTTCCACATGTTAAAACTAGCCACGTTTCGCCATTTTATTTTAGGGGATGGGGGGGGGGGGAGAGGATGAGTTCTTGAGTATTAACTATTCTTAACTTTTACCATAAAAAAAAAATACCAATTGTTTCCACACATTAAAACTAGCCAAGTTCGATAGAGGATTTCATTCTATTGCATTTGATATAAATTATGTGTTGTTGCTTTTTTTTTGTTTTGTTTACGAGTTCTAGAGTGTTAAGTATTCTCAACTCTTACCGATCGATCCATACCCTTCCCAAGGGTATTAATGAAAGTGATGCTATAAACCCAAGAGAATTCTAACACAAACATAGCATGCCAAGCCAACAGTCCATGCAGGTAATCACCACCATTTCCATCTGATGCAGGAGCATAAAAATTATACAGAGTTTTATTTTGACATTTTTTTTTATTTCCTTAAATTTAAGAGGTACGATTGGAGACTTTCTTTGCGATTGAAGACTTCCTTTGCAGTTGAAGACTTCCTTTGCAGTTGAAGACTTCCTTTGCGATTGAAGACTTCCTTTGCGATTGAAGACTTCCTTTGCGATTGAAGACTTCCTTTGCGATTGAAGACTTCCTTTGCAGTTGTAGACTTCCTTTGCGATTGAAGACTTCCTTTGCAGTTGAAGACTTCCTTTGCAGTTGAAGACTTCCTTTGCAGTTGAAGACTTCCTTTGCAGTTGAAGACTTCCTTTGCGATTGAAGACTTCCTTTGCGATTGAAGACTTCCTTTGCAGTTGTAGACTTCCTTTGAGATTGAAGACTTCCTTTGCGATTGAAGACTTCCTTTGCAGTTGAAGACTTCCTTTGCAGTTGAAGACTTCCTTTGCAGTTGAAGACTTCCTTTGCAGTTGAAGACTTCCATTGCGATTGAAGACTTCCTTTGCGATTGAAGACTTCCTTTGCGATTGAAGACTTCCTTTGCGATTGAAGACTTCCTTTGCAGTTGAAGACTTCCTTTGCGATTGGAGACTTCCTTTGCGATTGGAGACTTCCTTTGCGATTGAAGACTTCCTTTGCAGTTGAAGACTTCCTTTGCGTAATAATTTCATACTAAAGAAATCTCAAAAGTTTAATTTTAATTTACATATACAATTAACTTATGGTATTTAAGCACCAGTTCTCATTGAATCACTCAAGTTAAGTTACCCTGGGCTGTGTCAATATTTAGATGGGTGACTTCCTAAAAATACCAGATACAGTAAGTTTGGAAGTGGATGTGCTCATAAGATCATTTTCACTAATTCCCTTCTTTCACAAACAAATAATAGTAAGACCCATCCCTCCTTCCCAACCATGGGTTAAATAATAGTAAGAACCCATCCCTCCTTCCCAACCATGGGTTAAATAATAGTAAGAACCCATCCCCCCTTCCCATCCATGGGTTAAATAATAGTAAGAACCCATCCCTCCTTCCCAACCATGGGTTAAATAATAGTAAGAACCCATCCCTCCTTCCCAACCATGGGTTAAATAATAGTAAGAACCCATCCCTCCTTCCCAACCATGGGTTAAATAATAGTAAGAACCCATCCCTTCTTCCCAACCATGGGTTAAATAATAGTAAGAACCCATCCCTTCTTCCCAACCATGGGTTAAATAATAGCAAGAACCCATCCCTCCTTCCCAACCATGGGTTAAATATAGTAAGAACCCATCCCTCCTTCCCAACCATGGGTTAAATAATAGTAAGAACCCATCCCTCCTTCCCAACCATGGGTTAAATAATAGTAAGAACCCATCCCTCCTTCCCAACTATTAAATAATAGTAAGAACCCATCCCTCCTTCCCAACCATGGGTTAAATAATAGTAAGAACCCATCCCCCCTTCCTAACCATGGGTTAAATAATAGTAAAAACCCATCCCTCCTTCCCAACCATGGGTTAAATAATAGTAAGAACCCATCCCTCCTTCCCAACCATGGGTTAAATAATAGTAAGAACCCATCCCTCCTTCCCAACCATTGGATACTGCTGGTACTCTAACACCCAAGGGATAGCGAAGAGGATAGCCAAAGGTCAACCAACCTTTAACTGACTTCAATTTCAAAGGGATGAACAGATCAATGAGCTACAGACAAGTATCAGAAACCAACCTAGAGTTAAGTGTGCAAAAATGAGTAAATATAGGGAAATTCCCTTTCAATTTTAACTTGTGATAATTTATTTATTTTTTATAAAATTTGGAGATAAAGAAAATTAAATCTTTTCTCTTTATCTTATGTCATTAATATTTTTTTTTTCACAGTTACTTCAAGTAAGGTTGCTATTTTTAGTGACGAGAGATTAATTTTTTGTAACGTTGATGTTTTTCAACTTAAAAACGCACACGATATTATGTGTCTCTACGCATATAAAAACAGTCTCATCTTAAAGAAAAAGGGTCACTTGTCAATAGGGTGGTCTTAAGATAGGGGTTTAAGTTGTCTTTCACAAAAAAATCCCTGTTGATAACTTTAGTGAATGAAATTATATTTTCGTTTGTTTTTACATGGTTCAAATCTGATTTTTTTTTTTATTGATTTACTATTAAAAGAAAAAGCTAGCTTGATCTCTACTGTGCTATGAATCATATTACGAAGATTCAATGTGTTAGCTGTTGAAATGAATGAACAGTCAAAAGTGTGCTTCCGTGTCATTTTTGTATGTTTTTTTCGAAAGGTAATTGGATTTTGCCCAATGTTCAGGCTGGTTTGATCTAATAATTATTGCATATTTTCTTCATTTACCACAAGAGGTCATAACATTTGTAAGAATTATTCACTTGTTCAAAGCCGACATTTTTTGTTTTACACTGTGAAATTTGGCTGCTAAATCAAAAGGACACAAGACGGCAACATTTCTAATTTCAAACAAACTTTGAACGGTCATAATTCAGTGGCTAAATTGATCTACCAAAATAAATTTGGTATCATTGTTTATGTTTTGCAAAGATTGATGTGTCTACAAGAAAAGTTTTTAGATATAATGAAAATAAAATTTTAGTTTGGAATACCTAGTTAATAAAATTTTGGTTTGGAATATCTAGTTAATAAAATTTTGGTTTGGAATACCTAGTTAATAAAATTTTGGTTTGGAATACCTAGTTGATAAAATATTGGTTTGGAATACCTAGTTGATAAAATTTTGGTTTGGAATACCTAGTTGATAAAATTTTGGTTTGGAATACCTAGTTGATAAAATTTTTGTTTGGAATACCTAGTTGATAAAATTTTGGTATGGAATACCTAGTTAATAAAATTTTGGTATGGAATACCTAATTAATAAAATTTTGGTTTGGAATACCTAGTTGATAAAATTTTGGTTTGGAATACCTAGTTAATAAAATTTTGGTTTGGAATACCTAGTTAATAAAATTTTGGTTTGGAATACCTAGTTGATAAAATTTTGGTTTGGAATACCTAGTTGATAAAATTTTGGTTTGGAATACCTAGTTAATAAAATTTTAGTTTGGAATACCTAGTTGATAAAATATTGGTTTGGAATACCTAGTTGATAAAATTTTTGTTTGGAATACCTAGTTGATAAAATTTTTGTTTGGAATACCTAGTTGATAAAATTTTGGTATGGAATACCTAGTTAATAAAATTTTGGGTATGGAATACCTAGTTAATAAAATTTTGGTATGGAATACCTAATTAATAAAATTTTGGTTTGGAATACCTAGTTGATAAAATTTTGGTTTGGAATACCTAGTTAATAAAATTTTGGTTTGGAATACCTAGTTAATAAAATTTTGGTTTGGAATACCTAGTTAATAAAATTTTAGTTTGGAATACCTAGTTAATAAAATTTTGGTTTGGAATACCTAGTTAATAAAATTTTAGTTTGGAATACCTAATTAATAAAATTTTAGTTTGGAATACCTAGTTAATAAAATTTTAGTTTGGAATACCTAGTTAATAAAATTTTGGTTTGGAATACCTAGTTAATAAAATTTTAGTTTGGAATACCTAGTTAATAAAATTTTGGTTTGGAATACCTAGTTAATAAAATTTTGGTTTGGAATACCTAGTTAATAAAATTTTGGTTTGGAATACCTAGTTAAGCAGACAATAGAGTAGAGTAGTAAATAAAACTGCTTGTACCCCGACACGCACGGGACAGCGAACAGTACCCCAGTACCTACAGAAAGCTAAAGGTCGACCATCATTTAACTGACGGATGAACAGACAAAAGGTTACAAGTTTTCAATGAATACTGGTTATTGCAACGGGGAGTAAGCTTACACTGGAAAACGACAAGAATTGAGTGGTAGGCTAGTCGCCGAACTGAGTGATATATGCCTGCTTGTATCGAGCCCAAAATTCAATTCAATTAATTTGGCAAAAAATAAAACAAACATGTTTCAGTTGCCATGTAGGAAAAAGGAGGTAGAAATTTGCACAGAAGAGGATACAGTGGCCTAGCACCTGTCCAAATTCACCTTGAATTTCTGCGTTGTTGGCGTATTTATTACCTTTCTTGGGAGACTATTCAAAGGTCCAGGGATCCTGATTGAGAAAGCGTCCCTCCTCCGATTCAAGTATTGTTGTCACATTTGAGCTGGTGCACCATCCACTTGTCTCTTCCTCTTAGACAAGGTCCAAAATAGAGTATTCAATAGGTCCCTCACTATCCACCAAGCTCCAGCCCCTGTCCCATCACCGCAATGTTGCATCCTTGTGCTTGTTTTACAAGTACTTCAATGGAATGTGCTCCGATGAACTTACTGATCTGGTGCCCCCTCGACGTAAATACACTCGACCAACCCGACAATCAGTTAAATCTAATCCATTCACTGTGAAGGTCCCCAGATGCCGGAGATCCTTTCACTCCAATAGCTTCTTTCCTCAAGCTGCCAACCTTTGAAACTCCCTTTCTGCTCCCTTTTTTCTCGACTGTACCGACATGCAGAAATTTAAAACTAATGTGAACAAGCATCTCTCTGCACAGCTCCTAATTTAGGATGACCCCCAAAACTTTCACCCTAATTCCCAGTAGCCCCTTACGTCTACAGTGGCAACTTGCCTTGTTTGGGGTGAACTAAGTTAAAAAAAGAAAAAGAAAAAAAGTTTCTTGAGTTGGCTTTCATAGGGCAGATCCCATAGACCCTGTACTATTTGAGTCGCCAGTCTTTGAACTCTCTCCAGATGCTGGATATCACGTATTAGATATGGAGCAGAGGTCTGGACTGTTATTAATTGATCAGCAAAACGACTTTGCTGTTCCAGATGTCTGTCTACAACTGATTATTTAGGATAGTCACTGTTTCCTTTCCACCACAGACACAGCACAAAACTTTGTGGCACTTCAACTGGTGTGGGCGGCCATTATCACTGGGAGCAGTATCAGCTACTCTACAACTAGAGTCTCAAGCCTTGGTAGAGCTACTTGTCTATAAGAAAGAAAATTCACAAATAACACCATTCTCTGCATATCCCAGCATTTCTTGGGATCATTTTGGATTACCCTTTGCCACTAGACTTAAACAATGTCAGATCAGGAGAAGTGTGGTTCAGGATTGTGAAACTCTTGCTTCACTATAAACGCCTCAACGCACAAGCCCCCTGTCAGAGGGTATCCATTGTTTCTTAAGACAGAATGAGATCAGTCTAATATACAATTCTTCTCTTTTTTTTATTTACTCAAGGCCGTCTTGTTAGGCATTAGACCAAATACCACTCAAAGATATGACTCCATCTTATATAAGAAAACTGATAGGCCGAATTGCTATCGTCTGACATATAAGGAGATTAATAGATTAGGTTTAAGCGTCAATAAATCAGCTTCGTAAGTATTTAAACGTATCATATTTTGAATAATCACTCTTCAATTGGCATAGAACAAAGGGAAGAAATCTTATTTTCATTGCGACAAAACCTTTTCAGAGCAAATGTTAAATCTTTATAAAACGTAGCTTTTATATTTTTGTGTTTAATTTCCCTATAAGTGCAATATGGTTCACAAGGTTAGTTTAAAGTGCAAATTTACCCGTCCCCACACAAAGCTAAGATATGATGCAAGCTTTTTTTTATAGAGTGGAATGTGTGCAAAAGTACTTCGGCTCTACGGCACTCCTACACAAATGAAAGCGCCACCGGAAACCCGAAACTGATATTAATCTTTAAAGTGAGAGTCCTCGCATTTTTATGCTCCTAGGTTAGATGACAGTGGTTACCAATGTTGACTGTCGACTCTAGGTGCTATGTTCTAGTTCTTTTTTTTTTTTTATGGAAATCGCTCCAGACAAGACATGAAGCCACTTAATGCAAGGAACTAAAAAAAAAAAATACTACTTCAAGATCAAAAACTAGCCAACGATAAGTGTTAGATGGATAGACTTCGACTCAGAAAGCAGCAATTCTTCTTCTATTGTCAGAAACATTGCTCATGGAATGTAAGGACTAAAGGACAAAATAAGTGAAGCGAGAGTTAGAGGCTGCTGAAAGTAAACCCAAGGTCAACTTTCTACTCTCCTTTGTTAGATGGATAGATTCCGACCCAGAAAACAGCAATTCTTCCCCCTTTGTCAGAAACATCGCTCATGGAATGTGAGGACTAAAGGACAAAATAAGGAAAGCGAGAGCTACAGGGCTGCCGAAAGTAAACTCAAGGTCCACTTTCTACTCTCCTAGAGGACGATTGCATCACTTTCACTAATAATAGCCCTTAGAATGGTATGAATCGATATATCCTGAATACAATACCACAGGTTTGCTTCCCAACTGACTACAATAGGGTCGTTTTCAAACCCAATGTTAATAAATTCTTGTTGAGCCGTCCACTTAAATAATCAAAATCTGACCATTTCATCAATTGTTTCCAATCCTCTCATATTATTGTTCATCTTGGACAATCTTATTAACATTTATTCTCGAACTGCCTTAAAAAAAATCCCTTTTCTGTTTATGGGAGAAATAGCAGGATAGACTAAACTGCCAAGCCTTGGTAGAACAACTTGTCTAAAAGAAGGCAAACAATTATGAAATAACATCTACCCCCAACTTATGGGTTACATAATCTCGCAGAAGGAAACTGCAAATCACCGAGTAATCTGAAAAGAGAATCACGAAAACCTCTGATCGCTGACACCTGTAACAGGTCCGACAACCAACCAACTAACATCTAGAAAATGATTTCAAAACATGGAAAAGCCTTTTCAGATTATTTCTTTGGGTAATGGGTATTCTTCTTTAATATCATCATCATCGGTTTAACGTTCGTTTTACATGCTGGCATGTGTTAGACAGCTTTTAGAAATTGACTTCAAAACTAACCCATCTCTGTCCAGGACTTTTTTTTATCCCTCTTACTCTCAAGTCAATCCTTATCACTTCCTCCCATATTTTCTTTGGCCTTTCACTGTGAACTGAACCTTCTACCTCAACTGTTCTACATCTACTAACCCAAGAACTCTCATCCATTCTTTCAATCTGGCCATGCCATCGAAGTCTCCTGTTCTGCACACATCTTCCCTATACTGACTAGTATTTTTTTTCTGTTGTCATAGAAAAGACAAGCTTTTGCTGCGAATGTCTTACAAGGAGGAATCAAAGATTGGAGCTGAGTCGAGCATCTTCCATGGAAATAACGATAGAGCAGAGAGAGACTAGCAACGTCTCTTCTGTGAGAAAGGGGCTGCAGAGAAGAGAAGAGATTGGAGCTCAGTCGAGCATCTTCCATGGAAATAACGATAGAGTAGAGATCATATGGAGACGCATAAAAAACAAATAATAATTTTGCAAAACGGATATCCAACTAAACGGGGACATTTCAGCAAATATTGGACAGAGATTTTTTTGATTTTTGATTTATTCTTTGTAACCGTTTTAAATGATAAAAACGATAACAGGATATCATTGTCTGATAACAACAATCTTTTATCGCATATTCACTAAAGTATAAAAGATATCTCTATTAATAAAACTAGTTGTTACTGCCCGGTTTTGCTCTGGATTTAAAAAAATTTTTTAACTTTAATTTTGAAATTATGCATTTTCTGTTATACCTTTTTTTTCTTAATCGTTATTTTTTTTTGAACGTTAAATGTAGTTATTACGTTTTCATTTGGTCGTTAAAGTATAATTAATCAAAATTTGTGTTAAAATTGTTTTAAACTATAACTAATTTCCTTAAGGTAATTAGTGTTTTAATGTCTATTCGTATCAATTATTGGATGTAAGTAGTTTTTATTTCCGTTAGTAGTTTTTATTTCCGTTAGCCATTCTGAAAAAATACAGTCCAAGGGAAATAATTGGGTGCAATTTTAGTATAAGCTCCATGCAGATAATTATTTTCATGTAAAAGCATTATTTTGTACTTACTCAGTCATAGTTTCTCTCTCACGGCACGAAAAAGAATTTAAAAATATCAAGCAGAACTTTAATTAGAACGATTTTTCCATTTCGATGTACAACCTGTATTCGCTGACATTTTGGTGTGAGCCGACATTTTGGGTGTCAGCGACACTTATCTGCCCTTAGTTAGCTATTCCATCAACCGGCCACTCCCAAAATGTCAGCGAGTCGACGTTTCATATCGCCCTTATGGAAATGGAAAAATCGTTCTAATTAAAGTTCTGCTTGATATTTTTAAATTCTTTTTCGTGCCGTGAGAGAGAAACTATGACTGAGTAAGTACAAAATAATGCTTTTACATGAAAATAATTATCTGCATGGAGCTTATACTAAAATTGCACCAATAATTGCTTTTTTTCTTTTACTAAGAGTTACGTTTCCTTTAATTACTATTATTTTTCATTCAGAGTTTAATATAAAAAAAGAGACTTATGAATGGAAATCGCTCCAAACAAGGCATGAAGCCACTTGATGTAAGGAGCGAAGAAAAAAATACTACTTCAAGATCAAAAACTAGCCAACGATAAGTGTTAGATGGATAGATTCCGACCCAGAAAATAGCAATTCTCCCCCCTTTATCATAAACCTCGCTCATGGTATGTGAGAACTAAAGGACAAAATAAGGGAACCGAAAGTAAACCGAAAGTTTACTTTCTACTTTCCTAATTAATATTATTATTTAAAATATGTATTGCTAAAATTCTAATTAAGGCCTATGCGCCAGAGCTGAACGAGTGAAGTACAAAAGCATTATTGTAGACTGTATTTTTAGAATATTCATAAAAAGTCTTCATAATAAACACGAATAATTAAAAGGGGCTCATCATTATTTCAAGTACTAATGAGTCACCGCTTATCAAGGTCCAAAAGCCACTCGAGGATAAGGGTTAATTATTGTAAAGTAAAAGATGCTGACAATATGCATGCACTAAACCAAATGGATGTAATTCATGTAGTTCTATGTCTGGTCTATCCGTAAAAAGAAAGATTCTTGAAAAATAAAATTTATGTATTCTCCACCAACTGCACCTCTTTCTTTCTCCACTTCACTTTGCTCACTGAACAACAACAACTCTTCAATCAAAAGAGTACAGTTTTATACTGTTCAATCCACCCCTATGTAAATTGACTCTCGACCAGAGCCATCTAGCGGTTAGAGACTCCAAACAGCCAATTTGCAAAGGGGGGATAACTCAATTAGCGACTAAACCACACTATGCATTAGTAGTATTAACAATACAGTTTACTTTTATATATGTAAACAGGAAGCAGACGACAACTGGATTTTTGTAAGTTAATTTAAATAGAAAAGTTTTAGCAACGAAATTTATTAACCAAAATTTGTAGAAGCAAAATGTTTGAACGGCTTTACAAATTCAATTGTTTTTAATATCAGAATATTTTTTTATTGAAAAATTGTTTTAGCAGTACTTTTCCTATAATATGAAATGACCATCTAAAAGATCTGGAAATAAAAAGAATCGTTGTGGAGTTAGCAAAAAAAAAAGAAAAAAGATTTGCATTAGTTTAAATAAAAAAAAAAAAAACGCATGGAAATCTCTGCGTTTAAAGATGGCAGCCAGGAAGTATTCATAAGAAAGAAATCGGAAGGTCCCTTATATCCTTAAAAATACAGCATTCAAAATAATTTAATAAAAACGATCAGTTAAGCGGAAATTCGAAGGAAGAGTATGTTACCTAGTAGTAGGGTAAAAAAGAAATATTTGTAAGTTTATTTTGAATACATGTAATTGGTTAGCAGGTAAAAATCATCATCATCATCATCATCATCATATTCGGTTTGATGTCCGTTATATATGCTGGAATGTGTTGGATGCATGGCCATCCCTACTACAGGCCAGGCAATCGTGCAACTGGGGTCTTTTACTGAGGGCCATGTGAATTTTCTTAAATATTCAATATAGAAGTTGCAAACAAAGGTAAAATTCCTCTGTGAGATTAGTTTGATGTTTTTATGTGTTTTACATACCAAATAATAAGAACCACAATGAGCTAATTGATAAATTTGACAATTATTGACAAATTCCTATAAATGAAGAGACAGGTAATTTTGAATAAACAAAGGCAAATGCATATTTCAATGAAGAATTTTTATTTCAATGTTGGAGTTTTTTTTAGAGATTTTGTACTTATGTCAAAAGATAATTACTTGTATATTGTGGTTAAAAAGAAAAAAAAGGATCCGCACCAGTTGATGATATAGTTTGAAACGTCTATATTGAATATTTAAGAAAATTCACATGGCCCCCAGTAAAAGACCCCAGTTGCATGATTGCCTGGCCTGTAGTAGGGATAGCCATGGTTGGACGGCTTTTAGAAATTGACTTCCAAATTAGCCTATCCCAGGCCACATCATTATTTAAACTACATGATTTAAAATGTGACAGATTTTCTTTGGAAGTCATTTCTTTAGTTGAAGCAAGATTTTTATATGCCGGATGCCCTTCATGACGCCGTCCAGTGAGGTGATGGGGGACAAGTGCTTTTATCGAGACATCATCTCTCGGTGATTGCCTACCAAGTCTAAAGAGCGCTTCACCTGTCCATAAGTATGAAGACATACAAAAATGTGAAAAATTTACCTTTATGAAGGCTTTGTTAAAGTCAGTAAAAAAAAATGTATCCACATTAACATTACTTCTACCTAGTTGAAGTATTATCAAGAAAAAAAAATATCGAAATGATTTATACCTGTGCCAATAACATAGTGGGGAAAACTAATGAAAAAATAGGCCAGTCAGAATCAAATAGCGGTATTTTTGGGGACTGATTTTGAAAATCCAACTGACTTAAAATTTATAGGTTAGATTATCTGATCACATATGATGGATGATGTCATCCATTAAATCAGATGGACAACTGGATACAGAAGATGGCATCACAAAAAAATGGAAGAGTTCCTTTATCTAGATGCCTGGGAGTCTAGTATATCTATAAAAAAATATATATATTTTATAAAATAATTTTTAAAAAAAATTTAAAAAAACATCTGACAGTTTTGTGTAAACAGAAGGAATTTGTTTTTGCATTGAAACTATTCAACTAATGTGAAAATATCTTTTCAAGCAAAACACTTTGACATCATATGAATATTGACCCCCATGTTACTCATAATTATATATATATATATATATAAATAGCATTAGATAAAGTGAAAGAATAAAATAAGGTGCGACTCATGAGTTAAGGACTTTAAATTACTTTGCTTGAGCTTTTAATTGTAATAAAATTTAATTTGCACCCTATTTTATTCATTCACTTTGTCTAGTGCTATTAATGCTCTATCCAGTATATTGAGCTTCATTTTCATCCGGATGTTCACTAATTAAAGATATTAGTTGCCTCATATATCTTTTGTTGTATTAACCTTATATATATATATATATATATATATACACACACACTGGGTGTCCCAAAATAATGTATACATCTTTTGAATCGTTATAACTCGTTCAATTTACCAATTTTTACTTGCAAACACGATTGATAGGAGAGCAAGAATGCACATTAAAAAATACTGACAGTAAAATTAACAAAAACAGAAAATTAACTTTTAATAACAGTAAAGGCTACTTGGAGTCATTTCAGAATGTTAAAAAAATGAACCCTAACTCTTACCCTAACCCCAACCGTAACCCTAATTCTAACCCTTAGCCTAACCCAAAATCTAACCCTAACTCCAACCTAACCCTAACCCTAATCCGTTCTGCTGAATACACTTTTCATATCGTAAAGAAATGGACCTACAAACGTCCGACAACATTTTCTCCGCTACTTGAGAACATTCTGCTTTAATTGCTATTCTCATTTTACTGGAATTACTACAGGTTTTCTGCTTTAAACATTGTAGCCTTTCAAATCATAACGATTCAAAGAGTGTATACATAGTTTTGGGATACCCTGTATTCCGAAAATAAATTATTTATGATTGTTAGATAAATATATTTTATTTGGACCAAAGATACAGCATTAACGTGGGATCTCCGTTCACGCCATGCATTCAGAAAAAAAGAAATGTAGGATGACCCTAAGAAATTCAACCCATACAATCCTTTCTGAAACCCAACCACATTTGGTAGAAATAAACTTTAGTCTAACCCCAACCCGATCCCTAATCCTAACTTAGTGCTTGTTCAGTGCTTCGGCCATACGGAAAAATTATTTATTTATGAAAACAATATTATGTACTTACTCAGTGGTATTTTATTGTTCAATGTTGAAAAAAGTAGAGAAAATTATTCACTAGAACTTTAATTACAAGTATTTTCCCATTTTTCGTATTATAGCAATCGCTTCGATGAGTACGCTTCCATCTTGTTTCGTTGCAAATTATCTGCCCTTGAATTGTGTCCAACGAAACAAGATGGAGGGATACTCATCGAAGCGATTGCTATCATACGTAAAATGGGAAAATACTTGTAATTAAAGTTCTAGTGAATAATTTTCTCTACTTTTTTCAACATTGAAAAATAAAATACCACTGAGTAAGTACATAATATTGTTTTCATAAATAAATAATTTTTCCGTATGGCCGAAGTACTGAACAAGCACTCTTAACTCCAACCCTAACCCTAAACCCCCAACTCCAACCCCAACCTGTTCTGCTGAATACACTTTTCATATTTTGAAGTAATGGACCTACAAATGTCCGGCAACATTTACTCCGGTACTTGAGAACATTCTGCTTCAATTGCTGCTCTCATTTTTGTGCAATTGTTTCAGGTTTCCTGCTTTAAACATTGTCGTATTTATTATAAGTTAATTTTAAATGTTTTTGTTCATTTTATTGTCAGTATGTTTAAACATGTATTCTTACTCTTCTATCAATCTTGTTTACAATTTAAAATCAGTAAATTGGACAAGTTATAACAATTCAAAAAGGTGTATACATTATTTTGGGACACTCTGTATATACATATATAATTTTTTTTACTTGTTATTATTAGAAAATATGATTAATAAAAAGAAAAAAGAGGGGAAGGGGGCATAAAGAATATATATATGAAATTGTAAAGACTTACTTTTCCCATCCGAATCTTTTTTATCAGCATTGGCATCAACAGATTTTGGAACCGATTTTGGAACCGATTTCGTATGATCAAAAGCTTTTTTATCCGACTTGGAAGTTTCGGTATTCTTTTTCTCCGTCTTCTCGTTGTCCATAGACTTCTTGTCCAACTTGCTAGCTTCCATGGATTTGAATCTGGCACTGTCTGCACCTTTGAACTTTGCACTCTCCACTGGCTTGAACCTGGGCGTTTCCAGCCCTTTAAATTTGGGGGATTCCATTGGCTTGAAGTGTAACGAATCCATTGACTTAAACTTGGCGCTTTCCAGAGATTGGCTGTTGTCAAACTTTCCCAAAGATTTATCTGTCGTCAGTTGTTTGAAATCCGTTTTGGATGGATCGACCTGTCGGAAGCTCTCCGAAGTTTTGTCCGTTTTGCTTTCTAACCGCTTCTGTTCCGATCTAGCCTGTTCCAGGGCTTTCCGACGACTGCTTCCAGAGCCAAATGTGGTTCTATGCTGTAAAAAGGAGGGGTTGCCAACGATTGGCTTGCTGCCAAAGGTACTGGCAGGCGCTGTGTGCAAAGGTTTGTTTGGGTGGTTGGCTGATTTGGCGTTCGAAGACATATATGAACTGTGCAGAAATGGCTCACTACCTTGATTGTTCCCATGACCCTGAAAGGCTTTTGGCAGAGTGGAGAATGGCGTCTCCAGTTTACCAAATTTGGGAACTGCGTCTGGTTTGGATTTATTGTCCGTATTCAGCTCAAGGTGTGGGCGCTCGGGTTCTAACTGTGGTGGGGGAGAACTGGTGTTGCTTGACCGAGTGTTGCCGCTAACACTATCCGTTTTTGACTGGTCTGAAAGTAAGGAAAAAGAAAATAGGTTAAATTATTACATACGAGTGTATACCCACGGCAAAAGTGATGGGGTGTGGGGTGGGGAGAAATAATTATCCTTAGCAAGTGTTCACAATAATATTCATATAAAATGACCTGACTCTCCCTGAAGTTACAAAATAAAAAAGTAAAAACTTTTCAAACCGGACAGTTTAAAATAAGAAACACATGATGCAGAAAAAAAGAAAATGAGAGAAAACGTTTCATTATGGAAATAGATCGGCATTCTCAATTCCCCTAAATACTTGAAATGGATTCGTCTGACAGTTTAAAATCTAAAAAAAAAATTTTTTTTTTTTTTTTTTTTTTTACTCAACTTTCCCGTGACAACAGATTACTGTGATTTTCTTGGATTGCTATTACTATTATTTTTTTCTTATTATCCTCTAATATTCTATTTTAAATTCATATCCAATATATATTTTATCACCATGCATTACTTTTACTTTAACTATTATTATTACTAATACTATAATTATTATTTCTATAATTACTACTATCATTAATATAATTGTTACTATTATTAATATAATTACTATTATCATTTTTTAAATTTTATTTCTATAATTGTCATTGTAATTATAATAATTATCATCGTAATTATGATTACTATTATTAACTATTGGTGGAAGTAATATCATTTTATGTACATGTTTCATTTGTTTCCTGTAAAAATTTGAAATGTTTGTAAAATAAGTTAAAGATGCTCATGTTTTCGCTGAACTTTTATTTGTGACCTGAAGAAGACATATTGGAATTCATATATAATAAAAATAAGAAAATAAAAATAATTCCCAAGCATCTCTGAAACGATCGTATGCCAGACCATTATTGAACTTGGATTCTTGTAACTGTAATAAATAATGTTGTAAATCTATTTATTACTATGTATTCTCTCTCTTATATATATATATATTCAAATTCACAGCTCTCGCAAGATAGAGCACTTTAAGTTAAGTTGACAACAAGCCGTCATTCTGCGTAATGCATAACTGGGCCGCGCCTATTTGAGTTCTCTCAACTGCTTGTTGGATAGCAGCCGTGTTTGCTATTTAAATGCCAATTTACTTTCCATTTCTAGACAATGCGTGTTGGAGCAGTGGTACACGCTTCGCCTACTGAGTCAAACATGACTTTCGTATCGGGGTTCGAACCGTGTGACTAGCAGGGATTGTCTCCTCCCATAATGACGATTGCGAAACACATGTACATATGGGTTTATTCTGAAAATAATATTTATTTATAAATGATTGCATATATATATAATTCCGACAACGTTCGTTGAATTCTCTAGTCAGTCTTTCTATATGTGTCTCCCTTCGCATAAATAAAACTTAAATTCCCTTCTTGACGTGGTAATGTCTCGTGGTCGTATGATTATGACGCTTGCTTGCGGAGTCTAGGCTGATTCTGTAGCAGGGGTTCGAACCTTGTGACCGTCTGAGATTATTATTCCCTACACTGATCAGAGCGAAAGCTTGAAACGCTGTGATAGAGAGGGTGCAGAGAAGAAGAAAGGGTAGGGGTCAATCAAATTACAGATACGTTTCTGCACCTTATCAAGAACCCTCAAATGGGACAGCGATTCACCAGCCGAAATACGGCAACAGTTGTAGTTTGATGTAACGTATCAATTAACGGCAATTCGGATAAAGCTAATTTTGATGATGTAAATATTTCTTTGTTTAAAGGGAAATAATTTTATTGTGAGATAAAAAGTTTTGGTGCTTGTGCATATCAACCCTGACATGTTAGACCGCTCTTAAAAATAAAATAGCTAAAGAAATGTATAAACTTTGTTATGTACTTACGTGGTAGATGAAAAAAAAAAGACTGTACACCAAAAATTATGCAAATTCATCCAGTATTTATTTAATTATAAATAAAAAACAATTTTATCACTCGGTAGATATTTCCACCATTTTGTATCTTAGATTTTCCAGTGGTCAAGGACGATAACTCATATTTTCACGATTTGGGGTTTCCATTGTTTACAAAAATGTCAAAATGTACGTAAAATCATTTTTTTTCTTTTTCTTATAATTTAATAACTACAAGATGAATTTGCGTAATTTTTTCTGCACAATCTTATTTTTAGCTAACACGTAAGTACATAATAAAGTTTATACATTCTTTAAATATTTCAATGTCAGGGTTGATATGCACAGGCACCAAAGTTTTTAATAGGTTAGTTAGTAATACGAAAACCCCAAAATGAAAAGGACCTTTTCGTTCACTTCTCCTGGGTGGCACTTCTTTGGACTGAGCAGAAAGCGTCGGTGGAGGCAGGTTGTTTTCTGATACTTCGGAAGACGTTTCTTTCTTGATCTGTGGGTGGCGATTTAGTCTCTTTCTGTTAGGTTCAGGGCTAAAATGAGGAGAGAAAAAGAAATAAACAAGAATAGAAAAACACTTCATTTAATTGGCAAATAAATAAACAAACTGTGCCTATACTGACTAATCGATATGCATAATTAGCATAAGTAGAAATAGATTACTATATAAGTAACTCCTTAAGTATAGCTAGCAGTGAAAGTACACATAAATAAAATAAAAATTAAAAAAAGAATAAACGAAATGTCAGAACATGAAACAATGCGAGATCAAGCACATCAAAATGAGGATTCGGAGTCGGATCAAAGTATGAAAGAAGACGATCCGGGTTAGAGTTTAGTGTGAGATAGGTCGAGATCTCCCAGAGAAATAAATAAGGGAGGGAGAGAGAAAGAGAGAAGAGCAAAGTAATATAAAAAATGAAACGATCATTAGAAGAAATGCAAGATGCACTAGAGACATAAAGTCTATACGTTTCAGGGAGATGCATTGATATTGGCTAATCGATATGCATAATTAGCATAAGTAGAAATAGATTACTATATAAGTCTCTCCTTAAGTATAGCTAGCAGTGAAAGTACACTAGCAATTGGCTAGGTAAATTTACAACTTCACGACAATGGCGTCACCGATTCCCAATTGTCTCTAGAGGACCACGACTTCACGGATAAGATGCTTCGCTGTGGCTGCAAGAACTAAAACGTTAAAAGACAACAAAGAAACGGAAAACAGTGTGTTGGTTCATGCAGACCAAATAAGGTCCCAGGGTGAATACGAAGAACAAAATGAACAAATCGCTACGACTCCTTCCGTTATTGAGTTATTAGAACAACCTGTACAGAATGAAACGTCAGAAGATGAAACAATGCAAGATCAAGCAGGCCAAAATGAGGATTCGAAGTCGGATCAAAGTATCAAAGGGGACGACCCTGGTTACAGTTTAGTGCGAAATAGGTCGAGATCTCCCAGAGAAAGAAATAAGGGAGAGGAGAAGAGCAAATTAATATCGAAAATGAAACGATCATTAGAAGAAATGCAAGATGCACTAGAGACATAAAGTCTATACGTTTCAGGGAGATGTGGTGATATTGGCTAATCGATATGCATAATTAGCATAAGTAGAAATAGATTACTAAATAAGTCTTTCTTTAAGTATAGCTAGCAGTGAATGTACACTAGCAATTGACTAGGTAAATTTACAACTTCACGACACAAATAAAACAGTAAAATATACCCCTCCCATTCTGTTCTGGATGCACAACCATTTTTTCTTTTATTAGGTTATCGAGTGTTGTGCAAAAATTATTGAAGCATTTATCTTGCAAGGCGTGTCAAGCATTCCTCGGAGTGCCATGCGACAGACGTTGAATTGGGAATCATCATCATCATCATCATCTTTGGTTTAATGCCCGTTTTACATGCTGACATGTGTTGGGCGACTTTAAGAAATTGACTTCCAAACTAATCTATTTCTAGCCAAGTCTTTTATTTGTCATTCTTTATCTCAAGTCCATCTTTATCACTTCCTCCTATGTTTTCCTTAGCCTTCACCTGTGAACTAAACCTGCTACCTCAACTGTTCTACATCTACTAACCCAAAAACTGTCATCCATTCTCTCAACATAGCCATACCGTCAGAATCACCTGTTCTGCACACATCTCCCTATACCGTCCAGATTTAGAAAGATTTGATGAGAGAGAAAGACCAAGATGTTTCAGAGTCGATTTCTCCTCAAGAGCAGAGTCATCCATGAGAATCTCAGGAAGAAAAGGGACACACCTACGATTGAAAGACACAAGCTGAGTCTTAACAGGATTAAACGAAACAAGCCATTTCGTACCCCAATCCACAACCGAACCCAGGTTAATTACTAGATCAGCTGCATATTTCGACTGATCCGAGAGAGATGGGCGAGAAGCAACACCAGAATAGAATGGAAGAACGAGATATGTTAGAAAAGAGTCTGAAAATAACCACTTTGCTATCTTATGTATTACGACCTATACCTACCCGGTATTGCCCGGGAGTCTATCTATCTTCATTTTTGTGTTGGTCATTTTCTTTTTATCAACTTATGCCTTTTTTTATATTACCAAAATATTATATTCATTTAAAGAGGATGTAATCGAGAAAAAGGTGAGTTTGCAGAGCGTATTAAATTATAAAAAATAAAAAGACTAAATCCCAAATTAGTCCCTTTTCTGCTCGTTATCTGTCTCCCTTTCCGGGTTAAATAGTATTACTACTTGTGATGACATTTCTTTTTGTCGATGTAAATAATGGACGATCAAGTTTATAGTTTGTTTTATTACGTATGTTGAGAGGGAGAGGGAGGGAGGGAGGGAAGGAGGGAGGGAGGGGAAGTGTGTGTGTGAAACAGTGTAGCAGTGTGAACCGTAGTCTAGATAAGGTGTAGACTTTTGTTGCATTTTGGAAAAGTGTGCTATTATCCACGCTGACAATTAAATTGTAATAAGTGTTGGAAAATGGATAAAAAACAGATAAAACATAAATGTTGTACAAAAGAGATAAAACATGTTTAACTAACACAATATATTTATATATATATATACAAAATTACAATTGATTGAAAGTTATTTCATGTGAGTAAATGTTCATTTGAAAAGTAGAGTTTTCTATTGTAGAAAAGTTTGGAGTGAGAAAAGTTACGAGTGTTAGAAGTGAATGTATGTATACGTTTGTTGGTGCTGTTATTGATTATGATTGCCGTGACTTCGCGTCGACAACGATCCGGCAGGTCGCGGAAGCGCCCGACAGTTGCGGAGACGAAAACGGCAAGCGTTAATGGAAGATTTGCAAGCGATAATATAAGATGAATAAATTCAAAGAAAAAATACATAGATAAAAAGATAAAAACCGAACAAATTGTAGGGTGGGGGGTGGGGCGGGGGTCAAATGAACCATTTTCAATCAAATGTGTAGAAAGAAAAAAAAATTTTTTTGTCAATGTTTGCTTTTTCATTTGTTTCACTGTTTTTCTTTTTTTTTCTTGCTAACATAAAACAAAGAAAGAAAGAAAAATGGGTTAGGCTAAAGATTAAGGTTAGGGGACATGCCTGATCGTTGTTGACGCGAAGTCACGGAAATCAGGCGCGTCATCTATAACAGTACCCATTTGTTTCCTGTGAGCGTGTATATGCATGCGACAGTGTGAGAGAATTAGGCTTTGTGTGTATGTCACTTTCTTGTCAGTGTGTGTATGCATATGACAGTGTGTGTGTGTGAGTCACTTTAGTATGCAGTGTGTGTGACTGTGTGCATAAGTTGAAAATTGTGATTTGCTCTCTCTATCACTCAAAGGGCCAGGGAAGCTGAGCGTAATATCGCTGTTAGCACTGTCCTCGTTTTTGGCTAAACTTTCTGACTGCTGAAAATTCTGGTCCTTAAATACTTTGTCATCGACTCGAAAAGAGTGATTTTTACTTTGGGCACCAAAAGTGATTTTGAGTGCGCACAGTGATTTTGATGTGCGGCGGACGTAAGTGAAAGCAGGGTCACTATTTTTGCTTTTTTTGTAAATATTACGCTGGAAGTCAGTTATGTATGAAAAATGTAATTTCTTTTTTTTTCGATATAATTTTTGGGTGGGGTTATTGATCAATTGATATGTATAGGATTGGGATACATGTCAATCCGATAAGAGTGATCAACACTGTATAAAATAAGAGTGGAGGGGTCAAACAACATAGAGTGAGAGAGGGTGAGAGTGATAGACAGACACTTAATAAGAGATGAGTTACTTGATCAATTAATTACAAATTACAGCTAATTAGAACAATTAAAATGGGATTTTTTTTGCTCAAATATAACTCAATCCCGGAACTAAGGAATATTTTAGCATGTATTTTGTATTATTAAAGTATATTGAGTGAGAGTAGAAAGTTTACTTTCAGCAGCTTCGTAACTCTCGCTTCCCTTATTTTGTCCTTTAGTCCTCACATTCCATGAACGATGTTTCTGACAAAGGGGGAAGAATTGCTGTTTTCTGGGTCGGAATATATCTAATACTTATCGTTGGCTAAGTTTTGACCTTGAAGTAGTATTTTTTTTAGCTCCTTACATTAAGTGTCTTCATGCCTTGTCAAGAGCGATTTCCATAATAAAAAAAAATTATTAGAAAAAAAGCCTTTAATAAACAAACGTTGATTCACTCACATTTAGTATAATAATAATACAAGATATACGTTACCTTTTGAGATGAAATTTTATCTTTTCAGCAGCATTAAGTATTTTCCTTAGATCCGATACTCCATAGGAGTGTGGTCTTTTCAGAACCATACCGTCCGGAAATCCGTCGATATCTATAAACATAGGGTCTTTTTCTAATGTGATATATGGCATGTTTCGGGGCTTGCCACAAGATTCAGCTGAAAATAAAAAAAAAGAAATTTATTGCTAACAAGCTGGCTCGCTATCATTAATTTAAAACAATAAACATTTCATTCATAACTTTATTGTAAACACGAAACAAAATCATTCTTGTGTATTCATATAGATAGATAAACATTAACATTTTAGTAATCCCGATACAAATTTAGTCATCTTTTAAATGTGACTGTAAGGAAAGGAAACTAAAGAAGAAATCAATTTTCCCGTTCACTTGCAATTTAGAAATAGATCACAACTTTATGAAAATCAAGTCGGTCCCTCTAAAGAAAGGAACATTTGAACAGAAATGCCAAATATTTGTCCAGGAAATAAAACAAAATTGCGAGACAGAAGTATTTGTTGTATTAAAATCAAAACAATCTTTGAATTAAAAAACAATAACACATAATATTAATTAATAAAATGTCCTTTTTTAAAACCAATTGGGGATAGCAAACTGGAAGCTGTAGCTGAGTTCTGCTACCTGGGCGACTCCCTTTCAGCCGATGGTCGTTGTGAGACTGCTGCTATTGCCTGATGCAAGTCTGCCTTGAGGGGATTTAGAGAACTCCTGCTCATCTTGACAAATAAGCATCTGACGATCACATCTAGAGGACAGGTGTACACCAGCTGCGTGAGGAGTGTTATGCTTTATGGCTCTGAAACATGAGCTGCATCGGCAAGCACTCTCAAGAGACTGCAGCATAACGAAAGAGCCATGATTAGATGGATCTGTCATGTCAGGCTGGAAGATGACACTCTCTTCGAGACTCTTCTCTCTAGGCTTGGTATACAGGGAAATAACTGATGCCCTTAAGCTGGGCAGAATGAGATGGCTTGACCATGTCGAGCGGAGCTCCAGCTGGATCTCTCGGGTCAGAAACATGTCCATCGCATCAAGTCGGCAGGCTGGAAAACCGGGGCTTTCTTGGGATGAGCTGTGTAAACGTTACAGTACAGCCCTGGGGACTACAAACTTAGATCCTCGCGATCGCCGAGCCTGGAGTGGAAGACTTTGATCAAGACTGACAGGCCCCACCCTCTTATAGAGGACTAATCAAAAGCCTGTTCAAAAAATGAATCTGATGAAGAAGAAGAAGGACATCTATTGTATAAAGTTGAATTAATTGTGACTTTACGATTAATGTGAGAAATAGGCCCAATTTCCACATTTATTCATTTAGATTAAACAAAAAAAGAAAATCAAATGAAGTAAAACTAGCAAGAAAATCTGATAAAACATTTTAAAATAAAGAATTTTCAAAGATTTAACAAAAAGTTATAATTGAATATAATTTATATTTCTAATCTTTATTGTTTAAATTTTATTCTTTTACTGTTTATTTTTGGTTTTTGTTATTTATGGTGAAGACATGCGTTGAATAGAGATATACGATGGATGTGTAATGTGAGTCTTAGAAACAGGCTTAGTTCTGATGACCTCAGAGGAACATTAAATCTGGACAGTATAGGGAGATGCATGCAAAACAGGAGACTTTGATGATTGAAAGAATGGATGGGATTAGTCAGTTGGCAGGGGAAGGCCAAGAAAAACATGGGAGCAAGTGATAAGGATGGATTTGAAAGAAAGAGCGATGAATAAAGACCTGGACAGAGATAGGTTAGTTTGAAGGAAGTCAATTTCTACAAGCCATCCAACACATGCCAGCATGTGAAATAGATGTTAAACCAAATATGATGATGATTAAATTTTAATAATCTTGGTTTTGCTTCTTTATTTAACGGCACATCAACCCTTATGGATCATTTAATGCCGAATCGTTTGTTTGGAAGCATATGATTTGTAAAAAAACTAGTTAGCCATAGAATTTGTAACATTTATTTGTAAAGAAATAGTTAGCCATACAATTTGTAACGTTTATTTGTAAAGAAATAATTAGCCATACAATTTGTAACGTTGATTTGTAAAGAAATAGTTAGCCATACAATTTGTAACGTTGATTTGTAAAGAAATAGTTAGTCATTACATTGATTAAAAATACAATTTTATGTTAAAAATAGTTGTAAATAGGTTTGTCATTTTAATAAAAATGACTTTCTTTTTTTTGATTATATAAAGGGCAGTTGCCTGTGTGCATATCTATGTATGTCCAGCATAAAAATCAGAACTACACAAGACACACACACAAAGCTGATAAATTCATTTTTCAGCATTGTCTCAGACAGAATATGGACATTTTTTGGTGCTTATGCTGATTAGTGGCCATATGAAAAAAGTTTTTTTATATAAAAACAATAATATATACTTATTAAGCATTATATTCTTACTCACTGTATGAAAAAGTAGAAAAAATTATCCACTAGAACTTTAATTACAATTATTTTTCCATTCTGCGTATCATAACAGCGACTCGTTCAGTAAGCCTCCATCTTGTTTCTTAAGAAGATTTCAAGGGCAGATAACTGAAATCTTCTTAAAAAACAAGATGGAGGCTTACTGAATGAGTCGCTGTTATGATACGCAGAATGGAAAAATACTTGTAATTAAAGTTCTAGTGGATAATTTTTTCTACTTTTTCATACAGTGAGTAAGAATATAATGCTTAATAAGTATATATTATTGTTTTTATATAAAAATATTTTTTTCATTGGCCGCTAATCAGCATAAGCACCCATTTTTTTCTCTAACATACATGCATTCATTCGTGTGTGTGTGTGTGTGTGACATTTAGAAAGACCCCCCACCCCGACTTTTGATCTGAAACTGTAACTAAAATACACTTTCTTGGCCCTTGTGCTAAGATACAAAGTGTAGTATCTGTTCTGTCCTGTTAGGGGAGGGGAAATCTTTCTTGACTGAAGAGAGTGGGAGGTCAAGAGTGAGGGGAGGGAGAGGGGAGAGAGAGTTAGGGGAGAGAGAGGGGGATAGAGAGAGGGGGGATAGAGAGAGAGGGGGAGAGAGAGAAGGGGGGGGGAGAGAGAGAGAGAGAGAGAGAGGGGTGGAGGTAGAGAAGTTGAAAAAAATTTTTAAAAAGAAAGACGTTAAACACACTTGTTAATTCTTCTATTTTATATTGTCCGTGCTCCCTGGAAATGTCGAGAACCTCACCCGTTTTATGAATTCAGAGATTTTATTTGAGTTGGTTTGTTTTAAAAAAAAAATCCCGACATGTCACTTTATAGAATTTTTCACAGATATGGGCAAAGTTGATACCGTATTACATTCAACTATATATTTGCTTCGAAAACAAATAATTGAAAAAAAAAAAAAAAAAAAAAAAAAAAATTATTTTTAAGTATATTAGACTTATGAAATGTTTTAAAATTCAATATGCAAATTAGCTCTATAAATATGTACAACCAATATATTTTTATATATTCCTGTTATAAATAAACTAGTGTTATTCACACAATTTAAAATAATATTTTAAGTTTTCATTAGATGCAGACACCAAAGCTTCATTATAGTAGGATAATTTGAAATATACTCACAGAACTTCTCATTAAATAATATTTTGACTTCATCTGATAATTTTTTCCGATTATTTTTATGTTGCTCTTTACCCTTTGCTGAAAAAGAAAAAAAATATGTAAAAGATAAGTAAAATGACTTTTATAATTTTTTTAATTCCTTTCAAAAAGTGTCATTTAAGAATTTAACACACTTAATTCAGGGAGTTTTCCGTTAGTAGAAACACTTCTAAACACTTTCTTTTATCGTGTGAAATGGATTAAAAAAAAAAATGTCCGCCACATCTTCAAATTGTTTTGTCTGGAAAAACAATTTTCAATCATGGAAATGAGAAAAAAATTTCATAGAATTTAGTCGGATGGATAGTTCACATGTATTTACATGTTGTTTTAGTCAAAAAATTCACCTAAGTCAAGAAAGTAGTGACGTTAATTTTAGGATGCATACTTAAAACAAACTTGCAACATATCCAAAATTACTTGGCTGAACATGAATTCTGAAAGGCATGAACTGAATGGCCATGTCAACATGTTAATAAATTGATTTTCATTTGATTATGTTTGGATGTGGATGACGTTTCAAATAAAGGAGAAAATTTTCACATTTGGAATTGCTGGATCACCAAATCAAACAAGGTCATAACATTAATAACGCTTCGTTACTATAATAACAGATATAACATTAAATAAGATCATATCACTAATAACGTTTTGTTACTACAATCTTATATATAAAGTAGAGACGATTTTTCCCCTGTACCTTCTCGGAGAATAGGAAACTAACCACATGCATCACAGACTACTAAACTCACCACTATATTACACTTATTCACTGGAGCGTGTTTTAGTAAAATTGTTATTAATTTTTTCCAACTAACACTAAATATTACATTTGGCCCACCATCTACGACTCTCCGACAAACCAACTCCATATAGGTGGTAGCAAAAACTTTTCTCACTAACAATTATGTACTGTCACTCCACCCATCGACACCGGGAACTAATAAACACAGTTTAATTTTCACAAAACAGTCCGTTCTTATTTATTATTTGCCTGGTATTAATTTACTACATAATATAAAGCAATACGCAAAGACTTAATGACCGCTCCTGTCTACTCCGATGATATTCTGCGAATATCAGATTACCCTATTTCTAATTCTACCTATGACTTCTATATTTATATTCATTCCGGAATTAATCGAATGAAATTAACGAACCCAGTTCCTGCAACATTTATTCATTCAACATGGCGGCTAGAATTAATTGATCGAATCGACTTCCTATTTAATTCAATAAGCCCCAAGATACTCGTACACCCCGATACATTTACATTTTTAAAATCATACACCTTTAACATGCATATTATAGAAAACTTGCCCAAATCCATTTACTTCATCAATAAATGACCTAAACCGTGTCATTGTTGAACTTTACATTTGGTCGGCAGAAGCTAAATCTTAACATAACACGCATGCCAATAAACAAGCTTAGCTTAATTGGCCTATTTTGACATGTATTTTTAATTCGAAACCGTGGCGCAGTCGTTAAGAAGGGAGGTTTCATGATCGCCAGTTTCAGCGTTTGATCCCATTCTACTCTGCCACTTTTTTCTTTTAATTTAAAACATTTGCCAACACGGTAGATGGGGAGGAGAAAGAATAATAGGCCGTTTCTTTCTTTATTCAACGTCATGCAATAGGTAGTACTTTTTCCCGTGCAACGCCGGGCGACGGGTTCCGCTAGTTATAAATATAACATTAAACAAGACCATAACACTAATAACGCTTTGTTACTATGATAATAGATATAACATTAAAAAATGCCATAACACTAATAAAGACATTCCCAGTTAGAAAGTTGAATAGAAAATATGATTTGAAAAAATATAATGAAAATATTAAATAAAGCCAACTAATTTGTAATAATAGTAATTATCTTCATTGATAAAATTAATTTCATTCATTAAAATGACGAAGCAGATTATTAACATTTGTCTGTCCTGATTTTTAAACGGCAGCTTAACAAATCTGCTCGACCTTCAAGGTTGAGTGGGACTGACTGTAGAGAGGCAAAATATAATTTTACTTTTAAAGCATTTCTCTTTTTTCCTTCTTTTCATTTCTGTACGTCACAAATGGAACATTTTCAAAGTTACAGTCAAAAACATGAAATGCAAATCGTCATTAAATGACTGAATTATGTCACAAGTTCAGGGTCAAGTGCAACCAACCGATCGATTATTAAGATGCAATATCTGCATCTAAAAATAAATGCCAGTCATCAAATGAAATCTTTATTTTCATACAGTTTTCATCAAGGTTGTACGTTTTTGACTAATTTGAAGTCTTTGGACTTTAACCTCGCCGTCCTTATTGTTGTAATATTTCGATGTTGGCGTGTTAAAAATGGAAGTTTCCACATGAAAGTAGATTGAGTAGAAAATTTCACTAGAAATTTAAAATACAAAATTTTGCTAACATGTCAGAAAGTTGCGTCATGCAAGAAGGGCAATATGGCAAACTAAGCCAGTCTGATTTTTTTTCTCTTGGGTGTTTGACATTGAATCGAACAGACATCTTTTTTGAGGCTCTTCCACGCACCCTTTTGGGGGATGGCTGAGAAAGGATTAATACTATGCAATCGTTTAGATGAACCTGATAGGTGATATGAATCAATGTATTTGTAAAAAAAAAAAAAATTGTTTTTAAATAAATAAATAAATAAATAAAAATAAAATAAAGATAAAAATAAAATAATAAAAATTAAAAAAAAAAAAAATTTGTTTTTAAATAGATAAATAAAATAAAATAAAGATAAAAATAAAATAATAAAAATAAAAAATACAAATGGAAGCTTCAGAGCAAAATAGGTGTGTATTGTTTTCGAGAACAGAGAAAAAAGAAAGCAACAGACGTGTCGATGGCCATGACTACTACTACTACTACTACTACAAGACTTCTGTCGACTTCCCTTGCCTTCAGGCTAGGATCAAAGTGTAGCATCTGTTCTGTCCTCTGTTAGGAGGAAGAATCATTCTCTATTAGGGCAATTTATATTTTAGGTCTCATCCAGAGTGCTCCTTCTTGGGGAGCTGGATATCCCACACATAAAAAAAAATGGTGTCTAACTTTGTCCTCGTGAGAAGGTAAGTCAAGACGATGACCGGCAATCCATTTTTGGGGTCGAAAAAATTCCAACGTAATACCACATTATTAAAAGGGTCAAAGGTGTCTAAGTATCATGAACCCATACCCGGGACAGGTATTCCTGTTATTAATAATAAATGATAAAATGATGTTTAGTAAAGCTCTATAAACAGATGAAAGGGATGTAATTAATGTGATTATAATTATTAATTAATCTATTTTTTTGGCGTAAACATGTGCTTCAACTAGTATAAAATATTCTGTAAAACAAGAAACAGAAAAAAAAGAAAAAAGTAAAAAAAAATACATAAAAAAGTAAAAAAGAGAAAACAGAAAAAAAGAAAAAAGAAAGAAAAAAGTAATAAGAAAAAAGACAAAATAAAAAAACATTGAAAAAAATGAAAAAAAAAAAATGAAAAAAAATGGAAAAAAAAATGAAAAAAAAAAAAATGAAAAAAAAAAAAATGAAAAAAAAAGAAAAAGACGTAGCCCCCTCCCCCATTTTGTTTTTGTTGGGAAAAAAAAATCCTCACCCAAATATCCGAGAAACCTGTTTTGAAGTTGTTTCTCTTTTTTCAGGAAATTGGTGCCATGTTTGCTACCGAGAGTGAACACGACAGGTTTATTGACAGCCAGGCATGCAGTTTCTACACCAAGTGATGACAGAGATGAACACTGCAACGAAAAAAATATACATATATTAAACTTATGCAACATTAAAAACATGTGAGATGCACAAAGGTGTATGTACATACACATATATATCTTCTTATATATAAAGGGAAGTCGATTTTTTCTCCCTATTTTTTTTACTTAAATAGCTTTGTTAAAAAAAAAGGTACATATTTAAAACTGTTCAGTCAGTCAGTTTAGGAAAATATCAGTCCATGTTGTTAAATACAAATATTTTTTTTCAACCTTGAACAATTTATATTTTTTTTTAAGTCACAATAAAGGAAGAGAGAAGAGTTTTCACTTCTTAATTCAGATGTACTCGTACTCTACCCATTGATACCGGGGGTACAAACTAATAAGACAAATTGGTGCTTATGCTGATGAGCGGCCATATTAAAAAATCATTTTTTTATAAAAACAATATTATATACTTATTAAGCATTATATTCTTACTCACTGTACAAAAAAGTAGAAAAAATTATCCACTAGAACTTTAATAAGTATTTTTCCATTCTGCGTAGCATAACAGCGACTCGTTCCCTAAGCTTCCATCTTGTTTATTAAGAAGATTTCAGTTATCTGCCCTTGAAATCTTCTTAAAAAACAAGATGGAGGCTTACTGAACGAGTCGCTGTTATGATACGCAAAATGGAAAAATACTTGTAATTAAAGTTCTAGTGGATAATTTTTTCTACTTTTTTGTACAGTGAGTAAGAATATAATGTTGAATAAGTATATAATATGGTTTTTATAAAAAAATAATTTTTTAATATGGCCGCTCATCAGCATAAGCACCGACAAATTTTTAAAGATTCACTGGTAAAAAAAGAAGTAAAGGAAGTTTTGATTTGTCCTTTTCACTTTCTTTCGTCACCTTTGACTGAAAGAGAGAGAGAGAGAGAGAGAGAGAGAGAGAGCGAGAGAGAGAAAGAGAGAGAGAGAGAGAGAGAGAGAGAGAGATGGGGTGCAGTGGGGTAAAACAGAAAAATTACTGAATGTTGTGGTTTTAACCAACATTTGACTATGAAAGAGTGAATAAGATAGAATTTATTTGGTGGCTCAATTTGTTAGAATGCTATACTTAGAGGTAGAAGTTATGAGTTCAAATCTCACCTGGGGATAATTATTTTTACTCTAATTTTATTCTAAAATGAACTTAATAATGTCAAATTAAAATATTTTTACGCAGATTGTTTCATTGTATTTTTATTTTTTCTGTAATCTACATACTTTATAAAAATTAGGACCCTGGGCGACGTCGGATAGCCCTGCTAGTATATCAATAAAATTATGAAACAACTTCACGTGCGTGCGTTTTTTCTCGTCTCTATGTAACTTTGATAATTGAAAATGGAATTATTTTTTTTATTTTACTCTCAAATATTTATTGAAATCAAAAATACAATAGTGTGAAATAAAACGAAATTAAAATTTTAAAAAAAAATTTAAATTGTTGATTTGGCACCTCTGCTTCTTAGATTTTTTATTTATTTACTAGCAAGACTTAACAATAAAAAAACAAAAAAAACAAAACAAAAACAAACAACCCAAAAGTATTTATTTATCACACACACACACACGTGAAATTATCTCATAATTTAAAAAGAAAAAGAACAATGAAAATAACGTGACTGACAGATAATGACAGCTAGTTACAAATAATATATATCTACGAAATCTGCAACGTAACTGAATTAAAACATCTAACCTCTAACCCTAAAACATCTAACCTCTAACCCTAACCTCTATGAAGCGGCCAATATCTTTGCAGATGAAGCTTTACAACAATACTAATTTTGACTTATCCGAACAGTTTCATGGAATACATTAAAATGTATAACATTTCTGGCCATGTTTTACTTCCATAGATCCAAATTCATATCCACGCCTGAGAGACTCTTCTCTTGATTACCACTGCATTAGGAGTGAATGAAGTTCAGGGAAATTTTGTCATTACTAACCAGCTGAGTGTTACCACTGTTGACCAAGAGTCTATCAGGCATGTGTATGCAGTCTGATGATGTATCGAAGTGAAACCTGGCCAGTGAGGGTTGAAGACATGCGTTGCATGGAGAGAAATAAAATGAGAATGATACAATGGATGTATAATGTAAGACTTGAAGACAGACTTAGATCTGATGACCTCAGAGGAAGATTAAATCTGGACATTATAGGGAGATGTGTGCAGAACAGGAGACTCCATTGATAGGGTGACGTTGAAAAAATTGGTAAGAGTTCTTGGGTTAGTAGGTGTATAACAGTTGAAGTAGCAAGGTCAGTTGGCAGGAAAGGCCAAGAAAAGCATGAGAGGAAGTGATAAGGATGGATTTGAGAGAAAAAGGAATAAATAAAGACCTGGTCAGAGATTGGAAGTATATTTCTAAAGGCTGATCAACATATGCCAGCATGTGATATGGATGTTAAACTGAATATGATGATGATGATAATTATGATGGTTATGATGATGATGATGATGATGATGATGATGATGATGACGACAAATTTAGGAATATAGTAGGCACCCGCTATTTGTGGGGTTACGTTCCAGACACATCCGTGAATAGATTTTGATACCTCAAAGTTTACTAATAATCAGGTTTTTGTACATTAGCATGTGTTTTTTTTTGCATGAACACCAACAAATTAGCGTAGGTTAGCAATTTGGTTTATTTTTTTATATTTCAGTTTCGTATAAAATTTGCGAAAATTTGGAATACCAATGCTTTTTTTTGAGATGCATTTAATATGAATCCTACGGAATAATTAGCGTTTTTAATTGCGTTTTTTTGTCATATTGGCCGTAGTTGGACTTACATGATTATCATATTTGTAAGTTCTACCGAATTTATGAGGAAAATGTTAAGTCAATGCTTATGCTGAAAATCGTCGAATTTGTAAAACAGCGAATAGCGGGGGTCCACTGTACCATAAAACGTGAAGTTATGTCATAATTTTATTAATATAGAGAGATGAGTAGAAATATTTTTCCTGGGTGAAATGTGAGTTCAGGGTTAGGGTTAGAGTGAAATGCGAGTTGTTTAATTGCAAAATGCAACTTATTTATTTGAATGACCCTCATATCTACACAGGTTGAGCGTAAAAACAAAATTCAACTTATTTATTTGAATGACCCTCATATCTACACAGGTTGAGCGTAAAAACAAAATTCAACTTATTTATTTGAATGACCCTCATAGCTACGCAGGTTGAGCGTAAAAACACTTCTTGATTTCCAACAAATGTAGAACATAACTTTATTGCAACATTCAAAGTTTAGATAATCAACCATTCGTCTTCTTATTATTACTATTAATAGGTAAAAAAACAAAACAAACAAACAAACAAACCATGGGCGACAGAAATTCAGAAAACATGTTAAATTTTACATGTGGAAATATGTAAGAAATATTATTTTGTAGGATACACAAAATCCAACCCTATTGTCACTGCTTGAATGAGTTCATCTAAACTTAAGATGTATTAAAACTAGTGGACTGACAAAAGCTGTCTGTTGCTTTATAGCATATTTCAAGGAACGTTTGCTGTCGAAATGAATTACTTTTAATTAACTTAAGGTACCTCAAACCCAGAGACGTCTGTGCAGAAACCGTCGGCTCCACGGTCAAGATGGCCCGTGTTTGTAGAAACTATATGACAAGCTGTTTGTTTTGAAAAGGAAAACCGTGACAAAGGTTAGGGTTAGGAGTTTGAAAAGGAAAACCGTGACAAAGGTCCTGATTATATTAATTTTTCAACAACATTTAAAATGAATACACAAACCACAAATATCTGACCCTTAGTCCGGTTAAATCAGGGGTGCGTCAGTAATCAGCCCGAAGGTGGTTCTAGGAGAATATGTCTCGCATTGTCTACCAAGCTCCAGCCCCTGTCCCATCATCGCATCCCTGTGCTTGTTTTACAAGTACTTCTACTAAATGTGCTCCGACAAACTTACTGCACTTGTACCTCCTAATGTAAATAACCCGGCTAACTTAAATAGAGGCAAAATCACACCCCTTCACTGTAAAGGAGCCAAGATTGGTAAAAACTTTCTATTCAAATCTTCTTAAAGACAGCAAAGTTTTATTTTATTTCTTCTCCGGTGATATGGGTGGCAGGCGTAGTAGATGTGACTGTGGGAGTAAATACTCCTCCGCCTTCCTCTATTCATAACTAATAATAAAATATCGAACAGAACTAAATATTAAGAACAATAGCAGAAGGGGTCGACTTTACTTCATTTATAAGATAAAATTAAGGAATAAGAAACCCTGAGATAGGCATTAACAAAAGAAACTTCTTTTGTTTGAAGAAATAGATATTTATGAGATTATGTTGATTGCTTCAATACTATATTCAATATATGTTTATTGCTTCAATACTTAATGAGATTATGTTGATTGCTTCAATACTATATTCAATATATGTTGATTGCTTCAATACTTAATGAGATTATGTTGATTGCTTCAATACTATATTCAATATATGTTGATTGTTTCAATACTTAATGAGATTATGTTGATTGCTTCAATACTTAATGAGATTATGTTGATTGCTGCAATACTATATTCAATATATGTTGATTGCTTCAATACTATATTCGATATATGTTGATTGCTTCAATACTTAATGAGATTATGTTGATTGCTTCAATACTTAATGAGATTATGTTGATTGCTTCAATACTATATTCGATATATGTTGATTTCTTCAATACTTAATGAGATTATGTTGATTTCTTCAATACTTAATGAGATTATGTTGATTGCTTCAATACTATATTCAATATATGTTGATTGCTTCAATACTATATTCAATATATGTTGATTGCTTCAATACTTAATGAGATTATGTTGATTGCTTCAATACTTAATGAGATTATGTTGATTGCTTCAATACTTAATGAGATTATGTTGATTGCTTCAATACTTAATGAGATTATGTTGATTGCTTCAATACTTAATGAGATTATGTTGATTGCTTCAATACTTAATGAGATTATGTTGATTGCTTCAATACTTAATGAGATTATGTTGATTGCTTCAATACTTAATGAGATTATGTTGATTGCTTCAATACTTAATGAGATTATGTTGATTGTTTCAATACTTAATGAGATTATGTTGATTGCTTCAATACTATATTCAATATATGTTGATTGCTTCAATACTTAATGAGATTATGTTGATTGCTTCAATACTTAATGAGATGATGTTGATTGCTTCAATACTATATTCAATATATGTTGATTGCTTCAATACTATATTCAATATATGTTGATTGCTTCAATACTTACCGTGTGACTAAGCTTGCCCAGAAGCCCGACTATCTGTTCACGCTTACTCAGGTTTTCATCAACATCGCTCTTGGGTGAACCTTTCTTCTTATCTTTCGACTTGTTCTCTTTCTTGCTTAGTTTGCTGCTAAACTCAGAACTTTCAATCAGGGAATTCAATTGAGTCTCCACTAAACAAAAGAGAGAAAAAAAAGAGAAAAAAAATCCCAATCATTCTTATATATTAATGAGTTAAAAAAAAAAACACAGATAGATATAACGTCATAGCTCTAAGGCAAAATAAATCGTTCATTCTGATTGGCCATTAAAATAATGAGGGAAATTCACATAGAAAATGAAAGAACGATCAAGAATAATAAACATTTAAACTAAAATTGTTACAGGTTTACATTAGGGGTGGGACGTAATGGGTGAAAATTTCAGATTCATGCGAGTAGTATTTTTTTGTGTTCATTTATACATAAATAACACTAAACAATCAAACATTTTGCAAAATTCAGAAGGTGCACACCACTAATTTTTGGCTATTTTACATTCATGAAACCCCTTTCACAGGTTGAAAATGGTCCTAAATTAAAGTACTATATCAGATTTAACCATCTATATCCATTCATAGCTTTTGAGGATGTTTTAGGACCGGCAATGTCGCATGAAACCACTTTTTCACCGAAAAAATGATGAATTTTGAGTTTCGTGGAGCCCTAACGGCTATTTTTGGCCTGCACCTTCTGAATTTTGCAAAATTTTCAAAATGTTTGATTGTTTAGTGTTATTTATGTATAAATGAACACAAAAAAATACTACTCGCATGAATCTGAAATTTTCACCCATTACGTCCCACCCCTTCTGAATTTTGCAAAATTTTCAAAATGTTTGATTGTTTAGTGCTATTTATGTATAAATGAACACAAAAAAATACTACTCGCATGAATCTGAAATTTTCACCCATTACGTCCCACCTCTAATTACAGTACAACTGAAAAGACACTGTGTTTCGATATAAACTTTCCACTAAAAATAATATTTTTATTGAATAAATTATTTGAGTTATCGCCAAAAGCAGGCATTTAGGAAGAAATCTTTTTTTTCTTGAAATAACGCACATAGAAAAAATTTGTCTAACCGCTATGAAAAAAATGATGAGATACTTAAATAAATATCATTACCCGGATGTAAGTCTCACAAGGATGGGTAAGAGTTATTTCCTTTCCAGTGTAAACTTTTAAATGTATTTAAAAATAGATTCAAACAAAGGGTTATCATTTTATACGTTGGCAGGCGGATTAGGAATACAAACAGCGCTTCCGGGCAGTTTAGGAGATAAAGAGTTAAAATAATTATAATTAGACACTTTTTAGTAACAGATAAATAAATTCATAGGCTTACCTTTTGGTGTTTTTTGACTGGACACTGACAGCCTGCGTTTTTTGGCCACAGGTTCATTGACCACAACACCATTTGCTTTGCCGTAGTCTTTTATCCATCGCTGAAAAATAATATTAGAGAATAATTTGTTAAAGAAAGATACTTTTTGATGCATTTCTGTTTTTAAAAATGCTGTCCAAAAGCAAATAGAAAGAAATTAGTATCAGCAGCTTTTTATTTTATCAGCAACTAGTATAGATACACCCAGGGAACACTTCTGTGTACTCCTGCTCCCAGCCCTGAACCCCACATTACCATTATTTTTTAAAATAAAGAAAAAACATTATCTTTAATTTTTATGGATATCCAGCATGGACATAGAGCCCACAACATTATTGTAAAATCTTCTAATCATTTCTATTATTTGGACTCCTATACAAATATAGACATACACATCTTTATCCTTCGTGTCTGCTTATTTACTGAACATTTTCTACCAAAGAACACAAGTTGTATAAACTTTACCCAATGAACATTTCTTCACTAAAACTGACTTTTATATTCATGTAAAATTGTAGTTCTATAAATGTTTTGTTGATTAATCATGTTTTCCTTCATTTTTCATTTACAAAACTCTATTCATGTTAAGTTAGCACTTGCTAGTTGGTGACCCTAATATTTCCTCAAATGTTTATTTAATTTATATTTAATATGCATACATGCACGCCCGTTTCCTTACACCACCATAAGGTTATGCATCATATAGTTCGAAAAGTTTAACGATTTATAAACCAACCTATCTTACTAATAAGCTTATTAACTTAGCTTATCTATTAACAAACATCCTGATTTGACACATAAACTTTTGGTTATCTACAGAATGGTCGCTAGAAAAGTGGGAAATTTGTCAAATGGTAATTTATTTTGACAACGAATAACTTTTATAAAGTTTTTCAAAGACAATTATCAAGGGAGGCGCGAGAGCGCTCTATCCCTTAATAGAATCATGAATGGCCTATGCTTTACTTCTCATTTCTTTGATCAATCATAACTACAAAAACCAATAAACCAAATTAGTTAAAATTTTGCACACAATTTTCATTTGATAGGTTCTATAAGTGTGTAGAATTTCAGCATCATTAGTCAAGGCAACCCAGAGATCCAGAAAGTTCAATCATGAAATCATGTTATATGTGCCACCCTGTATCTCATCAACTATTTGATGGATTCAGCTGATTTTTGGCAGAGATAGAGGTTCTAGGGTCTAGTTAATGGCATTTTAATTTCAGTTTACCATATACCTTAGTTTTCCAGAAAATTCCAAAAAACCTTTAAAATGACCAGTATTCATACACTTTATTCTATATCTTATCGACCATTTGATGGATTCAGCTGATTTTTAGCAAAGATAGAGGTTCTAGTGTCTAATTGATGGCATTTTAATTTCAGTTTACCATATACCTTGATTAGTCAAACTACCAACTATATCAGTTATGAGAAGGCATTGTATTGAGGCATAGCCTTTACAAAAGTAGTGACATTCCATGATAAATGCCAGTATACTGAAATCATATGCCCTTAATAGGGTTAAGATGAAAATTCATATACACTAAATGTACAAAAGCAAGGAAATTCCCAAATGTTTACACTTTTATTGTCATTAAGGGTATGCGAGCACAACAGGGCTATGTATTTTACTTGTAGAAATTTTTCTTCAGCGCACCTCACACACTTCATCCACTTATGCTTAGAAATTTATACTGTAGTGATGTGATAATGAAATGGTTTGGTTGATATGTAGTCATACCCTTAATGACAATAAAAGTGTAAACATTTGGGAATTCCCTTGCTTTTGTACATTTAGTGTATATGAATTTTCATCTTAACCCTATTAAGGGCATATGATTTCAGTATACTGGCATTTTTCATGGAATATTATAATACACTCACAGATGCTCAAAATGTCGTCCGTGCAAATCGAAGAAATGAATGAACCAGACGGAATAAAATTTAAACAAAATAAAATTTACACAATAAAATTTAAACAAAATAAAATTTAAACAATAAAATTTAAACAAAATAAAATTTAAACAATAAAATTTAAACAATAAAATTTAAACAATAAAATTTACACAAAATTTAAACAAAATAAAATTTAAACAATAAAATTTAAACAAAATAAAATTTAAACAATAAAATTTACACAATAAAATTTAAACAAAATAAAATTTAAACAATAAAATTTACAACCACAAATTTCCTGCTTTTCTAGCAACCAGCTTGTATTAACAAGTCAAAAATGCAATGTGTTGTATATGTATCTAGGTTCGTATTTTTAAGGTGTGAGTCTGCTTTTAACCCAGGGATTCTTAAAACAGGCTGCCATTGGAACTTAAAGATTGGAACATACAATGCCAGAACCTTATCTTCAGACATGCACATAGAAGGACTGGAGGATGAGCTGTCCAGAATAAACTTTGACCTCATCGGTATTAGCGAAATCAGAATCAAAGGAGAGGGCTGTATAACCCTCAACAAAAGTGGCCATAACTTATCCTACAAAGGTGGAGACACCTGTCACCGTGGCGTTGGCTTTGTAATACACAAGAACACCGCAGGCAACGTTATCAACTTCAAAAGCAAGTCTGATAGATTAACCCAAATTACCATAAAAATCAGTGCCAGATATCATCTCAACATTATACAGGCATACCTCCCAACCACCAGCAACACAGATGAGGAAGTCGAAGCCACTAATGAGGAAATCGGCGACCTTATAACAAATAACAAAGCCCATTATAACATGGGTGACTTTAACACTAAAGTTGGGAGAGGGAAATCGGGCAAGTCCAGTACTGGTCAGTTTGGTCTTAGAAAACAAAATACCAGAAGAGATGTTCTTATCAATTTCTGTGAGAGACATCAGCTGAAGATTATGAACACATTCTTCAAGAAAAAGGTCAGCCGACGCTGGACTTGGATTTCCCCAAACAGAACCACAAAGAACAATATCGATTACATACTAACTAATAAACCCTAACCCACACACCTTTACAAATGTCTCAGTCCTTAACAGATTCAACACTGGGAGTGACCACCGCCTGGTACGAGCCTAGAGGGTTGATGTAAGTGTTAATATTTCAAACCGCACTCTGTCTCTTTTAAAAAAAAAATGTATTTATTGATAAAAATGATTAGTACTAAGAAGATATCAGATACATCTAAGAGACTTTCTGGCACCTATGAAAAACGCATTTCCAAATAAAAACTATTGCTGATACTTACGTATCAGGCGAAAATAAGTATCCTCACCAAAAATTCGGAAAAATAATCAAGCAAAATTTTAATTAAAAATAAACACCAGTTTCATCGTATTTTGCCAACCGTCATTCATTTATTACTTTTTATATGACAGACTGAGTTATGTACCCCTGATTTAGGTGTTTTTCGCTCAAATCAATAGCGGAATCGTAAAAAACGCTTTTTATTTTGAATTAAAATTCTAGCCAATAATTTTTTGCTAATTTTTTATGTAGATACCTATTTTTTTGCCTGATATGTAAGTATTTTATTTACCTTCTCTCGAAGAGGTTAGACGCAAGGTTAGGTGTGGGTTTTGATGAAAGTGTTTCTGTGGAACGAACTGGATTCGAACCCGGCACCCCCAGGTCCTCAGTCTGCGCCGTTAACCACTCAGCCACCGTGCAATCCATCAAAGAGTTTTCCGGTCAATTTATTTGGAACTGCGATTTTCACCTGCGTTTTTCATATGTGCCCTTATCTGTATAAGCACCGACTTTCTTTTCATCAACAACGCTTATATTAACTGTCTTTTGAAAACGCTCTCATGTTTTCACATCTCCAGCAGCGTTAGGTTAAATTGTATGTTTGAATTGCAAAGAAAATGTCTCTTTAAAAAAAAATTTTTTTTTATTACTAACAGAGATTTATAGTCTGCGTGTCTATTATGTTTGTATTACTGTTAAATATAAGGAATTTCTTCAGATCAGTCTCTAAAAATTGTCGACTTTTCGAGTAAAATATTTATATATATAGATTGAAAAGTTTGAAAAGTCACACATGGAAGCGTTGGTGAAATAGCTATAATAAGGAGAATACTTTGAAAAAATATTTTGAAAACCTGGACAACGCAATATATTTGTTTTTCAAAATAAATTATTCATTTACTTTAAAAACTTGAGTACTTTCGGTGATATACACCCTTGTCAAAAGAATAAGCATATTTATAATAAGCATATTTATATATATATATATATATATATATATATATATAATATAAATATTATATTGCAGAATTTTTATTCTACACTATATACAGATTTTCTTTTACTTAACCCGAGGTTAAAAAGCAAAGCAAGTATTTGTTTATGTGTCTGCATTTAGCTATAAATTCTTGTTTTTTTTAAAACATTATATATATATATATATTCCGATCACTGAAGTTAAGCGACGTTGAGTCTAGCCAGTACTAAATGGGTGACCATTTGGGAATACCAGGTGCTGTATGTGGCCTGGAAGGGACATGGGCTCCACCAGGTTCTATCATGCCCACTGAAAAGTCATGACAGATAGAGTATCTGTAGGACTCCCTGACGACATCCCTTGACGTTATAGGCTATGGATGGATAGATTGATATATATGTGTGTGTGTGTACGGACAGAAATGAATGTAGCAATCTTTCGTCTGAGTTGGGTTATAACCTACCTTTACTCTAGCAGGTGAAATTCCAATACACTCTGCAGTCTCTTCGATCAGTTTGTAACATTCGCGAGTGACAGAAACCATTCCCACTCTCCATTGAGACTCCAGAAAGGCAAGCTGCGTTTCGTTAAATTCTGAACATCTACGGACGGGTCTCCTTTCAGAAAGATCAAGCTGAAACATAAACATTTTTTTTAATTAAAAACAAAAAAAAAACAAAACCCCAAAAAACAAACAAACATTATAAATTGAAATTTCAAAGATATTAATCTCCATATGAGATAGCGACAAATATATTACGAACAGATTTTGTTTGGGTACTAATTGGTCACCACTTATCAAGGCCAAAGGCCACTTGAGGATAAGAGTCATGAGATGGAATGATTGTCAGTTGAGTGATGAAGAACCTCATGAGAGGATTGAGGATAACAAGCCGCGCATGTGTGGTCCCCCTCTGTATGTGACTCGATGTGGCGTGTGTAAAATGCAATAAATTTGGGCAATTTGGGGCATTTTTGACCCCCTGGGGGCACGAACCAAAATTTTCTGAGGTCAAGGATGCTCATTTTATATCCAGAACAATTGCCTCTACATTTTGGCCAAGTTTCAGAAAAATTGAATAGATGGATCAAACGTTATGGGAGAAAAGGTCATTTTTTGCCATTTTGGGGGCTTTTGATTTTTTCCAAGGTCAGCAATACTTATTTTCTATTAGGAACAATTGCCTCCACATTTTGGCCAAGTTTCAGAGAAATTGAATGGATGGATGAAAAGTTATGAGGCAAAAAAATGTCATTTTTTGCCATTTCGGGGCCTGTTGAATGTAATACAACTTTCAAAAGGTATGGATTCCTTCATTTTTGACCCATTTATGGTTTGAACAATAAAACTGTTTTTTTTCTAAAAATTCATTTACGAAAAAAAAAAAAAAATTTTTTTTTTTTTACAAAAATCGTTACTAGCATTAAATTATTATAAAGGTTGCTATAGCATCAAACAAAATACCCAAACCCTTTATCTACTCAGTATTTTCACTTTTGAACCCACCTTCTTCATTCTTTATAAAGAAAAATGGATACATTTTGGAAAAATAATTCAACAAAGAAATATGTCATTAAAAATCGTAACAGTTATGGTCATCATAATTCAACGGTGGCAAAAGATTTCTTTTGTTGAAAATCCAACAATTATAAATAAATAAATAAATCTAACATATAAAGTTATCAAATAGCATTGCATCTGACACATAGATATTTGATTCTGCCTAACTAATTTGTCCTTTTTTCCCCCCGTTCAAGCATGTTTTTTACAATACCAAAATGTTTTTATCTTCAGTTTGTCAAAAAAAAAAAAAATAATTAGAAAGATTGTTATGATAGTGAAAATTTTAAACAATGACTCAAATAATGTAAGAGAGATAAATGTTTGCAACTTAAAATATGATTATCTCCCTTGCATTAATTGTAGTTATTACTGAGCATTTTCTTTCATCTCTTCTCTTTAAAAATGTGCAACCAATGTATGCTTAGAAAATTGTTTCTCAATAAAATGTATAGCTAATTAGAGTGTAGTATATCAGGTGACATCTAACATATACCGTTATATTGTCTGATGTTCAAAGTCCGACCCAAATAGTCTTTAAGCTGAAAAATCAATTTTTTTTTCTTACAAGCCAATTTTCATTGGTTATTGTTGTACCATGTTATTAGCAATATAATAATGTACTTTGCTACAATTTATTTTTAAAATTACTTAGTCCGACGCAGACCACTGATAATATGAAACATTTTTAACTCATGACTGAAAAAATAAAAATCAGCAAGGAGATTAACTCATAGTTTCTTTTATTAAAAAAAATAATAAGAGTCGTCTCCTTTACAACTAAAATGTTATTTGTTTTTCTGTATAAGTTCAAAAAACGTGCAAACAAATAAAAATTAAAAACTAAAAAGACTTAATTGCATCCCGGGCAACGTCGGGTCGGAACAGCTAGTTAAATTTATAAACGAAATTGCCAAATTGTCTCAAATCTATTAAGTTTTTTTTCTTCACAAAAATGAAATTTTAATCTAAAATCAATGCTTATGAAAAAAAAAAAAAAGAAGATTTGCACCATTAGTTTCTAGAAGTTAAAAAGTTCCAGAATTTTATAATATGTTCCCACATGGGAACGTTGCCAGGTTAAAATGTTAGATGAATATTGATTAAATGTTTCACTCTGATTGTCAAAGTTTCAATCCCTTTTAAAAATCGGTAAACAAGGGAGTAAAGAGATTACGTTATTTTAGTCCCTTAGTTCTCTGTGGTTGGTCTCCCATGAAAATAGGGCTCTGTGTGACTTGACCCACAAACGGACCCTTCAATATGAGACAAGTGGTTTGTGATACAGGCTTTATGATTGCAGACAATGTGTGTGCTGCTGCTGATGATCTTATTTAGACCCCTTTTTCTCTGCAACCACCACCACCATCATCACATGAAGGAAAGACCAGGATCTTTCAAACACGCATGTGTGCGCGTGTTTAAAAACAGACAGTGTCGCTTCAGTGTGTAAGAACAAAGTAGAACTGGATAGAAGAAATCCTGGTCAGTCCCATCGAGAGAATTCATGATATAAAAACTATTCACACTTCAGTTTGAAATAGTATTTTCTTTCACTAAACAGGTTTTATTTTTTATTGGTTTTATTAGATGCATTGTTCACAAAAGGGTGCCATTTAAAAAAAAAATTTTCTTTAGAAAAAACAAAGTAGATAAGTTAATTTGTAATGATGATTGGTTAATTTGTAATGATGATGGGTTAATCTAAAAATGAAACAATTTCACCATTATATTTAGTTAACATTTTAATTATTTCTCGAAACGATTTGTGCAGAGGAAATAAGAAAAACATTTCTTCTCTGTACGTTTATATGGATTTGTGAACAGTATGCTTTTTTTACAGACTAAGAAATTAATTTATACGGATTTGTGAACAGTATGCATTTTTTACAGACTAAGAAATTAATTTATACGGATTTGTGAACAGTATGCATTTTTTACAGACTAAGAAATTAATTTATACGGATTTGTGAACAGTATGCATTTTTTACAGACTAAGAAATTAATTTATACGGATTTGTGAACAGTATGCATTTTTTACAGACTAAGAAATTAATTTATACGGATTTGTGAACAGTATGCATTTTTTACAGACTAAGAAATTAATTTATACGGATTTGTGAACAGTATGCATTTTTTACAGACTAAGAAATTAATTTATACGGATTTGTGAACAGTATGCATTTTTTACAGACTAAGAAATTAATTTATACGGATTTGTGAACAGTATGCATTTTTTACAGACTAAGAAATTAATTTATACGGATTTGTGAACAGTATGCATTTTTTACAGACTAAGAAATTAATTTATACGGATTTGTGAACAGTATGCATTTTTTACAGACTAAGAAATTAATTTATACGGATTTGTGAACAGTATGCCTTTTTTACAGACTAAGAAATTAATTTATACGGATTTGTGAACAGTATGCATTTTTTACAGACTAAGAAATTAATTTATACGGATTTGTGAACAGTATGCATTTTTTACAGACTAAGAAATTAATTTATACGGATTTGTGAACAGTATGCATTTTTTACAGACTAAGAAATTAATTTATACGGATTTGTGAACAGTATGCATTTTTTACAGACTAAGAAATGAATTTATACGGATTTGTGAACAGTATGCATTTTTTACAGACTAAGAAATTAATTTATACGGATTTGTGAACAGTATGCATTTTTTACAGACTAAGAAATTAATTTATACGGATTTGTGAACAGTATGCATTTTTTACAGACTAAGAAATTAATTTATACGGATTTGTGAACAGTATGCATTTTTTACAGACTAAGAAATTAATTTATACGGATTTGTGAACAGTATGCATTTTTTACAGACTAAGAAATTAATTTATACGGATTTGTGAACAGTATGCATTTTTTACAGACAAAGAAATTAATTTGAAAGTTCAGTTATCTCCCTTATAAAAAAAATAGGACCCTATTGTGAACACTTGTGCATCCAGGCATCTCTGTAAAAAGATCTATCTGTTCATCAGGTTTTTAGCTTCTTATTGTTTTACATGTGTCCGTGCAGCTTTATAAAGAGGCTCTGTCTGTCGGTCCATATTTCTGTCATGCATAAGTTTGAAAGAGCATTTTCATTGCCAAATTCATGAAATAAAAACAGTTAAATTGTAAACACTATCAGCGTGAAAGCAAATTATTCTGTTACATACGAACGATAACTTCTTGCGTGGAATGCAGTGAAGTGATTTTAGCTTTAATTCTTATATGTTTGCACATTTTTTAGACTTAAGGTAAACAACATATTCTTCAAGTTCAAATGAGTTATCCCCTGGGCTGTTTTTTTATTTTCAGGTGATTATTTAAGAATATTTGACTAAGTAATTTTAAAAATAAATTATATCTATTGCCAATGACACAGTACAACAATAAAAAATGAAAATTGGTTTGTTAGAAGCAAAGTTTTATTTGTCAGTTTAGATGCTATTTGGGTCTGACTTTGAAAATCCGACAAGATAACTTTATATGTTACAAGTGCAGAGATTGAACCTTCACGGTAAGACTTTTTTGGTGATTAACATTATCGGCCAAATTAATTTCTTCTATGTTATTATCACTAGAAATGCTAGAGTAGGTCCTTTTGTTTCAACTCTACATTTCTAGTCATCAACATTTTGGCCAAGATCAAAGTGTAGTATCTGTTTCGACAGATACTACACCCTATAGACCGGTACCGTCTTGGCCTTCGGGCCTTGATTCCGCCTTTCTGTGGGTTTGTCCTGTGCAGTTCTAGGAGGTCCACCCTCCCAGGCTTTGCCTTCTCACCCTTTGAGAAGGGGTTAGTTTATTGCTAATCGCCTGAGGCGCCCCTACCAGGGAATGTCGACGGGGCTGCCCAGGCATTTTTCGTAGGCCACAAAGGTCGCTGAACAAAGATGGTCTATGTTAGGCCATGTCCTATGAATGGACCCTGACACTCCCGCACAGAGGGCACTAGACTTTGCCGTTACTGGCTCCGAGCCTACCAACCGCGACTAGGACGGCACTGCACAAATCTGCTGGGCACACTACGTGCTGACCTCAAGCAGGCGGGACTAGGACTACTACGTACAGCGAAACAACTTCATTGCCTACAACAACTTGCGCATGACAAGGCCAGATGGCCGGGGACTAGCATGGAGGACTGATTGCAGCTACGGGATGTCATTTGACTACTGTAGCCGCAGAACACATTTTTAAGAAGAAAGAAGAGTGCTCTTCATTCTCTAGGGCGCTGGCTTTTCAACCCCCACTTTCCCGACCTTGTGTCACATCTTACCGCTGTGGAAGGAAGATAAATTTTATCAACATTGACATCTTTATAGAGTCAGTAAGATAACAGGGTTGCCAAATTAGATTTAAGTTTTTAATAATAAAATTTAAAAATTCCAGATGTAACTTTTCAGTCAATGGTGGTTGTGAGACTGCTGCTATTGCCCGATGTAAGTCTGCCTGGAGTGGCTTTAGAGAACTCCTGCCAATTTAAACAAATAAGCATCTGGCGATCACAACTAGAGGACAGCTGTGTGAGGAGTGTATTGCTTTATGGTTCTGAAACATGGGCTGCATCGGCGAGCACTATCAAGAGACTGAAGCGTAACAAAAGAGCCATGATTAGATGGATCTGTCATGTCAGGCCGGAAGACGACACTCTTCAAAACTTTTCTCTAGGGTTCGTATACGGGAAATAATTGATGTCCTTAAGCTGGGCAGGATGAGATGGCTTGGCCATGTCGAGCGAAACTTCAGCTGGATCTCCCGGATAAGAAACATGTCCATCGCATGAAGTCGGCAGGTTGGAAGACCAAAGCTTTCTTGGGATGAGCTGTGTAAACCTGGGGATTATAAACTTAGATCCTCGTGACTGCCGAGCCTGAAGTGGAGGACTTTGATCAAGACTGACAGGCAGGTCCCACCCTCTTATAGAAGACTAATCAAAGGCCTGTTCAAAAATAAATCGGATGATGATGATGGATGATGGAGTGATGATGATGGATGATGATGATGATGATGATGGATAATGTGGATAATGATGATGATGGATGATGGATGATGGATGATGATGATGGATGAGGATGGATGATGATGATGATGATGATGAACTTTACCATCACTGAAAAAGTAAGTAGAGTATAGAAATCCTGAGGAGGCTTATTGTCACTCAAATGTCAGAAAAAGCCAACAGCCATTATCAGTGAGAATCCATTTAAAACAGAAAAGAAAATTCTCAAATATGGGAAGACTTCTGTTTTTTTATCTACTAAGAAGTCACCACTTGTCAAGGCCCAAGGGCCACTCAAGGATAAAGGTTAATGCGTGTCAGATGAATGGTGAGACAACACTGTCAGGATTGGTAATGCTGATTGAAACTAGGCAGAACCTGATTATCAAAGAGGATGTTAACATTGGACTTGAAAACGACAAGGTTGTAGTCAGCTGGAAAGCAGCCCGTGGTAATGTGTTCCACAGATGGGTAGTTCTTGGAAAGACACTTTGCTCATGGAAGCTCCGTTTAGATTTAGGTACACAGAGGAAGAGAGGAAAATTATTTACAGTGGTTCTAGCAAGATGAGTTTTTGCTGTGAATGTTTTAACGGGGGGGGGGGGGAATCATAGATTGAAGCTCAGTCTAGCACCTGCCATGAAAATAACGGTAGAGTAGAGAGAGACTAGCTACATCTCTTCTGTGAGAAAGAGACTGTAGCCATTGGTGATATTTGGGATGCCTTACGTGCTCAGCGTCTCAAATGGTTTAGGCATGGACAACGTGCCACCCCCTGCATCAACTCAATAACACGCATGGATACCCTAGGCACGATAATTGACACTGCTACCTCAACTGTTCTACATCTACTAACCACAACACTCATCCATTCTTTCAATGTGGCAAAACCAACAAAGACTCCTGTTCTGCACACACCTTCCTGGCTTGAGTGCGTATGAAGTGACGTGACTGCTTGCACCATGACTGGTATATCAACCCTTTGGATCGGACCGCATGGAGAGCAGGCGTAAGACGTTGTCTGGTGTTGTATCAAAACTTGATGATGACAATAGCCACAAACACTAAATAACTGTCAATCAGTAGAATATTAAATCCATAGGACTGTGTGTGCAGAACAGGAGTCTTTGTTGTTTTCACTACATTGAAAGAATGGATGAGAGTGTTTGGGGTTAGTAGATGTAGAACAGTTGAGGTAGCAGTGTCAATTGGCAGGGGAAGGCTAAGGAAACCATGAGGAAATAATAAGGATGGATTTGAGAGAAAAAGGAGTAAATAAAGACTGACCCAGAGATAGGTTAATTTGGGAGACAATTTCTAAAAGCCTTCTAACATATGTCAGCATGTAAAACATGTTAACCCGAATATGATGATGAATTAAGGTTTTAAACAATTTATGATAGCCACACATGCTAAATAACTGTCAACCAGGCTTTCAATAAGTTTTAATAGCCACACATACTAAAAAACTGTTAACTGGGTTTTAAACAATTTATGATAGCCACACATGCTAAATAACTGTCAACCAGGCTTTCAATAAGTTTTAATAGCCACACATACTAAAAAACTGTTAACCGGGTTTTAAACAATTTATGATAGCCACACGTGCTAAATAAGTGTCAACCAGGCTTTTAACAAGTTTTAATAGCCACACATAGTAAAAAACTGTTAACTGGGTTTTATGATAGCCACACATGCTAAATAACTGTCAACCAGGCTTTTAACAAGTTTTAATAGCCACACATAGTAAAAAATTGTTAACTGGGTTTTATGATAGCCACACATGCTAAATAAGTGTCAACCAGGCTTTTAACAAGTTTTAATAGCCACACATAGTAAAAAACTGTTAACTGGGTTTTATGATAGCCACACATGCTAAATAACTGTCAACCAGACTTTCAATAAGTTTTAATAGCCACACATACTAAAAAACTGTTAATCAAGTTATGGCCACAGTTTCTAAATAACTGTCAATCCGACGTAAAATAGGATTTTAGAGATTATTATTGTGTAATTATTTCTTTCAGTTTATAAAGAATAAAAGAAAAAAGAACAGACGAGATTTGATAGAAGAAATTGCTGCCTCACAAATATAACTTATATTTTAACGTAAAACTGTATAAATTCTAAGCTAGGTAAAATCGAAATGCAGAAAAAAGCCACATATCATATAACAAATGTAAAAAAAAACACATTAAAGGCAGAAGTTAAAGCACATTAGTGGGTATCAATTTTAAATAGTTTTAATTGAATCACACTAACCCTAACCCTAACACAATTATGATTAGAAATCTATCATGAATTTACACGCACAAAAGTTTTCCTTTTTTCTTCTACAACAAAATACCAACTTTCACTAACCTACCAATATTTTATATCTGGTAAGAATAGAATTACGTGACAAGCAAGTGATAAAACTATTAATTAATCATCTAATTTTACACACACACACACACACACACACACACACACACACACATGTATAGGAGAGTTTGAATTACCTACTGGAGAGTTTGAATTACCTACTAGACACCATCCTCGAGTGTCTTCGTCCTCTCTGTATAAGGGTTTGTCAGGAAAACCTGACATGAGGATACTTCACCTTACAAGTAAACCCTGACCAAATATTCAAAATAACATAGTATTCAATACCCAAATAAGATCCCCTCAACACGGCTATACACTTGCTCATATGAGGAATAGTGCACCTTCTCCTGGTGATGTTACCTCAAGTAACAACATTTAGTTGGATACTCCACCAGACTAGATGAATTCTCGTCCTGGAATCCGGTAAGACCAATAGACCATAAGAAAGAGATACTATAAAATAATTAACTGGTCAATTGGGGAGAAGAAAATGAATGTTCTTCACTTCTTTACTAACTCAACGTTTAAGAGATGAAGCAAAACTTTAATAGAATATTCGAATGCCTATGTATCTCATATAGAAATCAAGTGTTAGCCCCGGGAAGGGGCCCCCTTGATTTCTGAGAACTTTGACTGAAATAAAATGAAACAAAAGAGAAAATGTATATATACTAGAAAAATACCCGTCACAGGATGGGTAAAATTAATTCCCCAAACAGAACAGTTTTGCACCTTACGAAGATTAAAATCAAGATATGATACTAAACCTTTTGTCTAGAATCCTTAGTACATGATTTTGATTCTAGAAAATGCCTGAAGTTTAAGGGAAATCTTGCCTAATTGGTGTCTAATGACTATGGATCAAATTCAATGCAAATCTGAAATATTTTAATTTCCAAATGGGAAGTTGTGTCCATATTATGCCCACTAAACTTCGTTAAAATACTGCAAAGAAACTGAAATTTTGGAAATATTTATTAATTGATGTCTAATATTAAAATTTCACAAAAATCGGAGGGATCTGAATTTTCACAAAGGGCTTTCACTCTCTTTTTACAAAACTAAATATAGCCCACATTACGACCCCTAAAGCCTAGCAAATTTATATAGATAGAGATATGTGTATGCGTGAATTTAGAGAAATAATGGATTTCAAATTCAACAGTCTATATTTAGAGTAAACGTGGCTTTTGTTTCTTTTAATGGATACCCGTGGTTTGTCTAGACAATTTCCGTATCATCTAAATCAGGGGTGGGCAACCTCCGCGTCCGGCCCACCACACCCTGCTATGCTTTATTATTGCAATCCGGCCCGCAGACCTCCCAGTAAAACTCATATCATTTTGTGACATAGACGTAAAAGTAGGTTTCACTTAAGATTTACAGTGGGATAAAAATGTATAAATATCAGCGAGCGATGATGCATGTATATTTCAATTTTATTTAACTATTAAGAGATAAAAAGAGAAAGAAAGAGGCAAAGAGGAAACGTGAGACGAGGAAAGGGAATGAAACATAGAACCTATGTGAGGTGTGTCAAAACGAATACTGGATCAACTTGCTACTTCCACCGTCATTATTTTTGATGATTCCAAAATGGCTCTTCGTCGGCGCCTTTTATAACATCACATACAGAAGTCTCTTGAGAAAAAATATCAGATTTGTAGAGTGTTCAATGCAATTTTTGTACAATTTATGCATGTAAACAAAATATAGTAATTCTGAGATTTCATTTTTCACTCCGGCCCGCGATCTTCTTCCAAAAGTCTCATCTGGCCCTCACTCTGAAAAGGAAACCAGCCCCTGATCTAAATGGAGAATAATTATCTGCGGGGCTGGAACACATAAAAAACTCATATAGAATTCGAACCCGTTTCTAAGAATAGAGACCACTTTAAGCCAGCATCATGTTAACCACTTGACTACAGAGAATCCTATAATTAGCGAAGATCAAAATAATACCGAAGTATTCCCCCTTCACTCGATTAGGAAGGGACTTACGGAGTAATGGCAATAGAGGTAAACATCAAACTCACCCGCATGGCTCTTGTTCTTCGTCCTCTATAAACATCTGATGAATATTCCATATTTGGTGTCGACAGTGTTCGATCATGTATATTTCCATCTGTGTCACTCAGAATGTCTTTGGATTTGGAAGAATCATGGCCTTTGGTTTTAACAGGTGACCAGATGGGTTTGCGGATCTGAGAATCTGTTAACAGACAAAAAAAAAGGGGGTTGAATTAGTTATAAGCAATGGAATAAAAAAAAGTATTTGGTAGCGTTATGTATCCCTGTAATAGGGATTATGGATGCTGTCAACTTCAGGTTGAAGCCGGATAATTCCTTCGGACAGGTAACTGGAACATGTTCCTACATAAAGGAATAGAGCATGAACATGGTTCAGCTCAAAATATATTTTAGTAATCAAGGTTAATACAGTGTTCGCTTTTTTATATATATATATATATCAAGGGAGGCACGAGAGCGCTCTCTCCCTTAATAGACTTCAAGAATGGCCTATGCTAGAAATCTTATTTCTTTGATCAGTAATAACTCAAAAACCAATAAACCAAATTAGTTAAAACTTTGCACAAAATTTTTATTTGGTAGGTTCTATAAGTGTGTAGAATTTCAGCATCATTAGTCAAGGCAACCCAGAGATCCAGAAAGGTCAGGCATGATTTTGTGTGATCCGTGTGTACGTACATGCGTATGTGCCACCCTGTATCTCATCAACTATTTGATGGATTCAGCTGATTTTTGGCAGATAGAAGTTCTAAGGTCTAGTTGATGGCATTTTAATTTCAGTTTACCATATACCTTAGTTTTCCAGAAAATTCAAAAAAACTTTAAAAATGACCATTGTATTGAGGCATAGCCTTTACAAAAGTAGTGACATTCTATGATAGATGCCAGTAAACTGAAATCATATGCCCTTAATAGGGTTAAGATGAAAATTCATATACACTAAATGTACAAAAGCAAGAAAATTCCCAAATTTTTACACTTTTATTGTCATTAAGGGTATGCGAGCACAACAGAGCTATGTATTTTACTGGTAGAAATTTTTCTTCAGCGCACCTCACACACTTCATCCACTCATACATAGAGATTTATACTGTATGATCTGATAATGAAATGGTTTGGTTGATATGTAGTCATACCCTTAATGACAATAAAAGTGTAAAAATTTGGGAATTTCCTTGCTTTTGTACATTTAGTGTATATGAATTTTCATCTTAACCCTATTAAGGGCATAGGATTTCAGTATACTGGCATTTATCATGGAATGTAACTATGGATCCATTTTCCTCAACTATAAGTTGCCTCTGACTGGATCATCCCGACAGGGAGTATGAGTGTCACCTCTATTTATCTTTACAGAATATGAATCCTCACTAAAAGTTATTCAGCAACTGTACTCACTTCCAATATGTCTTTGTCATTTGATTTAAACCAACCAATCAGAGATCTACACTTGGGGTCATAGTTGAACTTAGATGTCAGACCTTTTCAATCATACCTGATAATTTGATCTACACTTAACTCTAAAATCATATTACTGCTTAGTAATATAAAAATATATTGATTAGAAGCAGAAACTCGTAACAGACAACGTTGATTCATAAAATTTAGAATAAAACTCAATTTTTAAAGAAAAATTTTTTTGAATCAAACAAATAATTACAAATCACATTTTTTAAATTTTATAAACAAGTGAAGAGTTTGAGAGCACAAAACACGATAAATTCAATTTCTTCAAATATAGAAATTAGATGATAAAAAGATGAATGTTTCAAATCTAGAATTTGACTGAACAACCTTATTTTAATCGAAAACAAGAAAACTAGGCAGATATCACATTATGGAGAAATAAATGATTTTGGGTGTAGTAGTGACAAATTTTAAATAAAGTAATTTTTTTTTAATAAAAAAAATATTTTTTTGTTGTTTTTTTACTAATCAGTCACCACTTATCAAGGCCAAAAGCCACTTGAGAATAAAGGTTAATGAATTTAATAATGAAGAATATTATGAGACGATTGAAAATGACCAATGGGAAATTTTTTTTTTTTTTATTACTTATAGGAAAAGTTTATGACAAGTATTTGTTGACATTTGACTTGATGACGACCATGTTGTAGTCTGTAGGGAAGCCAACTTCTAATTATGGTATTACCAAATTTCCTGACAGTTCTAAATCTATATATACTACTAGCCCTTACAAAATGATGACGTCATCACTCAAACTGAAAAGAGAAAGGAGGGAAGAGATCCTTTACTATATTTTATCTAGATGGCATGTAACCCTTTGGGTCACAGGTCTTTTACTAGTTTGTTTGTCCCTATTCACAGTGGATGACATCATTCATTAAAACATAGGTGGGGATAACCATACAAAATGGTGACGTCATCCATCAGACTAGAGAGAAAGGGGGAAGGGAAGAGAGAAAGAGAGAGAGAGGGGAAGGGAAGAGAGAAAGAGAGAGAGAGGGGAAGGGATAAGAGAGAAAGAGAGAGAGAAGGGAAGGGAAGAGAGAAAGAGAGAGAGGGGAAGGGAAGAGAGAAAGAGAGAGAGGGGAAGGGAAGAGAGAAAGAGAGAGAGGGGAAGGGAAGAGAGAAAGAGAGAGAAAGGGGAAGGGAAGAGAGAAAGAGAGAGAGAGAGAGGGGAAGGGAAGAGAGAGAGAGAGGGGAAGGGAAGAGAGAAAGAGAGAGAGAGAAATATTCATCTCTAGTCAATCAGGATTGACAGGTGAAAAAAAACAACAAAAAAAACAACAAACCAAAGATAACTTATTAGATAGATAAAATTTTGACCATGAACAACTTTAAAAAAATACAAATCTTCTAGTTAGAATTTGTACATTTTAGTTTTTATTATATTATAGACTATTTTAGTTTTTATTATATTATAGACTATTTTAGTTTTTATTATATTATAGACTATTTTAGTCTTTATTATATTATAGACTATTTTAGTCTTTATTATATTATAGACTATTTTAGTCTTTATTATATTATAGACTATTTTAGTTTTTATTATATTATAGACTATTTTAGTCTTTATTATATTATAGACTATTTTAGTCTTTATTATATTATAGACTATTTTAGTCTTTATTATATTATAGACTATTTTAGTTTTTATTATATTATAGACTATTTTAGTTTTTATTATATTATAGACTATTTTAGTCTTTATTATATTATAGACTTTTTTAGTCTTTATTATATTATAGATTATTTTAGTTTTTATTATATTATAGACTATTTTAGTCTTTATTATATTATAGACTATTTTAGTCTTTATTATATTATAGACTATTTTAGTCTTTATTATATTATAGACTTTTTTAGTCTTTATTATATTATAGACTATTTTAGTTTTTATTATATTATAGACTATTTTAGTTTTTATTATATTATAGACTATTTTAGTCTTTATTATATTATAGACTATTTTAGTCTTTATTATATTATAGACTATTTTAGTCTTTATTATATTATAGACTATTTTAGTTTTTATTATATTATAGACTTTTTTAGTCTTTATTATATTATAGACTATTTTAGTTTTTATTATATTATAGACTATTTTAGTCTTTATTATATTATAGACTATTTTAGTTTTTATTATATTATAGACTTACTACTGTGAACACATACAACGAAAAGATAGAAAAATTCTAAGGAAATTGAAAGCTAAAAAAACATTTTTATTTTTTTTACATTTGTCAAAAAACAAACAAGTTTTATTGAATAATTGATAAAAATTTAAAGATTTATTTTGCTAATAAAAAAGGGTTTAGAAGAGTAGGAGGAAAATGAGAAGGAGGTGGAGGAGAGAGAGAGAGAGAGAGAGAGAGAGAGAGAGAGGGGGGTAAATTAGCAGGAGATAAATGAGGATGAGAATGAGAAGGCTGGGGATGATGAGTCTAAAAAGGAGGATAGTAATGAGTAGGAGGTAAATGAGGAGTAGGAGGAGAATGAGAAAGGTAAAAGAGGGGGAGGTGAAGGAGAACGAGGGGGGGGGGAGATAAGAATGAGAAGGTGGAAGCAAGGGTAGTGGGGTTGAAGAAGATAAATGAGAAGGGGTGAAGGAGGAGGAGCAAAGGAGGAGGAGATGGAGGAGAATGCGAAGGAGGTTGGAGTAGAAGAGAGAGCAGCGAAGGAGGAGGAAAAAAAAAAAAGAAAAAAAAAAAAAAGAAGAAAAAAAAAGACACCCTTCAAGTTAATACAACAAAAGACACCTGAAGAAAGCCGGAGAGTATAATGGTCGAAACATTCTGGAGATAACCTTTGGTGAAGATAACAGTCCAAAAAGCCTAAATGATAACACCACCGAATCGTCAAAGAGTTTCCTAAAGAATTTAACCGTTTTATGGTGAAAACCTTAATATATTATGTAAGAAATATTTCAAACGAGTAACCATTGAAATCTTTCTTGGAATTATCTGCCATTATGGGTAAAGTAATAATGAAAATCCAAAGTTTAATGATGAAATCCTTGATTGAAACCATTCCAACCAAAGAGAAACAAATGCCCAACATCTTGACAATATGAGCATAAGCTTTGCCCTGATAAAGTATCGCATACGAGTATAGCAACAAAGAAACGTAGCATTCATTTTGGACCATACCCACAGTGCCGGTTGTCATGGCGACACCAGACAGCAAATCACAAGACGAGACAAGAATAGCAATCTCTTTGGCTCAATGTGTATCAATCCTGATCTGTCTGCTCCAGAAATGGAAATTTAAAGATGCTAGAAAAAGAGGGGGAAAATAATGGTAATTTATGAATTGCCTTTTCGGTTATTTAGTGATCGGATCTTTAAAAAGTACTTCTAATTGTTGCATTATAGTCATAGATCTGATTTATTGTAAAACTAGCAAAGCGAAATGTAAATTCACTAGACCAACTCGACAATCAACTAAATCCCATCCATTCACTGTGGAGGTCCCCAGATGCCGGAGAGCTTTCTACTCCAATAGCTTCTTTCCTCGTGCTGCTGGCCTCTCGAACTCCCTCCCTGCCCCCTGTTTCCCCGACAGTACTGACATGCAGAAATTTAAAACTAGTGTAAACAGACATCTTGCTGCGCAGATCCCAATTTAGGTTGACCCCCCCCCCCCATTCTCTCTTTTTTTATTTTTTCAGTAGCCCCTTACGTCTACAATGGCGGCCTGCCTTGTTTGGGGTGAACTATGTTAAAAAAAAAAATGTAAAAAAAGTACCAATCATTCTAGGGTCATAGCAAAATTGATATTCCCATGTAAATAACAAGTTTGCTATGCACTCTGATACAATCGAAGTATCACTCTCTGGTACATCTGTATGTGATCAGAGTGTAGTATCAGCATTAATAAATAAAATAAACCATTATGCATGCACACACACATATATATATATATATGGATAAAATGATCCGACGTAATGGAAAATGAAAAAGTTAAGCCAAAAACTATATTATTTATGTGCTCATCAACGTTTCGTCTTTATTGTGAGACTTCCTCAGGATGAAGAAAAAAATCACACAAACATCAATTTGATTTGCCTGAAAGCGGCGAACTTCAGCCGGTTTGTGCTTGAAAGAAAAGTAAAAAAAAGTGAGAAAACAGAACAAAACTGCGCGTCAAGCAGCAGCAGTCTATAGAGTTCTTAGGAGGTGGGAGGGATGTGCTGGTTGAGATGAGTTTATTAATTCGGCCTTGAAAGAAGGGTTTTTGTCTGGGTCATCGTGTCAAACGAACGTAAGGGCCGATGTTGGAAGGAGCGAAAGTCTCAGCTAGGGCGTAACAATTAAGTATACACATGTGAAAATCAATGCCACGTTTTGAATTTAAAATATATATATATATCTCTGTCTCATATATATATATATATATATATATATATATATATATATATATATCTGTCTCATATATATATATATATATATATATATATATATATATATATATCTCTGTCTCATATATATATATATATATATATATATCTCTGTCTCATATATATATATATATATATATATATATATATATATATCTGTCTCATATATATATATATATATATATATATATATCTGTCTCATATATATATATATATATCTCTGTCTCATATATATATATATATATCTGTCTCATATATATATATATATATATCTGTCTCATATATATATATATATATCTGTCTCATATATATATATATATATATCTGTCTCATATATATATATATATATATATATATATCTATATATATCTGTCTCATATATATATATATATATATCTGTCTCATATATATATATATATATATCTGTCTCATATATATATATATATATCTGTCTCATATATATATATATATATATCTGTCTCATATATATATATATATATATCTGTCTCATATATATATATATATCTGTCTCATATATATATATATATATCTGTCTCATATATATATATATATATATATATATATCTGTCTCATATATATATATATATATATATCTGTCTTGTCTCATATATATATATATATCTGTCTCATATATATATATATATATATATCTGTCTCATATATATCTGTCTCATATATATATATATATATATATATATCTGTCTCATATATATATATATATATATCTGTCTCATATATATATATATATATATATATATATATATATCTGTCTCATATATATATATATATATATACATATATATATATATATATATCTGTCTCATATATATATATATATATATATATATATATATATATATATCTGTCTCATATATATATATATATATATATATATATCTGTCTCATATATATATATATATATATATATATATATCTGTCTCATATATATATATATATATATATATATATCTGTCTCATATATATATATATATATATATATATCTGTCTCATATATATATATATATATATATATATATATATATCTCTGTCTCATATATATATATATATCTCTGTCTCATATATATATATATATATATATATATGTCTCATATATATATATATATATGTCTCATATATATATATGTCTCATATATATATATGTCTCATATATATATATATATATATATATATATATCTGTCTCATCATGGACTCTCCCGTCGATTTCGACGTATGAGGTCTTGACAACTCAAAATTTGTTTAGTCTACGATGGATGTAGCATGCTTACATTTAATCAATCTGTCTCACATATATATATATATATATATATTTATATATATATATAATGTGTGTATCGAGGTAGCATTTTTTCTCTAAGGCACGTATTATTAAAAATAACCAACAACTCGTGTCTGGATATTTTTGTATGAATCCCTTCCATTTTCCGGATTAAATTCCTAATCTCTAAGCTTTACACATCAAAACAAAAAAAACGGGTATTAACAGGATTAATTTTAACACTAGTACTAATATACTTAAATGTTTATAATACTAAATAAATATAGTTTCGTATTTAAATTTTCCCGCCAAAATTAACTATAAATCCACTCCAGGTCTTTACCTGATTGACATTATTCCCACTGAAGATGGACCCAGATGGGTGAGAAAGTACTTTGCACCTAAAAGAAAATTACGGCAGATTCATCAGCCAATTCTCATCCGAGATTAGGACTTTAATCCAGAAAATGGAAGGGATTCATACAAAAATATCCAAACATGAGTTTTCGGTTACTTTTAATAATATATATATATATATATATATATATATATATATATATATATATATATATATATATATATAGATATGTTTGACAACTGATATAGTTGGGTCCCCTTTTGTATTTTGTGAATTTCCCAGCATTGTATTATTGTTTAATTGTTTGTGTCTTTGAAGCGTCATGTGGTTATACAACAGTTGCCCACTTGTTTTATGTAGTTCTTTGCATTATTGTTGTCCTCTGCAAGATCTTTTAAGCTGCACCGGTTGGGCAGTAGAGGGCAGACAAGGCAGTGTTGCATCGTATGGTCCTCCACTCCACATTCTCAGTTTCGTTTAATATATATATATGCATTAAAAACAAATTTTTTTTATATAAAAAACTGCTAAAAGCTTCAATTTGAATATATATATTGTATACTGATATATATATATATATATATATATATATATATATATACTGTTATAGATATATATATATACTGATGTTATTTATCTACGTGACACAAGGTCGGGAAAGTGGAATTAGATAAGCCAGAGGTGACCACTCTGGCCATTTAAAAATTGCCTGGGCAGCCCCGTCGGCATTCCCCGGTAGGGGCGCCTCAGGCAGTAAGCAATAAACTTACTCCTCCCCAAAGCCTGGGAGGGTGCACCTCCTAGAACTGCACAGGACCAGACAACCCCCAAAGGCCCGGACGATACCGGTTTATTAGGCGGGGTAAAAAACCCTGGTTGAACTGATTATATATATATATATATATATATATATATATATATATATATATATATATATATTATATATACTGATATATGTGATTTTTTGAAAGCTTTCAAAAAATTACATATAAATGCTCTGTACCGTGTAATTGAGTATCACCGAGCTTGTCTTTAATGGAATAATCCCGGTCTTCACTGAATAATCTATTTTCTAAGTGAAACATCCAAATCTATATACTGATATATATATATATATATATATATATATATATATATATATCAAGGGAGGCGCTGAGCGCTCTATCCCTTAATCAAGGGAGGCGCGAGAGCGCTCTATCCCTTAATAGACTTCACGAATAGCCTATGCTGGAAATCTCATTTCTTTGATCAATCATAACTCAAAAATCAATAAACCAAATTAGCTAAAACTTTGCACACATTTTTTATTTGATAGGTTCTATAAGTGTGTAGAATTTCAGCATCATTAGTCAAGGCAACCCAGAGATCCAGAAAGTTCAATCATGAAATCATGTTATCTGTGTGTACGTACGTATGTGCCACCCTGTATTTCATCAACTATTTGATGGATTCAGCTGATTTTTGGCAGAGATAGAGGTTCTAGGGTCTAGTTGATGGCATTTTAATTTCAGTTTTATATATACTAATAAACAATGCTTCAAGCAAACTACATAAACCTCTTTATATATATATATATATAATTATTTTAATTTATATAGACATGTACAAAAAGCTGCTACACTGAAATGTCGATGTTATCGATCAGTAGTTATTAGAAACTAAGATCTCATCAGGTGGAAATGTCTTATTTTTAATAACTACTGATCGATAACATCGACATGCCAGTTTAGCGGCTTTTTTTTTACATGTCTGTATAAATAAAAATAATTATATAAATAGCTCTATTTACTAGTGAGTACTATTATATATATATATATATATATAGGTTCTGAAACAATTGTCGGATACTCAAACTATGTCCATTTTAATATATATATATATATATATATATATATATATATATATATATATATATATATATCAGCATTCCAGCTAACTGTGAAAGTCTCATATTTTTTGCCGATCATTAATATTTATTAAAATGAGCATTGCCTGAAAATTGTAGTCGTTTAGCTCAAGTGGTTCAGTTTTTATGGAATTTTGAATTTTGGAAATTATTTTTCAGATTTTTCCAAGAATTTTAAGCCATTTTTTACTAGCAATATCTCAGAAATGCAATATATTAAGAACTTGAAAATTGGTACATTGAATCTCCTAAAAAAAGTTGGACAAATTTAATTAAGAAAAAAAATTTCTAAAGGTTTTCCAAAAAAAATGGGAGCAAAACTCACCGGAAATGCACTTTGAGCGATTTGAGACACAGGAAATAAACCCCAAAATGCTAAAATCACGGCTTTTTGCCAATTGTCCCCAAAATAGACTTGGAATACTACATGTTGAAGAAATTTGAGGATATTAACGTTTCATAGTCAAAATTTATCACCCTCTGAAAAACTGGGACCATTTGTTGAAAAAATTGATTTTTGATAAATTATAGTTCAAAGGGCATACTAACATAAAAAACAACATTAAGCTCTCACAAATGGTCGCACATGAGGTTACCTATTATTTTGATCTACTTAAAAATGGGGTGTGCCAAAACCGTCTAACAAAAAAGTGTGTCAAACAAAGAGCAGCCAGACATTTGTTGGAGAGGAGTTCAGCCATTGGCCAATGAAAATAATAGCTTGAGAAGGAGCAATAATAACAACGAATCTGATTGGCTAGTTAGCTAGAGTAAACACTACTTATATATAAAAGCAATCGCAAACAATAAATTCATGCATTTAGCCTAAGAATTTCCTGTGCAAATGAAACATGGAGGCCTTTGTATAGCTTACTTGACAGATATATTTTCATACTACTATATATATATATATATATATATATATATATATATATATATTTATGCAAACATTGTTAAAAATAACAGAATCTGTCTGTTTAATTATACCTTTTTTATTTTTTCAATTTTTCTGATGGTCTTTTTTGTATTAAAATCAAAAAATTAATAAATGTTCCATAGGTTTCACATGTTTCACGAACGTTTTTGATTCTTCGTCGAATCATCCTCAGATGTCAAAAGCAAATGAACAAAAAAGCTGGAGTAAGAAGAGAATTTTAAAAAGACGGTGGAGAAACGTGCATAGAATGTTTTCCGCATTGTTCCAGGAAGTCGTTGGCGATTTTAAATTCAACAACGCTGGATGGCATCACAGAACATATATATATATATATATATATATATATATATATATATATATATATATATATATATATATATATAATTATTATTTCATGTATCCACATAAAATGTTATCAGGAGATATACTCTTTCATGTATCAATTTTCAGTATTTACTTCAACAGTGCTCAATACGTGAGTAGAGCTAGGTAATAAGTTATGAAAATATATTTATGGCAATTAAGCTACACAGAGGCTTCCGTTTCATCCCCGTAGGGAATTGTCAGGTTAAAATGAAACGTGGAAGCCTCTGTGTAGCTTAATTGCCATAAATATATTTTCATAATTTACTATCTATCTATCTCTATATATATATATATATATATCTTTAGTTTTATTTTACTTCAGTCGAAGTTCTCAGAAATCAAGGGGCTCCTTCCTGAGGCTAACACTTTATCTCTATATGAGATACATAGATATTCATTTGTTCAAGGTAAGTTCTCTTTATCTCTCAAATGTTGAGTTAGTAAAGAAGTGAAGAACAGTAGTTAATTTTCCTCTCCCAAATTGCCCAGTTAACTATGTTATAGTATATCTTTCTTGTGGTCTCTTGGTCTTACCGAATTCCAGGACAAGAATTCATCTAGTCTGGTGGAGTATCCAGTTAAGTGCTGTTACTTAAGGTAACATCACCAAGAGAAGGTGCACTGTTTCTTGTATGAGCCAGTGTATACCCGTGTCGAGGGGATCTTGTTTGGGCTTCAAATACTATGTTATTTTGAATATTTGGTCAGGGTTTACTTGTAGGGTGAAGTATCCTCATGTTAGGTTGTCCTGACAAACCCTTGTACAGAGAGACCGAAAACACTCGAGAATGGTGTCTAGTAGGTAATTCAAACTCCCCAGTAGGTAATTCAAACTCTCCGGTAAAGGATGTGACTTTACTATTGTAGAGTTTGAATTGCTTTCCCCGGTCACAAAGTGTGTTTGTGTGTGCATCAGATAAGCAGTATGTATATGTGCGTGTTTACGTATGCGTGTGAGAACTGGGTATGAGTGAGCGTTGGAGGTGTTAATAGGTCTGTGTTAATATGTACACGTGTACATGATTACCTTGGGCAAACCCAGTATTTTGCGGGTGTGCGGTTGTATCCACAGCATAGGCACGCATACGTATCAACTGATGAATTGTGGGTGTGTGCTGTGTCTCTTATGCGTTTACATCTTTGTTCGGCAGTATACGTGCGTAGATAGCAAATCTTCTACATCTCATCCGATTTACACTATTTTTTTGCCGTGTCTCTAGCACTTGGCGTTTCAATTTGGAAGACGGTATCAACTTTCAAAATCCCATTAAAACATAAGTTGGGAAAGATCGATCAGCATGCACTTGCCTTTTAGTTTCTTATTTATAAATTAAAAAAAAAAAAAAAAAATATCCGAAACTGGAAAGTAATTATGCGATTTAAATTTCAACATTTCGTGAAACGTCCAATTGATTTTATTGCAAAACCGATATTTTTAAATGCATATATTTCTTCATTGAATTATCTTTCCAATTATTAATTTTAAAACATCACTAAAAAAAAGATTAAATACAAATAAATTAAACTTTTAACATCACATTCCTGATAACAAGGTGCATCATGGGAAGGATTATTGTAAAAAACAAAAAATGAATATATATATATATATATATATATATATATATATTTTTCACTTTTTTTATTTGTATTCAGTCTGTGAAAAGATGTAAGATCATTGAAATGCTGTCTACTTGGCATAGACTATAATAATGTTTATTTAATTTTATAAATGCTCTACTTGATATTGAGCACTCTTGAAAATATTGTTTTTATGATCATTTCATTAATATATTTGAACTTGATTAATTCATATATATATATTTATTTACTTAGAAATATACAGACCTAGTGCATTAAGGAAACCGGGGTTTCATGAGGAGACACTGGTCTAGTTTACCGAAAGAGAGAAAAGAAAGAAAAAAAAAATCAGATACAAAAATGAAGTTTCCAATCCTCAGTTTGTTTCACTGGGATAATTCTTCAATTTTTTGTTTCTTTGGACATCTCAGAATTATTATATAATAAATAAATATATAACCGTGCGACCGTCCGAGATTATCATCCCTGCACTGATGAGAGCGAAAACTTGAAACGCTAGCGTATGTAGGTAAAAATAATTTAATATTATTAATTTAAAATTAACATTATAAGCCCCTTTAATAAGATTAAAGTTGAGCCCCGTTCGGGGAAGTTAAAAATAGACTGACACGTAGCTATAAGGCATATTTCGACAACGTTCGTAGAATCTCTAAGTCAGTCTTTCTTGATATGCCGCCCTTCGCATAAATAGAACTTAAATTCCCTTCTTCAATGTGGTAATGTCCTGTGGCCTAATGGTTACAGTGCTTGGTTGACTCTGTGGCAGGGGTTCGAACCGTGCAACCGTCCGAGATTATCATCCCTGCACTGATGAGAGCGAAAGCTCGAAACGCTAGCATATGTAGGTAAAAATAATTTAATATTATTTATTTAAAATTAATATTATTATATATATATATATATATATATATACATATATAAATGATATCTAAAAAGCTTACAGAAATCTATTAAAAAGGAAAAAAAAAAATCTCCGGTTATATCAATCAGCATGTATCACATTCTTGAGAAATGCGAGAGAATTCCGGCATAGTGAATGAGTATTTTCAAGCGAATGGATCGTAGTCGCAAGATGTGATTGACTGCTGATAACTTTGGGATGCTAGACGAATGAAATAGAGACGAGAAGTTGGGAGCATGGCTGAGTGGCGAGACCAGTGTTGACTAATCACCAATCAATAACAGACAATACGTGACTATCCCTCCAGGAATGTGGCTTCTAATTGCAAACCTGATTAAAAAGGGGGACACAAGAGGCGGACTAACGTAGAGTAGTATTCTGGTAACGGGGTGGCTGTGGGTGAAAATGACAGTACACTCTACAGGCCAACAAGCTGAGCACTCTAAAGGCAGGTTGATGCTTTTATGCAGTTAACTTTTGTAGACACACTAGTCATATTAATACCTAACAAGTAAATAAGTATAAATATATCTGTATATATATATACATATATATATATATCTGTGTATATATATATATATATATATATATATATATATATATCTGTATATATATATACATATATATATATATATATATATATATCTGTGGAAATATATATATATATCTGTGTATATATATATATATATATATATATATATATATATATATCTGTGTATATATATATATATCTGTGTATATATATATATATATATATATATATATATATATATATATATATATATATATATATATATCTGTGTATATATATATATATATATATATATATATATCTGTGTATATATATATATATATATATATATATATATCTGTGTATATATATATATATATATATATATATATATCTGTGTATATATATATATATATATATATATATCTGTATATATATATATATCTGTATATATATATATATATATATATATATATATATCTCTGTATATATATATATATATATATATATATATATATATATCTCTGTATATATATATATATATATATATATATATATATATCTCTGTATATATATATATATATATATATATATATATATATATCTCTGTATATATATATATATATATATATATATATATATCTGTATATATATATATATATATATATATATCTGTATATATATATATATATATATATATATATATATCTGTATATATATATATATATATATATATATATATATCTGTATATATATATATATATATATATATCTGTATATATATATATATATATATATATCTGTATATATATATATATATATATATATATATATATATATATATATATATCTGTGTATATATATATATCTGTGTATATATATATATATATATATATATCTGTGTATATATATATATATATATATATATCTGTGTATATATATATATATATATATATATATATATCTGTGTATATATATATATATATATATATATCTGTATATATATATATATATATATATATATCTGTATATATATATATATATATATCTGTATATATATATATATATATATATATCTATATATATATATATATATCTGTATATATATATATATATATATATATCTGTATATATATATCTGTATATATATATATATATATATATATATATATATATATCTGTATATATATATCTGTATATATATATATATATATATATATATATATATATATCTGTATATATATATCTGTATATATATATATATATATATATATATATATATATATATATATCTGTATATATATACAGGGTTGGCAAAAATAAGGGTCCTATTTTTAAAAATTCATAACTTTTTTATTTAATGATTTTTTTAATTTTTTTTTTTTTAGAATAAGTAAAGGACCCCTTTCCGAAGCAAGCATGAGCCGTATTAGCCCTAAGGAACGTACCCTCATTTAGAAAACATTATTTTTGCTTAAAAAACTCAAAACAGTCTAAAAAACAATACTTTAGTTTTTGTAAGTTTTAAGAAGTGTTTTTCGGCTAAAATTTGTTTTGTTTATTTCAAAAAATCTCGGAAGGGTCAGTCTACACACACATAAAGTTTGGTGAGTTTAACTTTTATTTTGTGGAAGTTATTCAAATTCAAGTTATTCAAATTTAAAGATAGGACCCTTATTTTGGCCCACCCTGTATATATATATATATATATATATATAAAGGCATACGTATTGAGCACTGTTGAAGTAAATACTGAAAATCTATACATAATATATTATATCTCTTTATAATATTATATGTGAATACACACACACATACATATATAATAATGAATATTTGTTATTGTTTATTATCTATGTACGTATACGTTTCATCCTTAATAATCAGGACTCATCAGCATAGAGATATGACTATTCACTACCGGTCATGCGATTCGAAACCCCGGATTACGAGTATTTTACAACTTAAATCAGACACGGCTAATTTTAAATAGCGAATAAACTGCGATAATTTTAACACTTTATTGGCGGCTTAACGTCTGGGAGTGTTCTACTTTTTTAATGAAAGGAACGATGCATTTAAAGCTAGTGACGTCATGCTGTGTTAATGCTACACTTACAGTGTTATTGTTTATCATTTATGAACGAAATTATTTGAAATTTATTAAACATTACACAGCAATTAATACATATATATATATATATATATATATATATATATATATATATATGAGACTAAAAGTATATTTTTAGAGAATAGAACCTATAGTGAAATGGTTTAAACTCAATATACGATAGAGCAATTATAAAGATAAATGAAAGAAGAGGGATAAAGATGTACGGATGACAAATCTATTTCATCTTCGATTGTTCAATGCAAGGTGGACTCGGTAAAAGCATGTTTATTTTTCTTTCCTTAAGCCAAGGCTTTTCTTTCCTTCCTCTGATGATAAGATTTAATCTTTGAAAAGCCTGGCTGAAGGAAAGAAAAATAAACATGTTTTTTATCGAGTACACCTTGCATTGAACAATCGAAGATGAAATAGATTTGTCATCTGCACATCTTTATCTCTCTTCCTTCATTTATCTTTTATATATATATATATATATATATATATATATATATATATATATACACACACATACACACACTAGAAGAATACCAATTCCAGGACGGGCAAAATGAATTCCCCCAATAGAACAATTTTGCACCACTTTTATGTCCCCTTACAAAGATTAAAATCAAGATATAATGATACTAAACCTTATGTCTAGAATACTTATTCCAATTTTGATCAAAATCAATTACATGATTTTGATTCTAGAAAATGTCTCAAATTTAACGTTTAAGCTTAAAGGGGGTCTTAAAAAGAAATTGAAATTCAGGGAATCTTTAATTGGTGTCTAATGACTATGGATCAAATACAATGCAAATCTGATGAATTTGAATTTTGAAATGAGAGGTTGTGTCCATATTGTCAGGTACTACTACTCCTCTGGATCAAAATGTACTTGGGAGTAATGGTAACTACATTTTCAATTGAGGTTGAACCATTGAATGAAATTTTGTGTCATATATATATATAAGAGAGAGAGAGAGAGAGAGAGAGAGAGAGAGAGAGAGAGAGAGAGAGAGAGAGAGAGAGAGAGAGAGAGAGAGAGAGAGAGAGAGAGAGAGATAACTTGAGTAATTCAATAGAATTTGGAAATAGGGTAGGCAGATGAAGGTAGAAAAGACTGGGTCAGATGGATAAAGTAAGGGCGAACACCTTGCCAAAGGATGTTCGAGAAAGTTTAGTGTTGTGCCCATAGATAAGACCCTGACACCACCTCCGGGTCAGAATTGAACCTGAGAGTTACGATAACTAAAGGTTGACTCTGCACTCTGCAAAACTCCCAAATTTGGGTCTCACCATCTGATGAGCTTTAAAGTTATACCCAGGATCATAACGAGAAAAGTGATGCAATAGTGTACAAAGAATGAAATTCAATTTTTTATGATAAAATTTTGCAAAGAAATGAAATTATGCATAAAAAACAAAGCAATAACACTAATAACGTTCTGTTACTATGATAATAGACATAACATTAACTAAGTCCATAACACTAATAACATTTTGTTACTATGATAATAGACATAATATTAACTAAGTCCATAACACTAATAACATTTTGTTACTATGATAATAGACATAACATTAAACAAGTCCATAACACTAATAACGTTCTGTTACTATGATAATAGACATAATATTAACTAAGTCCATAACACTAATAACATTTTGTTACTATGATAATAGACATAACATTAAACAAGTCCATAACACTAATAACATTTTGTTACTATGATAATAGACATAACATTAACTAAGTCCATAACACTAATAACATTTTGTTACTATGATAATAGACATAATATTAACTAAGTCCATAACACTAATAACATTTTGTTACTATGATAATAGACATAACATTAAACAAGTCCATAACACTAATAACGTTCTGTTACTATGATAATAGACATAATATTAACTAAGTCCATAACACTAATAACATTTTGTTACTATGATAATAGACATAACATTAAACAAGTCCATAACACTAATAACATTTTGTTACTATGATAATAGACATAACATTAAACAAGGCCATAACACTAATAACATTTTGTTACTATGATAATAGACATAACATTAACTAAGTCCATAACACTAATAACATTTTGTTACTATGATAATAGACATAACATTAACTAAGTCCATAACACTAATAACATTTTGTTACTATGATAATAGACATAACATTAACTAAGTCCATAACACTAATAACATTTTGTTACTATGATAATAGACATAATATTAACTAAGTCCATAACACTAATAACATTTTGTTACTATGATAATAGACATAACATTAAACAAGTCCATAACACTAATAACGTTCTGTTACTATGATAATAGACATAATATTAACTAAGTCCATAACACTAATAACATTTTGTTACTATGATAATAGACATAACATTAAACAAGTCCATAACACTAATAACATTTTGTTACTATGATAATAGACATAACATTAAACAAGGCCATAACACTAATAACATTTTGTTACTATGATAATAGACATAACATTAACTAAGTCCATAACACTAATAACATTTTGTTACTATGATAATAGACATAACATTAAACAAGTCCATAACACTAATAACATTTTGTTACTATGATAATAGACATAACATTAAACAAGGCCATAACACTAATAACATTTTGTTACTATGATAATAGACATAATATTAAACAAGTCCATAACACTAATAACATTTTGTTACTATGATAATAGACATAACATTAAACAAGGCCATAACACTAATAACATTTTGTTACTATGATAATAGACATAACATTAACTAAGTCCATAACACTAATAACATTTTGTTACTATGATAATAGACATAATATTAAACAAGTCCATAACACTAATAACATTTTGTTACTATGATAATAGACATAACATTAAACAAGGCCATAACACTAATAACATTTTGTTACTATGATAATAGACATAACATTAAACAAGGCCATAACACTAATAACATTTTGTTACTATGATAATAGACATAACATTAACTAAGTCCATAACACTAATAACATTTTGTTACTATGATAATAGACATAACATTAAACAAGTCCATAACACTAATAACATTTTGTTACTATGATAATAGACATAACATTAAACAAGGCCATAACACTAATAACATTTTGTTACTATGATAATAGACATAATATTAAACAAGTCCATAACACTAATAACATTTTGTTACTATGATAATAGACATAACATTAAACAAGGCCATAACACTAATAACATTTTGTTACTATGATAATAGACATAACATTAACTAAGTCCATAACACTAATAACATTTTGTTACTATGATAATAGACATAACATTAAACAAGTCCATAACACTAATAACATTTTGTTACTATGATAATAGACATAACATTAAACAAGGCCATAACACTAATAACATTTTGTTACTATGATAATAGACATAATATTAAACAAGTCCATAACACTAATAACATTTTGTTACTATGATAATAGACATAATATTAAACAAGTCCATAACACTAATAACATTTTGTTACTATGATAATAGACATAATATTAAACAAGTCCATAACACTAATAACATTTTGTTACTATGATAATAGACATAACATTAAACAAGGCCATAACACTAATAACATTTTGTTACTATGATAATAGACATAACATTAAACAAGGCCATAACACTAATAACATTTTGTTACTATGATAATAGACATAATATTAAACAAGGCCATAACACTGTTATTCTCATGGAATGGAGTTTATAAGTGCACTCAGGATTGTGTAATCCTGGCTTCACTATAAACTCATTGTGCAGGCAATCTTGCATAGGGTGTCCATTGTTTTCAAACTGAAGCAGGCCATTTGACTTGGATAATATAAGACAAATCTGCAGATCAGTTCACACTCGTGTGAATAAGACATTTACAATTTAAACATGTTTTTATCACCGTTTTTTACAAAGGCAAGCGACATAAGATGAGAAATGATACAACAAAAAAAAACAAAAAAAAAAAACAGCCCAACATTCAAATAAGATTCGGTTCATAATGTTACGCTGTGATAAACGAAACCTTTGGAGTGAGAAAAGAACGGAAAGATAAAGAAAACGGGTCTGACACTGACAGAACTTACAGCATCAAGTAATGAAATAGAAAAAAAAAAGAAGTTTTTATTTTTTTTTTGTCTATTTATTTTGACAAAGGAATAGAAGGTGAACATTTTAAGCTGCAACAAACATTTTTTTCATTTGATTTGATGAATAGAAAATACAACAAGAGCACTCAAAGTGCATAGACCTCCACCAAGGTTAATCTCAGACTACAGATCTAAAATGGAAGATCTATATCCAGTCCGTTGCTAAGGTCGCTAGGAAAATTGTTGGATCATTCTACTGCTCCAGAAAATACCTGACTCCAGATGCAATCTTCTGCCGTATACACCATTTTCCCTTCCCCCACATCTCTCTTCCTTTGTCTCTCTCTCTCCCCCCCCCTATCTCCCCATTCTCTCTTTTTCTCCTTTTGCCCCCTATCTCCCCTATCTCTCTCTTTTTCCCCCTTTTGCCTCCTATCTCCCCTCTCTCTCTTTTTCTCCCTTTGCCCCCTATTTCCCCTTTCTCTCTTTTTCTCCCTTTGCCCCCTATCTCCCCTCTTTCTCTTTTTCCCCCTTTTGCCCCCTATCTCCCCTCTCTCTCAGATACGAGCTAAGACGGAATACTGCTCCCACATCTGGGGAGGTGTCACTGCCTTGACAAAATACAAAACCGACTTCGAAATCTACTGAGGGGGGGTGGGGGTGATCCCTTCTCTTTCCTACAACCTTTCTCACAGAAGAGACCTTGCTAGTCTCTTTCTGCTCTATTGTTATCTCCATAGAAAGTGCTCGACTGAGCCCCAATCTTTGTTTTTCTTTTCTTTGTAAGACATCCACTGCAAGAAATAATTTTGTTTCCACAACAGAAAAAGACCTTTTTCACTTCATGTGCCTCGCGTCAAATGGAACTTCCATGGACAGAGCTCCTTTCTAAGGGTTTCCCCGCCTGTAGAACACATTACTGTAGGACTGCTTTCCTACCGATTACAACTGGGTCGTCTTAAAATCCAATGTCAACAAATTCTTCTCATAAACCGCCCTAACCCTAAACCGCCCCAAAAGCAATCAAACGCAGTTCAAACCATTGATCAATGTTGAACTCCCATAGCATTCTCTATATTTCGACTGACAATCATTCTGTCTCAGTAACCATTATCCTCGAGTGGTTCTTGGCCGTGATAAGAAAAATAAAAGATACAAATTAAAGGGCACCATTTTATTTACATTTCGGTACAATAAGTAAAAGGATGGGAGAGGGAGAAAGGAAAGCACAATCTTATTTGAATATTAATTAAAAATAAAAAACAATCTTTCTAAAAAGTAAAGGATTGTCTACTTTATCGACTACATCAATATAACTCTCAGTACGTTCGGATTCTTTTTAAAACATCCTCTGTAGGAACTTAGACTTGTAACTCTTCTCTGCATCTATAAGTTATGTATGTGTATATGTTTACATATACACGGTGGCCCAAAAGTAGGTTTACAGTTATCATTTAATATTTGAAGTTTTTTAACTAGGTTATTCGAAAAACTTTAAATCGGTTAAATATTTATTTGAAATTCTACACCAGAACAGCGGGAAATTCATTATACCTGTTAACATAAAAGCAAATAATTTAATCTCTCAGATGCTCAAAATGTCCTCCTTCAACATTGCAACATTCTTTAAACTTCTCCAGGACACTCTGACACACAGTGCGGCACAAATCCCGATAAAATAAATTACAATCAGCAAGGAAATAGCTGTTTATGTAGGTTAGATCTATACTCTGAGGAGTATTTTATATTGCTTGTAATTAGTAAGTAACTTCAACCATATAAAAAATAGTTTAATAACTGTAAACTTACTTTTGGGCCACCCTGTATGTTTGTGTGGATGGCGGAAGTTCAGGGAACTTCTGTCATTACTAACCAGCAGAGTGTTATCACTGTCGACCAAGAGAAGAGTCTATCAAGCATGTGTACGCAGTGTGATGATGTATGGAAGTGAAACCTGGACAGTGAAGGTTGAGGACATGCGTTGCATGGAGAAAACTGATATGAGAATGATATGATGAATGTGTAATGCGACTCTTTAAGACAGACTTGGATCTGATGAGCTCAAAGGAAGATCAAATCTGGACAGTATAGAAGGGAGGGGTGTGCATAACAGTAGACTTTGATGGTATGGCCACGTTGAAAGAATGGATGAGAGTTCTAGGGTTGGTAGGTGTAGAACAGTTGAGGTAGCAGGTTCAATTCACAGGGGAAGACCAAGGAAAACATGGTGATAAGGATGGACTTGAAAGAAAGAGGGAAAAATAAAAAAAATATGGCCAGAGAGATTAGTTTGAAAGTCAATTTCTACAAATCGTACAACACATGTCAGCATGTAAAACGGATGATGTAAAAAAATAAAACTAATTAACCGATCATTATGAATTCTAGAACACAGCTGCTAGATGTAAGGGTGGATAATGTGGGGTATATTTAGTTTCATTTTAATTTTATGCGAGTGATGGGAGCAGGAATCCCTTTGTGAAAATTCATATTTTTATGACATTTTAACCATATGTATTAGGTATCAATTAAAAAACATTTCCACAAATTTTAGCAGCTTTAGGGTATTTTGAAGGTATTGTTAGGGGACATAATATGAGCACAACGTTTAAAAATTCAAATATTTCATATTTGCATGAAATTTGATCTATAACTATTAGACACGAATCAAGCGAGATTAAAGTGGTGCAAAACTGTTGTAGTTAATGAATTAATTTTATTAACTAGCAGAATAACCATCATGGAACGGGTATTCTGTTACACACACACTGAGTATAGGTTTTCCAGATATCTGAGCCAAATCGAGGAAAAAATGTTCCATCTGGTAATGTTGCAGAATCTCTAAAACATATCTTCTAACTGGATCCAGATTGGGATGGCATCTTTATCCAATGAAGCGGAGAGTCAACTGAAAAATAATCAGACTCCTGACTCAGTTGATACCCCCCCCCCCTCTCTCCCAATTCCGACTCAATTCCCGAAAAAAAAAAAAAATACAAACTCCTTCTTCTCTCTGCTAATTTTTCATTTGGGGTGGCGTGTGTGTGTGGCATCTTATGTAATGGAAGACTACGGAATCAGCTAAATGGAGTTCAAATCCAACTGGATTTATCGCATTCACTGATATCATAATTCCACTGGGATAGCTTGTGAACACCTCTCACCACATTTGGGTAAAATAGCAAGTTTTGTTAAAACGAGCCGTTGCCAATAGGTATTTCAACATTAAATAAATAACTCAAAAAAGGGTTGATATGCCGTAACACAGATCAGTAGTTATTATGCAAAGCTGTAGAAAACAGACAAACACCTGGTGATACAAACATAACCACCTTTTGAAAAGCAAAAAAAAATAAAAACATTTATTCTTATACTAAAGCTGAGCTATTCTTTATCATTTAACTGACAATCCATCCATCTTATCAGTAACCCTTATCCTCGAGTTGCTTTTAGCCTTGATAAGTGATTGCTCAAAAAGACAGAAAATACCATGAACAATTTTTTAGTATAATAATGTAATTCATAAAACAAAATGAAATTCCTTTCTTATAAAATTCGTAGAACTGTGATGCATGGCAGATATTTGTCCTTTTCTTTACCCAAATAAAAGAAAGGTTTCATTTGTTAGATAAATTGCTCGAATGGAAGATACATAAGTCGATAAGGTGTGAAATGGGTTTTTGCCCTGAAAGTATGACGATTTGCAATATTAATGGAGTCTCATCAGACATGAAGGAGGCAACTTTTTACATTATTAATCTCTACTGATTGCATTCTAGCCTAAAATGAAACCAAGCAAATAGTATAATTCTTATTGTTCAGAGCTTTCAAACGAGTCATGATGGCTGGCTGTATCCACTTTAAGTAACAACACATATTCTAGGACTGTTTTCAATATCATAGCAGAGAGGAGAGATAGGCGGGGGGGGGGGCAAAAGGAGAACAAAAGAGAGAGGAAAGATAGGGGGAAAGGGAGAACAAGAGAGAGAGGGGAGATAGGGGGGCAAAAAGGGGAAAAAGAGAGAGAGGGGAGATAGGGGGGCAAAAAGGGGAAAAAAGAGAGAGAGAGGGGAGATAGGGGGCAAAGGGAGAAAAAGAGAGAGAGGGGAGATAGGGGGAAAAAGGGGGAAAAGAGAGAGAAAGAGGGGAGATAGGGACAAAAGGGGGAAAAAAGAGAGAGAGAGGGGAGATAGGGGGCAAAGGGAGAACAAGAGAGAGAGGGGAGATAGGGGGCAAAGGGATAAAGAGAGAGAGAGAGGGGAGATGGGGCAAAAGGGGGAAAAAGAGAGAGGGGGAGATAGGGGCAAAGGGAAAAAGAGAGAGGGGGAGATAGGGGCAAAGGGAAAAAGAGAGAGAGAGGGGAGATAGGGGCAAAAGGGGGAAAAAGAGAGAGAGAGGGGAGATAGGGGGCAAAGGGAGAAAAAGAGAGAAAGGGGAGATAGGGGGCAAAAGGGGGAAAAAGAGAGAGAGGGGAGGTAGGAGGCAAAAGGGAGAAAAAGAGAGAAAGGGGAGATAGGGGGCAAAGGGATAAAGAGAGAGAGAGAGGGGAGATAGGGGGCAAAAGGGGGAAAAAGGGGAAGAGGGGAGATAGGGGGCAAAGGAAGAAAAAGAGAGAGAGAGAGGAGATAGGGGGGCAAAAGGGAGAAAAAGAGAGAGAGAGGGGAGATAGGGGGGAAAAAGGGGGAAAAGAGAGAGAGACAAAGGAAGAGAGATGTGGGGGAAGGGAAAATGGTGTATAAGGAGAGAAAAAAATAGGGGTTGAGAAAAAAAAGAGAGAGGGGTAAAGGGGAGAGAGGAGGCAAAGGGGAAAAAGAGAGGGAAATGGGGAGGGGGAGAGGAGGCAAAGAGAGAAAGGAAGATGGGAAAGGGGGAGGACAGGGAAAAGGGGAGATAAGAGAGGGAGAAAAAGAGTAGAGAGAGAGAGAAGGGGGAGGAGGAGACAGAAAATGAAAGCAAACAGAAGAAAAAAGAAAGGGGAGAGGAGGTGTGGAAAAAGAAAAGAGAGAGAAAGGAAAGAAGAAAAAGAGAAAAAGAAAGAAACCAAAAAATTAGAGCGAGTAATGAAAGGTGAGAAGAAAATAATAAGAAATCAATTGTTTTGAAAGTTGAATAATCACAAGTGGCCACATTTGAACATAATGGCCATTTACAATGGCTCTTAACAGAAAAGGCAGTGAAAGGAACGAACAACTTAAGCACCCTCATCAAACGATCATTCTGTTTGACACAAAAGGTCATCAAGTGGGGGAATTATGTCATGTGCTTTTGTGCAAAAACCAACAGTGGAGAAAGATATTCAATCAGGGACAAGAACAAAATTAGTCGAATTGAGAAAAATGATTTTATCTTTTAATACGAATTAGAATATCCATTTTTAAATAAATCATTAAAAAAAAATTAAAAGTTTAAAAAAAAGTGATGTTAATAAACTTATATATATATATATATATATGTATTTTTACTCTTATAACATTAAAAAAGACAGAAAAATAAAAATATGCATATTATTTATAAAAAAAAAAGAAAGAAGATTCCTATATATATATATATATATATATATATATATATATATATATAAAAAGTTGTCGAGATTGAATGTACCCACTTTGACCCTCCCCCCCCGGTAAGGCTTACATAGTATAAATAAATAAAACAATATAACCTATCTATTTGAAAATATTGAACTTACTAACAATTTTATACCTCAAAACACACACACATATATATATATATATATATATATATATATATATATATATAGAATAGTAGTTTGCTTGAAGCATTGCTGGGAATAGTAGTAGTATGTTTTTAAAAAAGGCTGTGGGCAATGCAAATTCCGGGTAGGATGTAAGCTGGAAGGAACAAAAATAATAAATCAGAATTCGAAATGTGACTAACTATTTATTTTTTCTTAAAATCTTACATAACAGCAAATGTGGTGTTAGCTGTTTGTATGATGTCAGAATGATTATCAAAAATCATTAATTTATTATTTTTTGTTCCTTCCAGCTTACATCCTACCCGGAATTTGCATTGCCCACAGCCTTTTTTAAAAACATGCTACTAATATATATATATAAATAAAAAAATGTATTTAATTGAAGAATATAAAAAAGAGTTATCTCCAATACAACTAAAATGTTATTTCCTTTTCTGTATATGTTTAAAAATGTGCAAACGAATAAAAATTAAAAACTAAAAAGACTTCACTGCATCCCGGGCAGCACCGGATAGGGACAGCTACTTAAAAATAAACTAGATGGCTCACTACTTAATATTGACAAAGATTCTGATACTTTTTAAAATGGAACATCTTTCAGTACTGATATCGAACATGTACCAGTTTCTGGGAACTTCGCGTCGGCACTGTTCGGGCATGTTACGTAAACACTTTAAAGATGCCGAGGCGATTAGCCAATCAGTTGTAAGCTGGCATGGAAGGAATGCGGCGTTGGATCACCGAACATGCAGACTGATTGGAAGGATTTTTTGAGGGAGGTCTGCGAAGACCATTTGTTACGAAAGCCCAGGGAATACGGTTGAGATAGACGAGTTTCTGTTTAACCCTAACTCAACCCTAACCCGACTAATTAAAAAAGACAATGTCAAAAAAAAGAAAACATTTTTTTTTCAGATTGAAGAAACACAAAAAAAACAAGCCGCGCGTGCGTGGTGCCCCTCTGTATGTGACTCGATGTGGCGAGTGTAAAATGCAATAAGTTTGGGCAATTTGGGGCATTTTTGACCCCCCTTTGACACCCTGGGGGCGAGAACCAGAATTTTTCTCAGGTCAAAGATGCTCATTTTATATCCAGAACAATTGCCTCTACATTTTGGCCAAGTTTCAGAAAAATTGAATGGATGGATCAAACGTTATGGGAGAAAAGGGTCAGTTTTTGCCATTTTGGGGGCTTTTGACGCCCTGGGGGCGCGAACCAGATTTTTTTTCCAAGGTCAGCGATACTTATTTTCTACTAGGAACAATTGCCTCCACATTTTGGTCAAGTTTCAGAGAAATTGAATGGATAGATGAAAAGTTATGGGGCAAAAAAATGTCATTTTTTGCCATTTCGGGGCCTTTTGACCCCCTGGGGGGGGGGGTAACCAGATTTTTTTTTTCAAAAATCGGAGAATGTCACTTTCTAACCTGACCAAAATTACAACTTCATGCAAAATTTCAGAGAAATTCAATGGATGGTTGCGGAGAAAAATCCGGACGGACGGACGGACATGCCTCAAAACATAAGCCCCCTGATTTTATAAATCAGGGGACCAATAATTACTCCAAATGAAAAATCCGGACAGACGGACGGACATGCCTCAAAACATAAGCCCCCTGATTTTATAAATCAGGGGACCAATAATTACTCCAAATGAAAAATCCGGACGGACGGACGGACGGACATGCCTCAAAACATAAGTCCCCTGATTTTATAAACTACTTTTTAACTGAATACAAAAAGAAATGAAAAAAAAAAAATGTATTTATTAACAGTTGTTTAACATTGTTTTTTTTTTTTATTTACCGCAACACTGATTTTGCTATGTTTTTGTTCGTTTTTCTTTTTTTGTTATTTGCTATTTTGCTTGAAAATAAAACTGAAAACTACGACTCGGCAACATATCGAAGTTATCGTCTGTCAACATTCGCCTGGCAGCTCTCGGGTGTTTACATGACATACCCGAACACTGCCGATGCGAAGTTCCCTTAAACTGGTACACGCTCGATATAGCACCCATTTTTCGTGTATCACCTTATATTTACAACGTTTCGGCTGATGCAACCTCCGACATTCTTCAGATGCATCTTATTGAACTCGGGGGAACCTTTGTGAAATACAAAACTGAACCCTTTATTTAATCCACGGGGCTAGATTGTTCTTACTCTGTCAGCCATGACCAGGTAGAAGTGCTGATTTTTATGCTAATCTTCGTTATTCTTGCCTGTAATAAAGACTCCACATTCAGACAGCGATAGTCTTTGGAGGTTGAAGGTTCAATCCTTGCTATCGGCGATAATAACGAAAGATAACATAAAGTTAACACATCTACCCGGTCTTGGTTGGCGGAACAAGAACAATCTACGGTTCAGTTCGAAATTCCATTCGGATTCTCAAGTTTGACTAGAAGGTCTCCATGTTCGAAAAGATGTACCTTAAAAAGGTTGGAGATCACATCGGCCGAAGCGTTGTGAACATAACAACCAAGATGAGAATAGTAGTAGGGGTGGGACGTAATGGGTGAAAATTTCAGATTCATGCGAGTAGTATTTTTTTGTGTTCATTTATACATAAATAACACTAAACAATCAAACATTTTGAAAATTTTGCAAAATTCAGAAGGTGCAGGCCAAAAATAGCCATTAGGGCTCCACGAGACTCAAAATCCATCATTTTTCGGTGAAAAAGTGGTTTCATGCGACATTGCAGGTCCTAAAACATCCTCAAAAGCTATGAATGGATATAGATGGTTAAATCTGATATAGTACTTTAATTTAGGACCATTTTCAGGCTGTGAAAGGGTTTTCATGAATGTAAAATAGCCAGAAACTAGTGGCCTGCACCTTCTGAATTTTGCAAAATTTTAAAAATGTTTGATTGTTTAGTGTTATTTATGTATAAATGAACACAAAAAAATACTACTCACATGAATCTGAAATTTTCACCCATTACGTCCCACTCCTAATAGTAGGCTGAATAATACAAAAAATGTAATTATTGTTAAAAATATTTTAAAAAAAAACCCAAAGCAAAACAAAGCACACAGAGTAGAAATAAAGAGTAAAATCAAATATGTTTAGAAATGTAGATATTTATGTTTTGTCTCGGATAAACTGTCTCTTGATTTTATTCAAATGTGGCAGCAGCTGTGCACGAAGAAAATAAACAAACAAATGTTATGTAAAACATAAGCTGGTTGATGAGGAGGTAATAAACGTTGGTGTGTGGTGGTGGTGGGAAATGCCATTTTTTCTTTGGGGAGGTGGTGAAGCCCTTCTATTTGGAAGATAAAGAATATGAGTTAGTGGAAGTGAATAAAAAACAAAGATAGCACAGCGGTGGAAGGCGAACGGCAACGAACGAACACAAGGTAGAAAGAAGAAGTCGGCTTTCGAAGAAAGTTGGCAACCAATGAGTCAAGAAAAAGTGCCAAGATGTCTAGCCACTGTCTAGACCTGATCTTTAAGCAAATGAGGGAAAGAATAGTGTGTGAAAGATGGGGCATTTATCTAATGTTAGGAAGAATAAAGAAGGTGGAGCTTTGAATAATCTATAGAATAGTACACTTAGTAATGCAAACAAAAAAGTATTTGAAAATTAGCTGATGTCACTAAGGTAAAAAATTCGACTTTATCCGTTTTATTTCGATTATTTGGACGACTATTCTCATCTTGGGTTGTAATTTCCACAACGTTTCGGCTGATGTAACTTCCGACCTACTTCAGGTACATCTTTCTGAACTCCGCAATCTATATGGAACTGACCCCCTTATTTAATCCACGGGGTAGATTGTTCTTATTCCATCAACCATCACTGCGTGGAAGTGTTATTTATAATGTTATTCTTAGTATATTAAATAAAGGGTTTAGTTTGAAATTGTGTATAGATTCCCAAGCTCAGAAAAATGCACCTGGAGAAGGTCGGAGGTTACATCGGCCAAAACGTTGTGAAAATAACATTCAAGATGAGAATAGTAGTTTGAATAATTCAAATAATCCATCCTCACCTAAAAGATTCTGGAACATTTTACCCATTTCAAAATGAATTGTTCCTAAATCGGATTCTATCAGCCCGCCGTACAGTTCTAAAACTGTACTCTTTTCATTATTTTTATTCTAATGTAATTCTTATATATCTAATTGTTACAATTTTAAAGAAATTCAAGAGTGACGTTAGTTTTATTTAAAGAATATTTTGTTGAAATAGTTTTACGGTAAGAAGAAAGTGATTTTTTATCCCCCCCCAAAAAATTAATTAAAATTGTTACAATAAAAAAAAATTGTTTAAAAAATATTTAGCTGAATATTATTCTGAAGGTAAGAGAATATTTATTGTCTAAAAAGTTTAAAATTGTTCTAATTGTCAATAAATAAATAAAGAGTATTCGTTTTATTTATTTAAAGAATACATTTTGCTGACAATGGCAATTATTTTTACGAAAAAACAAAATCAGGCTGCCCTGTGGCTCCCTGAGACGAAATTCACCTACATTGACGTTTTTCTTTTTGTTTGTAAAACTTAATTATGTTCTACAAAACCAAAAACAAAAGCCCCTCTCCCTTTCTCCCTCCCCTTTTTTATTTTTATTTTTCCTACCCTACTCCCGGTCCTGGATATGACCTTAAACTACATCCGATGGTGAGATCCGGCTTACGGACTTTGGGGAATGTGGAGCCTCCTCTTAATTACCATTGCTCCCAGGTCCACCCTGACCCGGAGTGGTAGTACCTGTTAGGGTCCCAACTATGGGTTAAATAGAAACAGATATTAAAAGGGGAAAGAAACAAAAAAGAGAAGAAAACAAGACCAGATTCGGCATTAAATAACCCAAAAAGGGTTGATATGCCGTAAAACAAAACTACCGAAAAAACAAAAAGAGAGACGATTCTTTCTTAATATTATTAACACTTAAAGACATTTATTATTTCAAGGGGAAACAGTATTAACAACAGGAAATTATACATTATTATATATTATTACGAAGAAAGTAACCGTGGAATTTCTACTGGGTCTCACTAATAATTATTATTATAAAAATCAGGTTTATGACAACAAAAAACAATAAGATGAAAGAAAGAGGAAAAATTGTTTTGTTTTTGTTTTCGTAAAATCTAATAAAATTTCTTAAGCAAATACAAATGTTGTTTTAAAAACGCAACAATAAACATTCAAAGTTAAATGTGCTTAATCCAAAAAATCTGTTTTCTTTGTAAAAAAAAAAAAATTAAAATAATAAAAACTTAAAAACAGTTTGCAATTTTCTGCTACATTCTACTTTTGGACAAGCAAGAAATTTTTTTTTTTTTTGGATTAGCAAGAAAATGTTTTTTTTTTGGGATTAGCAAGAAAATTTTTTTTTTTTTGGATTAGCAAGAAAATTTTTTTTTTTTTGGATTAGCAAGAAAAATTTTTTTTTTTTGGATTAGCAAGAAAATTTTTTTTTTTTTGGATTAGCAAGAAAATCTTTTTGCGGGTTATAATTTTCAAACTTTACATCACCCTCATTATTTCCGGTTTTAATGACCATTTTTCATGCTCTGGACAGCTTTTAGAAATTGACTTCCAAATTAACCTATTTCTGGTCAGGTCTTTATTTATCTCTCAAATCCATCCTTATCACTTCCTCTCATGTCTACCTTGGCCTTTCCCTGCCAAATGACCCTGCTACTTCAACTGGTCTGTGGAAATTTTTATTAATTGATACCTAATACATATGGTTAAAATTTTATTAAAATCCGAGGAATGGGAATTTTCACAAAGGGATTCCTTCCCTCATCACTCGCATAAAATTATAATGAAACTAAATATAGTCCACATTATCCACCCTCACATCTAGCAGCTGTGTTCCATAATTCATAATGATCGGTTAATTAGTTTTGTTGTTTATACAATCATTATCATTGGTCTAATGTCAGTTTTACATGCTGACATGTGTTGTACCATTTGTAGAAATTGACTTCCAAACTAACCTATCTCTGGCCAGGTCTTTATTTATTCCTCTTTCTCTCAAGTCCATCCTTATCACTTCCTCCTATGTTTTCCTTAGCCTTCCCCTGTGAACTGAACCTGCTACTTCAACTGTTCTACCCCTACCAACCCTAGAACTCTCATCCATTCTTTCAACGTGGCCATACCATCAAAGTCTCTTGTTCTGCACACATCTCCCTAAACTGTCCAGATTTAATCTTCTTCTGAGGTCATCAGATTTAAAGAGTGAAGACAAGGCCTAGGAGGGTGGACCTCCTAGGACTACCCAAGACATAATACCTCAGTTTGACAGATGAAGGCCACCAAAATGGTCAGTCCCTGTTGGACTGATTGTCGAGAACGTATTCTCGACTAAATCATTTTCTTCACGCGGAATCTCTTGCAACAACGTTAGGTAGGTACGTACAACTAGTTATTGTAAAAAACATTATTATATTATACTAGCAAATAACCCTAACCTCCGGTTGCCTATTTTTGCTAACCTGGGATGATGAACTACATTGACCCCCCAAAGAAAGAGATAACGACTGAGAGTATGGTATCATAAGGAACGCCCCCAACCCCCACTCCCAAATAGGAGGAGTTAATACCTGGGAGGATGATATCATGACAACAGAACAAATACTATACTACTCACCCTCATTAAAAGATAATACAATCATAGATTAAATCATTTTTTAAATTCATTGAAAAATGTCTAGCCATAAAAACATTTTTATTGTTCCTTGGCCTTTTGACTAAGATCAAAGTGTTGTATCTGTTCTCAGCATCCTGGCGACATCAGACGGTTCTCTACTGATGAAAATATTGCGTATGTATAAGAAAGTATGACAATGCAAAATTACAACTGTATATTACAGAATATTAATTTATTAGAAGCTGTTTATAAAATAAATAAGCAAATTAAGAAGACCGAAAACTGTAAATGGCATCCACCGTTGTTCCAATGGATACTACACCCTTCCTTGGCCTTTTGGCTAAGATCAAAGTGTAGTATCTGTTCCGATGGATACTGCACCCCATAGACTGGTATTGTCTTGGCCTTCGGGGCTTGATTTACGCCGGTCTATGGGTCTGTCCTGTGCAGTTCTGGGAGGTCCACCCTCCCAGGCTTCGCCTCCCCTCTTTGGGGAGGAGTACGTTTATTGCTTACTGCCTGAGGCGCCCCTACCGGGGAATGCCGACGGGGCTGCCCAGGCAATTTTTAAACCCCACTTTCCCGACCCGACCTTGGGTCACATCTTACTTGTGGGAGTAAGATAAAAACTGGCCTTGTGCCTAACTCCTGGAGAGGAGTAAATCAATACACCCTAGCCTTTTGGCTAAGATCAAAGTGTAGTATCTGTTCCGATGGATACTACACCCCCATAAACTGGTATCGTCTTGGCCTTCGGGGCTTGATTTACGTCGATCTATGGGTCTGTCCTGTGCAGTTCTAGGAGGTCCACCCTTCCAGGCTTTGCCTCCCCTCTTTGGGGGAGGAGTAAGTTTATTGCTTACTGCCTGAGGCGCCCCTACCGGAGAATGCCGACGGGGTTGCCCAGGAATTTTTAATGGCCAGAGTGCTCACTTTCTCGGGCGCTGGCTTTTCAAACCCCACTTTCCCGACCCGACCGTGGGTCGCATCTTACCTTGTGGGAGTAAGATAAAACTGGCCTTGTGCCTAACCTCCTGGGGAGGTAAATAAAATGTTGTATAATAACACAATCTGTTTCGATGTTAATAAAGTTAGGAGAGAAGAAAAAAACTTTTGCACTCATTCATTTAGATATTGTGGTATAATTTACACTCGAGGATAAGTGTTTATGAGATTGTGAGTTGGCGATGAAAAATGATGGCTTAAATGGTCAGAATCTGATTATTCAAGTGGAATTTGTTAACATTAGACTTAAAAACGACCGTGTTGTATTCAGCTGGGAAGCAGCCCCGTGGTATTGTATTCCACAGACGGGAAGTTCTTGGAAAGAAACTTTGTTCATGAAAGTTCTGTTTAGTTTTAGGTACACAAAGGATAAAAGTAAAATTCGATGTTTGTATAGATGAGGGCACATATGAAAAACGCAGTTACACAGGTGAAAATTGCAGTTCCAAATAAATTAACAGGAAAACTCTTTGATATACTTATGTATCATCAGGCAAAAATAGGTATCTACACCAAAAATTATTTTTAAAATTATCGAGTAGAATTTTAATTAAAAATCAAAATCAGCCTTATCGTATTTTAAGGGTCCGCCATTGATTCAAGCGAAAAATGGGGAGATAACTCAGTCTGTCATATTAAAAAGTCATAAATCAATGGCAGCCAGCAAAATGCGATAAACCTAATTTCTAGTTTTTATTAAAATTCTACTTGATAATAACTCAGTATTATATGGTCAGTAACCAACTGTTGTAATAATATAATTTTATTTATTTATATATTGTTTTTTGTTTTTATGTACTTTGAATTTAAAATCTTATTCATCTTTTTTAATTAATTAAATTTCCTTTTGGTTATCATACATTCAAGTAATAATATTAATTGTGGGTTTTCTTAAATTAGATTATAGAATTAATAAAATCTATTCATGTAAATATCAGTTTTCGAAATCAAGAAACTGATTTTCAAAATTATATTTCGGCCATCTTGATAAATTGACTTTTTGCCTAAAAAAAAAAAAAAGAAAGACATTAAATAAAAGATAAACGTTACAATTGGCGACACAAATTATTTTAAACGAAATACAGTTTGGAAATCAGTCAAAAAAACAGTAATTTTGGTTTACCTAGTCATTTGTGACCTATTTGCTTTTAAAAAAAAATTAATTAATATTTAATAGAAGTTATAAGCATTTCAAGTTCTGTAATTATAACAAAGGGGTCAAACACCTTATTTATTGACACCGAACCCCTTATTACTTTACTCACAACCAATAACTACACAACTTAAAATGCTTATAATTTCTATTAAATATATATTTTTAATGCAAATATTAAACAAATGTGTTGGCAAACCCAAACAAATAGTTTTTGACTAATTTTCCAACCGTATTTCGTTTAAAATAATTTATGTCGACAAGAGTAACGCTTACCAAATAACGTGGACGGCTCTGATATTATTAATAGGGGTGGGACGTAATGGGTGAAAATTTCAGATTCATGCGAGTAGTATTTTTTTGTGTTCATTTATACATAAATAACACTAAACAATCAAACATTTTGAAAAGTTTGCAAAATTCAGAAGGTGCAGGCCACTAGTTTTCGGCTATTTTACATTCATGAAAACCCTTTCACAGCCTGAAAATGGTCCTAAATTAAAGTACTATATCAGATTTAACCATCTATATCCATTCATAGCTTTTGAGGATGTTTTAGGACCTGCAATGTTGCATGAAACTACTTTTCACCAAAAAATGATGGATTTTGAGTCTCGTGGAGCCCTAACAGCTATTTTTGGCCTGCGCCTTCGTAATTTTGCAAAATTTTCAAAATGTTTGATTGTTTAGTGTTATTTATGTATAAATGAACACAAAAAAATACTACTCACATGAATCTGAAATTTTCACCCATTACGTCCCACCCCTTCTGAATTTTGCAAAATTTTCAAAATGTTTGATTGTTTAGTGTTATTTATGTATAAATGAACAAAAAAAAATACTACCCACATGAATCTGAAATTTTCACCCATTACGTCCTACCCCTTCTGAATTTTGCAAAATTTTCAAAATGTTTGATTGTTTAGTGTTATTTATGTATAAATGAACACAAAAAAATACTACTCACATGAATCTGAAATTTTCACCCATTACGTCCCACCCCTATTATTAACAAGAGTTTGATCAAAATATCTCCTTAGTATCTCATTTTTATCAGTTTTTTTTTTTTGTACTTTTACTGGCATCGAATCATAGTGTTCAGCTCGGTGTATTTACAGAAGCTGGCATATCCACACTTGTGTATTTTAGTTGACTAATATTAGACTAACAAAACTAGAAACTTACCCACTGACCCAGCTTATGTGATTAGGTGATTTTCATGGTACCTACTACAAGTAGAGTGACCTATTAATTGCCAGGGAAAAGTTAGTTCTATTTAGAGTGTTTACTTGGCTTAGCACAGGAGGCTAAGTTTCATGTAAGGCCTGTCTAATGAGGTATGCTTGAAGCTGGGATTGCCCAGGTTAGGCTTAAAATAAGGATCTCTCAATTACTTAGATACTCCCACACTTGTGGGAGTGTCATCGACATTGAAGAATTGACCTTCAACCTCTCGCTTTGGTACAATGGATGATGGGATACTTATAATTTTACTCAAGAGTTCTGATCGCAAATATTTGATATTATACTAGCTGTGCTTAGCCGGCGTTGCCCGGGAGTATTTGTTGTACTTTTATTTTTATTTATTTTATTATATGTTTTTCCCTTAACTTTAAAGAAATTTTGAAGAGTCACAATTTTATGAGAAATTTTGGAAGAGTCACAAACAAATTAATAAAAAAAAAACTAAAAAAATGGCTGACTTGTTTACGAAGAAATCTTTTTGAAGAGTCACAATTTTAAGAGAAATTTTGGAAGAGTCACAAACAAATTAATAAAAAAAAAAACTAAAAAAATGGCTGACTTGTTTACGAAGAAATTTTTTTGAAGAGTCACAATTTTAAGAGAAATTTTTGAAGAGTCACAAACAAATTAATAAAAAAAAAACTAAAAAAACTAATAACAAAATATGAAAATGGCTGACTTGTTTACGAAGAAATTTTTTGAAGAGTCATAATTTTAAGAGAAATTTTGGAAGAGTCACAAACAAATTAATAAAAAAAAAACTAAAAAAACTAATAACAAAATATGAAAATGGCTGACTTGTTTACGAAGAAATTTTGAAAGAGTCACAAACAAATTAATAAAAATAAAAAAATAAAAAAAACTATTTATCAAATCAATAAAAATAATGCCCTTTTTTGAAATGTATTTATTTAAAATTGTTCTATCTATCAAATCAATAAAAAGAATGCCCCTTTTTGAAATGTATTTATTTAAAATTGTACTGCTTTAGTCGACGGGACGACATAATTTGATTTGGGAACAATTCATTTTAAAATGGGTAAAGTCTGAACTGTTAATGTTAGTGACATCAGATTAATCACCAATCACTATCTTTGCTGATCGAAGGAACTCATTTTTGAAATGTGTGTGACAGGCGATAACATGCATCACATATATACGAACATGAAATGTCCTAGCATAGATAATAAGATCTAAAAAAAAAAAAAGAAAAAAAGTGGATGCCGAGATCCATGATTGAAACCGGGATCTTTACATCTTTAGTCTCAAGCTCAACCAATTATTTCGGTCATATCTCGTATACTTCTAAGCATTTTTTAATTGTTATGGCTACTTAAGATGGAGGAAATTTTTGAAAAATACTAATGCCCCCTCTCTACACCAAAAAACAACAAAAACAAACAAACAAACTGACGAATGTGTTTTGTAGGAAGAATGCTATTATTCACAGAAATTTAAGACAGATATAGAAATATAGATATCTTAGAGAATTTATTAAAATATTTAGCATTTTGTTTAAGATGTTGCTACTGTTAAACTTTTACACCATCTAAGATGGGAATAATTTAATGGAGGTCAAGTGGTAGCAAGTCTTGTAAAAAAAAAAAAAAAAAAAGAAAAAAAAGAGCCCCCCCCCCCCTAAAAAAAAAATCACAGAAAAATTCTTAAAAGGCATCATCAATTTGAGTAGAGCAATGAAAATACTATTCCAAATTTATGCATGAAAGGAAAAAAAAACAAACATATTTTGAAATACTGTATACAGATAAAAAAAGCTGACAGATATATCAATGCCTAATTGGCATAACTACTTTTTAAACAGTCTATTAATTAATAGTTAGCGTTATTCATTTGTAATTTTATTGTTCTCGTTTTCCTATATATCTGCAATAATTTCGTCCATATTAACAAGTGATTTTATATATAAAAAAAAAGAATAAATTAAAAAAAAAACTTTCTTAAAATATGCTCATTAATTATCAAGGAAGATAATTTAAAATGCAAACTGATATATCTTAGCTAGCTAAAAAGATATACTGATGAGACATAAGAGTTTGTGTGAGGGAAGGGGCTCTTTTAAAACCAATAAAAAAGAAAATTTGGCGTCCACCCCTCTCTTTCACCTCCCTCTCTCTCTAGCGACTAAAAATTTCCTTTTCTATTGTTTTTAAAAGAGCCCCTCCCCTCACACACACCATCGCTCAGGTGAATCAATTTCTTCTTTCTTTTCGGTTCTTTGGTTTTGGTTAAAAGATAAATAAATTTGTATCACAGTTACCAAAATGTTTACGTTTATTGATTTACATGAATAAATGCGAAATTTTTCTGTCTTGTGTTTACAAGAAACTTATGAATGAAATGTTGGTACTCTTATTAGAGAATGCACCGCGTTTCCGTGACTTTGCGTCGTCAACGTTCGGGCAGGTCTTGGAAGCGAACGAGAGTTGATGAGACGAATAACCAATCAGGTTGAAGCAGACATTAGAAAATCAGGCTCCAAACAAGCAGACGATAACTTTTGGAAGAAATTAATTTCTACGATATGCAGCGCGTTAAAAAAAAAAAATTGAATTTCTACGATATGCAGCGCGTTAAAAAAAAAAAATTGAATTTCTACGATATGCAGCGCGTTAAAAAAAAATAATTGAATTTCTACGATATGCAGCGCGTTAAAAAAAAAAAATTGAATTTCTACGATATGCAGCGCGTTAAAAAAAAAAAATTGAATTTCTACGATATGCAGCGCGTTAAAAAAAAAAATTGAATTTCTACGATATGCAGCGCGTTAAAAAAAAAAAATTGAATTTCTACGATATGCAGCGCGTTAAAAAAAAAAAATTGAATTTCTACGATATGCAGCGCGTTAAAAAAAAAAAATTGAATTTCTACGATATGCAGCGCGTTAAAAAAAAATAATTGAATTTCTACGATATGCAGCGCGTTAAAAAAAAATAATTGAATTTCTACGATATGCAGCGCGTTAAAAAAAAAAAATTGAATTTCTACGATATGCAGCGCGTTAAAAAAAAAAAATTGAATTTCTACGATATGCAGCGCGTTAAAAAAAAAAAATTGAATTTCTACGATATGCAGCGCGTTAAAAAAAAAAAATTGAATTTCTACGATATGCAGCGCGTTAAAAAAAAAAAATTGAATTTCTACGATATGCAGCGCGTTAAAAAAAAATAATTGAATTTCTACGATATGCAGCGCGTTAAAAAAAAATAATTGAATTTCTACGATATGCAGCGCGTTAAAAAAAAAAAATTGAATTTCTACGATATGCAGCGCGTTAAAAAAAAATAATTGAATTTCTACGATATGCAGCGCGTTAAAAAAAAAAAATTGAATTTCTACGATATGCAGCGCGTTAAAAAAAAAAAATTGAATTTCTACGATATGCAGCGCGTTAAAAAAAAAAAATTGAATTTCTACGATATGCAGCGCGTTAAAAAAAAAAAATTGAATTTCTACGATATGCAGCGCGTTAAAAAAAAATAATTGAATTTCTACGATATGCAGCGCGTTAAAAAAAAAAAATTGAATTTCTACGATATGCAGCGCGTTAAAAAAAAATAATTGAATTTCTACGATATGCAGCGCGTTAAAAAAAAAAAATTGAATTTCTACGATATGCAGCGCGTTAAAAAAAAAAAATTGAATTTCTACGATATGCAGCGCGTTAAAAAAAAATAATTGAATTTCTACGATATGCAGCGCGTTAAAAAAAAAAAATTGAATTTCTACGATATGCAGCGCGTTAAAAAAAAAAAATTGAATTTCTACGATATGCAGCGCGTTAAAAAAAAAAATTGAATTTCTACGATATGCAGCGCGTTAAAAAAAAAAAATTGAATTTCTACGATATGCAGCGCGTTAAAAAAAAAAAATTGAATTTCTACGATATGCAGCGCGTTAAAAAAAAAAAATTGAATTTCTACGATATGCAGCGCGTTAAAAAAAAAAAATTGAATTTCTACGATATGCAGCGCGTTAAAAAAAAAAAATTGAATTTCTACGATATGCAGCGCGTTAAAAAAAAAATTGAATTTCTACGATATGCAGCGCGTTAAAAAAAAAAAATTAATTTCTACGATATGCAGCGCGTTAAAAAAAAAATTGAATTTCTACGATATGCAGCGCGTTAAAAAAAAAAAATTGAATTTCTACGATATGCAGCGCGTTAAAAAAAAAAAATTGAATTTCTACGATATGCAGCGCGTTAAAAAAAAAATTGAATTTCTACGATATGCAGCGCGTTAAAAAAAAAAAAATTAATTTCTACGATATGCAGCGCGTTAAAAAAAAAATTGAATTTCTACGATATGCAGCGCGTTAAAAAAAAAAAATTGAATTTCTACGATATGCAGCGCGTTAAAAAAAAAAAAAATTAATTTCTACGATCTGTGTCAGCGTGTTGAATCTCCCGAAGGACTCATTGAGTTCTGTCAGCAACGGTCACTTCTAGCGAAAGACTAATCCTAACCCTAAACCAGAAAATGTTAAAAATGGAAAAAAGCAAAAAAAAAAAAACGAACAAGAAATTGGTTAAAACCAGTGGGTTCATTGTTTGTTATATAAAAAAAAAATAATCATAGTTTAAAACTTTTCGGTGCACAAAAAAAACAACATTTTATTTAAAAACATTTGATTAACAATTGTTCCTTTGACAAAAAAAAAACAAAAACATCTAATTAATAACATTTGTTTAGCTATGGTTTGTTTGTTTGGTTCTTTATATTTATATTATATTATATTATATATATTTTTCTTTGATTTTTTTTTGTCTGAATTAATTGTCTGCCAGTCTTCAATTTAGCGTTTGGCAGTTAACGAAGCAGACAATAACTTTTGGTAGAAATAATTTCTACGATCTGCAGTGTTAAAAAAAAAAAAAATGAATTTCGTTGAATCTCCCAAAGAACTCATTAAGTTCTGTCAGCAACGGTCATTTCTGGCAAAAGATTAGTCTTAAAAATGTTAGAAAGAAAAAAAAAAAACAACATTGAAAAAAAAACCCCCAAAAACCAAACAAACAAGAAATTTGTAAAAAACAGTGGTTTCGTTGTTTGTTATATAAAAAACAATCAGTGTTTGAAACTTATCGGTGCACAAAAAAATTTGTTTTTATTTATAAACATTTGATTAACAATAGTTCTTTTGACAAAAAATAAATAAACATCTAATTAATAACATTTGTTTAGCTAGGGTTTGTTTGTTCTTTATTTTTACATTTTCTTTGATTTTCTTCGTCTGAATCTTATCGTCTGCTAGTCTTCAATTTAAATATAAAAAATTTGTTTTTATTTTATTTTAAATTAAAAAAAAAAAAAGAGACGCAGTATTTTTAGTTGATAGGACACATCTTGTAGATAAAGCTTATCAAAGCCACTTGGGTCAGTCCGTCCATATATTTTATGGTTCAGTGAAGAGATAAGTGCTATTGAGGCAACTATCAGAAATCAATAATGAAACCAAATAATTTTACTCATAAAAATTGAATGTGGGTTTGAATGGAAAACATAGTGGCTACCGGGTGGTTCCTTTGACAAAAGAAATTAACATCTAATTAATAACAGTTGTTTAGCTATGGTTTGATTGTTCTTTATTTTTAATATATGTATTTTACTTTGATTAAACAATCATGGCTGCCATTGTGAAGACAAACCAAAACAAGTCCAATTATTTATAAAACAATAATGTGAGAGAAAGAGAAGCAAGGAGACAGATACAGACATAGGTAGATAGAGAGGGGGAGAGAAAGAAAGAGAAGCAAGGAGACAGATACAGACATAGGTAGATAGAGAGGGGGAGAGAAAGAAAGAGAAGCAAGGAGACAGATACAGACATAGGTAGATAGAGAGGGGGAGAGAAAGAAAGAGAAGCAAGGAGACAGATACAGACATAGGTAGATAGAGAGGGGGAGAGAAAGAAAGAGAAGCAAGGAGACAGATACAGACATAGGTAGATAGAGAGGGGGAGAGAAAGAAAGAGAAGCAAGGAGACAGATACAGACATAGGTAGATAGAGAGGGGGAGAGAAAGAAAGAGAAGCAAGGAGACAGATACAGACATAGGTAGATAGAGAGGGGGAGAGAAAGAAAGAGAAGCAAGGAGACAGATACAGACATAGGTAGATAGAGAGGGGGAGAGAAAGAAAGAGAAGCAAGGAGACAGATACAGACATAGGTAGATAGAGAGGGGGAGAGAAAGAAAGAGAAGCAAGGAGACAGATACAGACATAGGTAGATAGAGAGGGGGAGAGAAAGAAAGAGAAGCAAGGAGACAGATACAGACATAGGTAGATAGAGAGGGGGAGAGAAAGAAAGAGAAGCAAGGAGACAGATACAGACATAGGTAGATAGAGAGGGGGAGAGAAAGAAAGAGAAGCAAGGAGACAGATACAGACATAGGTAGATAGAGAGGGGGAGAGAAAGAAAGATTGTGTTTGAGTTTGGTCTGAGCTATTGCATTGCTTTCATTAATACCCTTGGAAAAAGTATGAATTAATCATTATTGTATTTTGGGAGGTCCTTGTAAAACAATTGGTCACAAATTTTGTTGGATTTTGGGGGAAAAACTAATGAGTGTACTTGGTGAAAAAGTGCAATTTTTGCCAATTTGGAGGTCAGTTTTGAGATTTTCTAAGGAGCGGATCAGGGGTTTCCTGTCATTAGTTGTACTGGTTTCATGTCAACCCCTATTATTAATTCTAATTTTGGGGATTTTTTTTTAGCAAAACTTAATAACGGAGGATACTCGAGGCTATTTTACAAACCATAAACATTTGGCAGAGTCAGTTTTCTGCATTCACTATTGTATAACTTATTGCCAATTTTTGTGAGAAACTAATGAAATAATTTTGGAGAAAACTAATGTGCACAGACATGACAAAAGTAAATGGATGGAATTGTCAGAGTTTCAGAGGGGCTGTATTGTGGGCAGGGATGTAAGTAGACAATAATAAAAAAAAAAAAAAAAAGCTGAAATTCAGATGATTTTTCCAATCGAGGGAGCGTGGGGCATGACTCTCATGTGTGTGATGAGATGCCCCCCCGCCCCAAGTTTTTTCCCTAAACAACTCCAATCAGTTTCAACTAAGAAAGTCAAAATGTGCACCTAGTGTGCATGTGGAGAGAAATACATCAGTCATTCTTTGATAAAACAAAAGTCATCTAACTCCCCATCTCTCATTATGAATTGTTTTAAGTCTTTTTCAGTTTATCAGCTTTTTCTTATATGAAAACAAAAAAACCCAACAGATTTCGATCAAAAACGGAGAACTCACATGAATGTGAGGCTCTAGCGATATAAGCAGAAATTCACTTTTTCTGGATAAAAAAAAACTGTAATTCTGTTAAAAAGCGGGGAACTCAAATCCATGTGTGGGTCAATCTGAATATTGATTTCGTCAGCATCAAGCACTGCAAATCTCGGGAGTCCGCTTTCCACTGTTAATCGTGTGATTGCTCAATTCACCAAAGAAGGAAAAAAAAGGAATATGACCTCTTTCAGGTTGGCCAGGAACATCTGACAGGAGTCTTTCTTATTAATTACTAGCAGGGCTACCCGGCGTTGCCCAGGCCATAAAAAACAAAAAACAAATTAGAAGAAGTTAAATAGCATGTGTAACATCTTTATATTACAACTTCTAGCTCTCTTCCTCTCTCTCTCTCTCTCTAGCCGTCTCTTTATCTTTCTCCCTTTCTCTTTTAATACAGTAATGTTAGTAAGGAGGCCTTCACAATACTGACAAAATTACTGTTAAAATCAAAGTATGAAAAGAAATAATGTTGTTAATGATTATTCATCCTGGACAATGCCGAGTAGAACAAATAATCTTGGTCTATTCCTAATTTCAGGTCCCCTCTTAATTTCAGAATAATATGAAGATAAATGATGTTGATAACAACAATAGTCTGAAGAGATGTAATATATACCAGTTACCAAAAGTAATACTGTAATCTTACAATTTTTTATTCTTGACAACGCCAAGTAGAACAAATGGTCTCGTCAATTCCTAATCCTCCCCCTCCATTTAAACATATTAAGAAAATATGTAATGTTGACGAAGCCAATAGTCCGAAGAGATATACTATATATCCCTTACCAAAAGTAATACTGTAATCTTACAATTTTTAATCCTGGACAACGCCAAGTAGAACAAATGGCCACGTCAATTCCTCCCCCCCTCCATTTAAACATATTAAGAAAATATGTAATGTTGACGAAGCCAATAGTCCGAAGAGATATACTATATATCCCTTACCAAAAGTAATACTGTAATCTTACAATTTTTAATCCTGGACAACGCCAAGTAGAACAAATGGCCACGTCAATTCCTACCCCCCCTCCATTTAAACATATAAAGATGGCTCCATTTTCAGGGGGGGGGGTGTTACCATTCTACATAGGGCTGTAGTCAGCGAATTCATAGCCCGCGATAGGACGGTTCGATGGATGGATGAATGAACCAAGGACAACAACTCTTCAACGCACAAGACCTTCAACAAACATTGGTTATTGCAACAGGGAGTGAGCCTACAACGGAAACCGACTAGAACTGAGTGGCAGGCTTGGCCTTTTGGCTAAGATCAAAGTGTAGTATCTGTTCCGATGGATACTACACCCCATAGACTGGTATTGTCTTGGCCTTCGGGTCTTGATTTACGCCGGTCTATGGGTCTGTCCTGTGCAGTTCTAGGAGGTCCACCCTCCCAGGCTTTGCCTCCCCTCTTTGGGGAGGAGTAAGTTTATTGCTTACTGCCTGAGGCGCCCCCACCCGGGAATGCCGACGGGGCTGCCCAGGCAATTTTTAATGGCCAGAGTGCTCACTTTCTCGGGCGCTGACTTTTCAAGTCCCACTTCCCCGACCCGACCTTGGGTCACATCTTACTTGTGGGAGTAAGATAAAACTGGCCTTGTGCCTAACCTCCTGGAGAGGAGGTAAAGAAATACTCGTTTAGCTAATATACTGAATAGGCAAACTACACCTGCTTATATGTCATTGGTTAGCAAAACTAATCATTTGCATAACCGGACGCAATTCCAATTTGTTGCCCTGAAAGTCTGTGTACAACTGCTGGTTTGGTAATAGCCACTGTTCCTTTTCCACCACAGAAACAGCTCACAAATCGGTGACGCTTCAACTTGTGTGGGCGGCCGTTATCACTGGGGGGCAGGGGCAGTATTTGATTCATTGTTTGTATCAGAATCCTATCATATTTTTGCTTGTTTTAATGTTTGCATAAAATATATTAGGGGATGGCATGGTGGCTGAGTGGTTAATGACGTGGACTGAGGACCTGGGTGTGTCGGGTTTGAATCCAGTTTGTTCCACAAAAACACTTTCATCAAAACCCACACCTGACTTTGTGTCTTTCTAAATATTTTATAAAAAATATTCTCTTTATTATTGCCATTCCAGCGACGTTTCCAATGTGTGACTTTTCAAAATACCTTTTCCCCATAACCTCGTGGTACACACAGCCATATCAACATTTTCGTCAGTAACATCAAGACAAATTTCAACTTGACTGCGATAACTATGTCTCGGTCAGGAAGAAAAAAAAAGTAAAAGAAAAAATATGCTTATACTTCTGACGATTGTATATATTACCGAAAGTACTCAAGTTAAAAGAAAAAAAATGTTTTTAAAGTAAATAAATAATTTATTTTTAAAAACAAATAATTTGCGTTGTGCAGGTTTTCTAAATATTTTATAAAAAATATTCTATTTATTATTGCCATTCCAGCGACGTTTCCAATGTGTGATTTTTTAAAATACCTTTTCCCCATAACCTCGTGGTACACACAGCCATATCAACATTTTCGTCAGTAACATCAAGACAAATTTCAACTTGACTGCGATAACTATGTCTCGGTCAGGAAGAAAAAAAAAGTAAAAGAAAAAATATGCTTATACTTCTGACGATTGTATATATTACCGAAAGTACTCAAGTTAAAAGAAAAAAAATGTTTTTAAAGTAAATAAATAATTTATTTTTAAAAACAAATAATTTGCGTTGTGCAGGTTTTCTAAATATTTTATAAAAAATATTCTATTTATTATTGCCATTCCAGCGACGTTTCCAATGTGTGATTTTTTAAAATACCTTTTCCCCATAACCTCGTGGTACACACAGCCATATCAACATTTTCGTCAGTAACATCAAGACAAATTTCAACTTGACTGCGATAACTATGTCTCGGTCAGGAAGAAAAAAAAAGTAAAAGAAAAAATATGCTTATACTTCTGACGATTGTATATATTACCGAAAGTACTCAAGTTAAAAGAAAAAAAATGTTTTTAAAGTAAATAAATAATTTATTTTTAAAAACAAATAATTTGCGTTGTGCAGGTTTTCTAAATATTTTATAAAAAATATTCTCTTTATTATTGCCATTCCAGCGACGTTTCCAATGTGTGACTTTTCAAAATACCTTTTCCCCATAACCTCGTGGTACACACAGCCATATCAACATTTTCGTCAGTAACATCAAGACAAATTTCAACTTGACTGCGATAACTATGTCTCGGTCAGGAAGAAAAAAAAAGTAAAAGAAAAAATATGCTTATACTTCTGACGATTGTATATATTACCGAAAGTACTCAAGTTAAAAGAAAAAAAATGTTTTTAAAGTAAATAAATAATTTATTTTTAAAAACAAATAATTTGCGTTGTGCAGGTTTTCTAAATATTTTATAAAAAATATTCTATTTATTATTGCCATTCCAGCGACGTTTCCAATGTGTGATTTTTTAAAATACCTTTTCCCCATAACCTCGTGGTACACACAGCCATATCAACATTTTCGTCAGTAACATCAAGACAAATTTCAACTTGACTGCGATAACTATGTCTCGGTCAGGAAGAAAAAAAAAGTAAAAGAAAAAATATGCTTATACTTCTGACGATTGTATATATTACCGAAAGTACTCAAGTTAAAAGAAAAAAAATGTTTTTAAAGTAAATAAATAATTTATTTTTAAAAACAAATAATTTGCGTTGTGCAGGTTTTCTAAATATTTTATAAAAAATATTCTATTTATTATTGCCATTCCAGCGACGTTTCCAATGTGTGATTTTTTAAAATACCTTTTCCCCATAACCTCGTGGTACACACAGCCATATCAACATTTTCGTCAGTAACATCAAGACAAATTTCAACTTGACTGCGATAACTATGTCTCGGTCAGGAAGAAAAAAAAAGTAAAAGAAAAAATATGCTTATACTTCTGACGATTGTATATATTACCGAAAGTACTCAAGTTAAAAGAAAAAAAATGTTTTTAAAGTAAATAAATAATTTATTTTTAAAAACAAATAATTTGCGTTGTGCAGGTTTTCTAAATATTTTATAAAAAATATTCTATTTATTATTGCCATTCCAGCGACGTTTCCAATGTGTGATTTTTTAAAATACCTTTTCCCCATAACCTCGTGGTACACACAGCCATATCAACATTTTCGTCAGTAACATCAAGACAAATTTCAACTTGACTGCGATAACTATGTCTCGGTCAGGAAGAAAAAAAAAGTAAAAGAAAAAATATGCTTATACTTCTGACGATTGTATATATTACCGAAAGTACTCAAGTTAAAAGAAAAAAAATGTTTTTAAAGTAAATAAATAATTTATTTTTAAAAACAAATAATTTGCGTTGTGCAGGTTTTCTAAATATTTTATAAAAAATATTCTATTTATTATTGCCATTCCAGCGACGTTTCCAAGTGTGATTTTTTAAAATACCTTTTCCCCATAACCTCGTGGTACACACAGCCATATCAACATTTTCGTCAGTAACATCAAGACAAATTTCAACTTGACTGCGATAACTATGTCTCGGTCAGGAAGAAAAAAAAAGTAAAAGAAAAAATATGCTTATACTTCTGACGATTGTATATATTACCGAAAGTACTCAAGTTAAAAGAAAAAAAATGTTTTTAAAGTAAATAAATAATTTATTTTTAAAAACAAATAATTTGCGTTGTGCAGGTTTTCTAAATATTTTATAAAAAATATTCTATTTATTATTGCCATTCCAGCGACGTTTCCAATGTGTGATTTTTTAAAATACCTTTTCCCCATAACCTCGTGGTACACACAGCCATATCAACATTTTCGTCAGTAACATCAAGACAAATTTCAACTTGACTGCGATAACTATGTCTCGGTCAGGAAGAAAAAAAAAGTAAAAGAAAAAATATGCTTATACTTCTGACGATTGTATATATTACCGAAAGTACTCAAGTTAAAAGAAAAAAAATGTTTTTAAAGTAAATAAATAATTTATTTTTAAAAACAAATAATTTGCGTTGTGCAGGTTTTCTAAATATTTTATAAAAAATATTCTATTTATTATTATAATAATACTTAAGTTTGAAGAGTCAGCCATAGAATACACTCCACTCGAGGTATTGTGGTAAAAGAGCAATCGCTCATGGATTCTTCATAATTTTTGTATTTATTAATATCCGTAACAAACGTAACAGGACTTGGTTTACCGATTCCACAGACTGCTTGTATAACCATTAAACGACTCTCAATCTGGACTTCCAATGTTTGAGTTTATAAGAATTGGCATGCGTAGAAGAATTATAAGAATGAGAGAAAAGTCCTTCTCATTTTTATTCATTTCAAATATTGAATTAATTCCATCAATTCTAACACAAACGACCGCAGAGAAGTTAATGTTCTTAAATTGAAAAGATTCATTCATCATAGACTTATGAGACAAATTTAGCAAAGAACATTTAGAATAGCGTCGTTCGTAGTTTTTGCACATACAAGCTAATGATAATAATAACAAAGAAAAAGCGCGAAACTATCAATTAATAATAGCAAATACGGAGCACACGCATAGGATTTGGGATTATCCTAGTTCCTGCTATGTCAGTTAGGATTATTAATCCTAAGTATGGAAGAAGATCCTTCTGATAATCCATTCTTCTTTGGAAATCTACTTCTGATAAAAGAATTAGCAAACGGTAAAAACGAATGAAAAGAAAAGTAATCCTCACTTAAATATCAGTTTCTAAATAAATTAATATCAGTGGTTTCTAAATAAGTTAATATCAGTGGTTTCTAAATAAATTTAATACTAGTGGTTTCTAAATAAATTAATATCAGTGGTTTCTAAATAAATTTAATACTAGTGGTTTCTAAATAAATTAAATATCAGTGGTTTCTAAATAAATTAAATATCAGTGGTTTCTAAATAAGTTAATATCAGTGGTTTCTAAATAAATTAATATCAGTGGTTTCTAAATAAATTAATATCAGTGGTTTCTAAATAAATTAATATCAGTGGTTTCTAAATAAATTAAATATCAGTGGTTTCTAAATACATTAAATATCAGTGGTTTCTAAATAATTTAATATCAGTGGTTTCTAAATAAATTTAATATCAGTGGTTTCTAAATAAATTAATATCAGTGGTTTCTAAATAAATTAATATCAGTGGTTTCTATATAAATTAATATCAGTGGTTTCTAAATAAATTAATATCAGTGGTTTCTAAATAAATTAATATCAGTGGTTTCTAAATAAATTAATATCAGTGGTTTCTAAATAAATTAATATCAGTGGTTTCTTAATAAATTAATATCAGTGGTTTCTAAATAAACTAAATATCCGTGGTTTCTAAATAAATTAATATCCGTGGTTTCTAAATAAATTAATATCAGTTGTTTCTAAATAAATTAATATCCGTGGTTTCTAAATAAATTAATATCAGTGGTTTCTAAATGAATTAATATCAGTGGTTTCTAAATAAATTAAATATCAGTGGTTTCTAAATAAATTAAATATCAGTGGTTTCTAAATAAATGAAATATCAGTGGTTTCTAAATAAATTAATATCAGTGGTTTCTAAACAAATTAATATCAGTGGTATCAAAATAAATTAATATCAGTGGTTTCTAAATAAATTAATATCAGTGGTTTCTAAATAAATGAAATATCAGTGGTTTCTAAATAAATGAAATATCAGTGGTTTCTAAATAAATGAAATATCAGTGGTTTCTAAATAAATGAAATATAAGTGGTTTCTAAATAAATTATTATCAGTGGTTTCTAAATAAATTCATATCAGTGGTTTCTAAATAAATAAAATATCAGTGGTTTATAAATACATTAAATATCAGTGGTTTCTAAAGCAATTAATATCAGTGGTTTCTAAATAAATTAAATATCAGTGGTTTCTAAATAAATTAAATATCAGTGGTTTCTAAATAAATTAATATCAGTCGTTTCTAAATAACTTAAATATCAGTGGTTTCTAAATAAATTAATATCAGTGGTTTATAAATACATTAAATATCAGTGGTTTCTAAAGCAATTAATATCAGTGGTTTCTAAATAAATTAAATATCAGTGGTTTCTAAATAAATTAAATATCAGTGGTTTCTAAATAAATTAATATCAGTGGTTTCTAAATAAATTAATATCAGTGGTTTCTAAATATATTAAATATCAGTGGTTTCTAAATAAATTAATATCAGCGGCTTCTAAATAAATTAATATCAGAGGTTTCTAAATAAATTACATATCAGTGGTTTCTAAATAAATTAATATCAGTGGTTTTTAAATAAATTAAATATCAGTGGTTTCTAAATAAATTAATAACAGTGGTTTCTAAATAAATTAATATCAGTGGTTTCTAAATAAATGAAATATAAATGGTTTCTTAATAAATGAAATATCAGTGGTTTCTAAATAAATTAAATATCAGTGATTTCTAAATAAATTAATATCAGTTGTTTCTAAATAAATAAAATATCAGTTGTTTCTAAATAAATTAATATCAGTGGTTTCTAAATAAATTAAATATAAATGGTTTCTTAATAAATGAAATATCAGTGGTTTCTTAATAAATTAATATCAGTGGTTTCTAAATAACTTAAATATCAGTGGTTTCTAAATAAATTAATATCAGTGGTTTCTAAATACATTAAATATCAGTGGTTTCTAAAGCAATTAATATCAGTGGTTTCTAAATAAATTAAATATCAGTGGTTTCTAAATAAATTAAATATCAGTGGTTTCTAAATAAATTAATATCAGTGGTTTCTAAATAAATTAATATCAGTGGTTTCTAAATATATTAAATATCAGTGGTTTCTAAATAAATTAATATCAGTGGCTTCTAAATAAATTAATATCAGTGGTTTCTAAATAAATTAATATCAGTGGTTTCTAAATGAATTAAAGATCAGTGGTTTCTAAATAAATTAAATATCAGTGGTTTCTAAATAAATTAATATCAGTGGTTTCTAAATAAATTAATATCAGTGGTTTCTAAATAAATTAATATCAGTGGTTTCTAAATAAATTAATATCAGTGGTTTCTAAATAAATTAATATCAGTGGTTTCTAAATAAATTAAATATCAGTGGTTTCTAAATAAATTAATATCAGTGGTTTCTAAATAAATTAATATCAGTGGTTTCTAAATAAATTAATATCAGTGGTTTCTAAATAAATTAATATCAGTGGTTTCTATATAAATTAATATCAGTGGTTTCTAAATAAATTAAATATCAGTGGTTTCTAAATAAATTAAATATCAGTGGTTTCTAAATAAATTAATATCAGTGGTTTCTAAATAAATTAAATATCAGTGGTTTCTAAATAAATTAATATCAGTGGTTTCTAAATAAATTAATATCAGTGGTTTCTAAATAAATTAATATCAATGGTTTCTAAATAAATTAAATATCAGTAGTTTCTAAATAAATTAAATATCAGTGGTTTCTAAATAAATTAATATCGGTGGTTTCTAAATAAATTAAATATCAGTGGTTTCTAAATAAATTTAATATCAGTGGTTTCTAAATAAATTAATATCAGTATTTTCTAAATAAATTAATATCAGTGGTTTCTAAATAAATTAATATCAGTGGTTTCTAAATAAATTTATATCAGTGGTTTCTAAATAAATTAATATCAGTGGTTTCTAAATAAATTAATATCAGTGGTTTCTAAATAAATTAATATCAGTGGCTTCTAAATAAATTAATATCAGTGGTTTCTAAATAAATTAATATCAGTGGTTTCTAAATAAATTAAATATCAGTGGTTTCTAAATAAATTAAATATCAGTGGTTTCTAAATAAATTAAATATCAGTGGTTTCTAAATAAATTAATATCCGTGGTTTCTAAATAAATTAAATATAAAACATGATTGCAATTGTTGTAGAGAAAATACTCTAACCCCCTCCCTTATACAAGTAACCATTTGGAGTAGCATATCAACGACAATAATGCTAGTACAACTGGGCCGTTCCCCATATACATTACAAGCCAGTGACCCAATATTTAACTACCTATTGCATTGTTCACTGAAAGCAATAAATCCATTTATCTTTGTATATCAACCAATTTTACTGGCAAGGAAATAACAAAGTGAAGCAAAACATGTAAAAAAGTAGCGTTGGGATGATTAATTGGTATCAGAATCTGGAATCGGAACTTTTTGGGGTTATCGGAAAAATTTGTGCCTATTTTCCGATGCCAAAAAACGAATCTTTTAATTGTTCTTTTTTTCTTATTGTTTAAAACTTAATTTACCATTGCTGGCACTAATGATAAAAAAGTGATAAATATTAATTGATTTTAAATCTACCACTAAAACTAAAATCTATATACCCCCCCCCCCCCCCAGTGTATTTTTACTTTTGCGAAAATATATGCACATATTATTACATGGGGTTTTACGGTAATCCGAAAATTAAAAAACAACAACACATCTATAGTTAAATATTTAGAGATTTTAAAAAAATCGGAATCGGGAATTTAAAACAGAATCGCAAAAAAAATGTTGAAATTGTCCCATCCTTAGTTGGAAGATATTGTATCGATAAAATTATTTTAGTCATTCTAATTATTTTAATTATTGTACCTCCTTGGCTTAAATAAATTAAGAAAATGAATTAATAACAAGAATAAACCTTAGAATTAAAAAAAAACAAAAACATATAAAACTAAAACAAATAAAAAAACCCAAAAAGATTAGATCTTGAATGTTTTAAAACCCCACCACCATTGCCAACCTACATCTAAGCCAGACTTGAAATTTTTTTCCTGCCCACCTAGAAATGAACCCGACATTCATTGACACATCCAGACATTAGCTTTGAATTTTCCCCATTTCTCTACATCCCTCCCCCTTACCCCTCTTCTCTCCTTTCTTTTCTCTATCCTCAATGAGCATATTTTATTTTATTCTATCATATTTGATTTTCAACGGTCTCAAATCTAACCACTTGACTTTCCAAATTTTAATTTTCTTTTTCCTTTTTCTTCTTTTTCTCCATTTCATTCTTCCAAAATATGATCTGAGGTAAGGATCGGATTTTAATTCTGCCTGATGAGATCTCAGTTTCTAACAGCTGTAGATCGATAACATCGATTTTGTACATGTCTGTATAAATAAAAATAATCAGATACATAAAAGCTCTATTTGATATTGAGCACTTTTTATAAGCCCGGTTGAAATTCTTTGGATTCCTATCCTGTGGATGTCTACTTTACCTGGATTAATATATATATATATATATATATATATATATATATATATATATATATATATATATATATATATAGAGAGAGAGAGAGAGAGAGAGAGAGATAGAAGAAAAAAGAGTGATAAATATGAGACGATTGTCCAGATTTATTTCAAATTTCAATTGTTCAATGCAAGGTGTATTTAGTAATAAACTAGTGTTTATTATTCTTTCCTTAAGCCAAGGCTTTTCAAAGATCGAAATCTTATCATCAGAGGAGAAATACAGATAGATAAGTTGGCTTTCGAAAAAACCAAAGTTCAAATATTTGAAAAATATGAAAATTATTATTAAAAATTATTAAAATAATTTTTGTTAAAAAAACGTATTGAATGAAAAGAAAAGAAAAGTTCATATATATATATATATATATATATATATATATATATATATATATATATATATATATTAGACGAACTGTCTAGACCTGGAGGATCTAGTTTATTTTTAAAAGTGACCCCAGAGTGAGAGTCTGAATTTTGCCAGCCAACTTTCCACCTCTGATCTACATATATCATGGCATTTGATCTAAACTTATTTTTTCTCTTGAAATCATGACCGGAAATTGTCTCATACGAAACAAAATTTAATAAGTCTATTTCCAAAGAGAAGACACTTCTTTGGCATTTCTAGTTAAAAAGGTTACGAAAAAAACAAAATATCAAGCTGCCCTAATTCAAACATATGGGTTGTTTTGTTTTTGTAATTCATTCTGACATATTTTTTTTATTTTTTTTATTCTGCAGTCCTGAATAGTTGTTACAGATGATGGATGAACCGAATATTTCAGACTGTGTTTCCCTCATCTTAATATACCAGCTGGAGTTCACAGCGACTGAGAAATACTGTAGGAAATAAGAAATAATTTAAGAAATACAAGAAATATCTGACCAATAAGATTTTCAATTACACATTGTACTAGTAGAGTACCATCTTCCATATCACTTGGTTATGTTTCAGGATGAGGAGGAGGAGGAGGAGGAGGAGGAGAAGGATGTCAATAATAAGTCCTTATTTACTTGCCTCCTACCCAGGGCAGGCTGAGACAGACGGTTAGTTTTTTTATGCGAGGGAAAATCCAGTGCTCCCCAAAAGGGAGCAGTCTGGATGAGAACAAAAATACTTTTATATCCTTGTTGGCACTTCCTCACAAATCTTTCTTTCTTTAATGAAAATCGCTTCAGACAAGGCATGAAGCCACTTGATGTAAGGTGCTAAAAAAATACTACTTCAAGGTTAAAAACTAGCCAACGATAAGTGCTAGACGGATGGATACTGACCCAGAAAACAGCAATGCTTCCCCCGTTTGTCAGAAACATCGCTCATGGAACGTGAGGACTAAAGGACAAAATAAGGGAAGCGAGAGTTACGAGGCTGCCGCCGAAAGTAAACCCAAGGTCCACTTTCCACTCTCAATAAATGAAGGCATCTCAGGCAATAAGGACCCCCCCCCTCCCCGGACATAATGCATGTGCCATTCGTCAATTATACATTAAAAAACTATTTGATAGTATTGTATCAAATTTGACACAAAGCATCTTTGAGATTCTGGGTGTGTCATGGAAGAAGAAGAAGAAGAAGAAGAAGAAGATAAAAACAACAACAAAATGTTACTACTACTACTACTACTAGCGATTTCTTGGCCTTTTGGCTAAGATCAAAGTGTAGTATCTGTTCCGATGGATACTGCACCCCATAGACTGGTATTGTCTTGGTCTTCGGGGCTTGATTTACGCCGGTCTATGGGTCTGTCCTGTGCAGTTCTAGGAGGTGAACCCTCCCAGGCTTTGCCTCCCCTCTTTGGGGAGGAGTAAGTTTATTGCTTACTGCCTGAGGCGCCCCTACCGGGGAATGCCGACAGGGCTGCCCAGGCAATTTTTAAACCCCACTTTCCCGACCCAGGTTGGGTCACATCTCACAGTGGGCTGGGGGGTGGACATTAGGCAAAAATAAATGTCGGAGGAATTGCTGATGTTTGGTGTTTTTATAAACTACTCTATATTCCTGATTCAACAAAAAAAAAAGTAAGTCAAATCGTTAAACGGTTGAAAAAATATGCAACATTGAATTCGTGATATTTCGCATTTTTCTCCAGCTCACGCGAAACATCCACGATTTTTCCCCCAAAAATTATAATTTTCAGATTTCCATGATTAAATTCCAAAAATCAGTGTGGAATTACTTATTATTGCATATCTTTTTGGTTTATTGATAACCATTTGTGAAAATGCAAAAATAGACCACTTTGGGACCCAATTTGTCGATTTTTAGCTCTTTTTATGAAAGAAATTAGGAAAATTTGAGCTAAATTTCCCTCTTTTTTGGCTCAAATTAGCGATAAAATTCTATATTCATCAGAAAATAACTTGTAAACCGGGATAGGGCACATACCAAACCATATATGTTTCTGAAAGCTATGGAGGTATAGATTATGAAAAACCAAGCAGATCTATGTGCCCTATCCCGGATTTTTCAAAAAACAAGCCGGAAGTTTCTCGCTTGTGTCACGTGTGGACTTGCTCCAAAGAGCATTACCAAAATCTCTCGACTCCTGATCAGGGCAACGAGTAAGGAGTAACCCCATCAATTGGGAAGAAGTCACTTTCTCCTCTGCAGCCACTGCCTGAATTTTTGCCCAGATATCATTGGTTCTTCTCAACAACTGTTTGCGGCTGCCCAACTCTTCAGGGGGCCTTTTCCTGGATGCAGTTTGCGTCGAGGGGTTCTTGTAATAGCGGAACACAACATTTTCAGCTTCACCTAGTGAGCTCAGCTCATCCCAGTTAACAGCAATCCGTTTATCTGTATATCGTCGTTTCTTCAGCGAATGGTATCTTTTGAGCAACTTCTTGACCTCGTCTTTCTGTTCCTCTGTTAACTGGATGAGATACTTTTGCTCCAGCAATTGAACACATGCGGTGATGGATAGATGGTCTCTAGTTTTTGCATCTTCTACAGTAAACACTTGGAAAAGTGCGTTATCGCTGACCGCTTCCATTTTTGATAGTAACTCTATCTAAATAAACAAAACAAAGATTTGAAAATTCTGTAGTGATTTCCTGTAAAATGCTTTGACAGGAAATTAAAGTGTGTAAAAAGGTGTGCAAATGAAAGAAAAGAAGTGTGTCAAATACTACTTCATGTCACATGTTACCAGATTTTTTTTGATATTTTAGAAAGGCCCTCAGATTTCGCTTCTAACGAGCCCTCACTGAGCTTCTATGATCAATTTTGTGCCAAGATATGGCCAAAAATGTGATTTTGGGCCGTTATGCCCAAATATGGAAATTCGGCCCCAGACCCCCGAAAAATGGATTTTATGAATTTTTTTTTGATTTTTCCGAAAAGCTCTTGAAATTTCGCTTCTAACGAGCCCTCAAACAGCTTATATGGACAAGTAAAACTAAAGTTATGCCCAAATGTCCTCCAAAAACCTGTTTTGGCCCACTGTGCATCTTACTTGTGGGAGTAAGATAAAAACTGGCCTTGTGCCTAACTCCTGGAGAGGAGTAAATCAATACTACTACTACTAAAAAACAGACACTTACAGACTCCAAAATTATTAGTAAGAATTGAAACAAATTGTCCTTGAAATAGCAAGTATGGCATGAAAGGTGTAAAATTATTATACTACGATAGTCTCCAAAACTACGATAGTCTCCAAAACTACGATAGTCTCCAAAACTACGATAGTCTCCAAAACTACGATAGTCTCCAAAACTTACAAATTTGTCATTAAGAAAAAATATGACTACTACTACTTCTAACGATAATCACTTATTGGCTCCAAATTCTACTGATAGAATTGCACCAAGTTTGGCATAAAGAGCCCTTGGGGTACTGTATGTAATAAAAGTAACAATACTAATCATGATTTTTATATAAAGCCCTCTGGGAGGATGCAGTGTAAAAGATGTCCAATAGGCTCGTATTTAATAAAACGTAGAATGATGAAATACTGATATTCTTGTGTTTCAACAATTTCTCATTAGCCACCAGTTGACTTTCACCTCCCCCTCTCGCAATATCTTTCTTATTGACCCATTGACATTGATATCAACAAGTTTAGAATTGCACACTCTAGGTAAAATCAAATCTAATTTTAACTAATATCTGTTCTTAAAAGAGACCTCTCGGACAGTTACTAATTTTGTAATTGGATTTAAACATTCCAAAGTCCGCCCGGTTTTCTAAATGACAATACAAGTTCAGAGGTTTGATGTAGTTCGCAATTATTGATCCAATGTTCAGACCATATAAAACAGTTTCTTTGTTCCTTCCTCAAGCCATACAGACTAATAAAGATGGCCCCAATAGTAGTACTAACCTACATACCAAATAAAAGGCAGTATTGCTATTCTCAAGAATTCGGTAGCACTAGTGAAATAGAATTGGCAGGCAAATGACTACAAAATTCTCTAGACATTTGCCATTTTGAGTGAGAGGTCAACATTCGTGTACAAGTTGTTTCGTATTCTCTTAGCATTTCAATAAGAGTATTGATTTACTCCACTCCAGGAGTTAGGCACAAGGCCAGTTTTTATCTTACTCCCACAAGTAAGATGTGACCCAAGGTTGGGTCGGGAAAGTGGGGTTTAAAAGTTGCCTGGGCAGCCCTGTCGGCATTCCCCGGTAGGGGCGCCTCAGGCAGTAAGCAATAAACTTACTCCTCCCCAAAGAGGGGAGGCAAAGCCTGGGAAGGTGGACCTCCCAAAACTGCACAGGACAGACCCATTGACCGGCGTAAATAAAGACCGAAGGCCAAGACAACACCAATATGGGGTGCAGTATCCATCGGAACAGATACTACACTTTGATCTTAGCCAAAAGGCAAGAGTAGCGAGTGTAAAGTTGAGGCGCCATTGTAGATTCGAACAAATCGGGGAATTTGAACATTTGGTTAGTCTTTTTTATGACATGGAGTAATTAAAATCTAAAAGGTTCATCTTGACTAATATTATCTACATAATAAATAATACTATTATTAACTTATACATTAACTAGCTGGCTTTGCTGGTCCGCTACTTGAAATAATTCAAAGATTAATTTAAAATAATAAACATTTACTTGATAACTTTGTTGTAAACTCGAAACAAAATCTTTCTCATTTATTCATATAGATAAACATTAAGATTTTGGTAGTTTCGATACAAATTTATTTATCCTTTTAAATGTGACCGTAAATAAAGGAAAAGAAAGAAATCAATTTGTCTTTTCACTTGCAATTCAGAAATAGACAGCAACTTTTAATTGTACACAGAAAAAAGAAAAAAATTGGTGATGGTCATAAAGTGAGGGATAAATTTAGGTAAAATTTATATAGGAAACTGATCCCCCTTCTAAAATCTAAAATATTTGAAGAAAAAAAACAAAACAAAAAAAAAACGGGAATTCTCTAGCGACATGATAGGTAATTGTACGCAGAAAAAGGAAACAATTTTGATGTGTAAAAGGTGAAAAAAAAAAAATGACGAACAAACACCAAATCTTGAAAAGTCGAATAGGCCATATTAAAAAGAAAATATAGAAGAGTTTTACAAAATGTATTAGTTAACATGAAAGAATTATGAAAATATAAAATTGATTTTTTTCCTCTATTATCTGAAAATAACAAAGATCAATCTGATGGATTAATACGACGATCACTTTGGTTGAGAAAACACAATTATCTTTTACCTAATTACCAATAATAAACTAAAAAGCAAAATCTAAAATTTGTAATTAAAATATAAACGGTTTATCTTGACTAATATTATCTACATAATAAAGTGAAGGTGGTCTATTTCTCAAAGTTTGTCATCGACAGCTTTTGTCTTACAAAATCCATATTTGATTCTGACTAGCCAATGAATAATAAACTAAAAACTTAAATCCAGAAATTCTTCATTAAAATATAAAAAGTTTTTCTTAACGATTATTATTAATTGTAATTAATTTTGACTCGATGGACCCAATTTGGATGAGAAGGCGCTCCTTTGAAGACCATCTCTTTTTGAACTAGTTTGTAATATACAGGGCTTTACGGAGACCTCCAAAAAGTAGCATGCTTCAGTAGCACACTTCTTTTCGCTGGAGTGAAAGAGAAAGGGGCTCCATTTTACATTCAGCTGAAGTGGAGTGTGAGCCACTCCATTTGAGACTAAAGAGTGTGGTTTTAGTACTGCGCTCCTTGCTCCAAAATTATTTGAATTTTTAAAAATACATTAAATACTAAAAAAGAAAGTTTGAGCTTTTAATTTTTTTTAATAACTGTAGTAAATGTATATGAGAGAAAGTAAGAAAGGAGAAGAGAGAGAGAGGGGGGGGGAGAGGGAGTGGAGGAAAGATAGAGAAATAGAGGGTGAGGGAAAGAGGGGGAGGTGAGGAGAGAAAGAGAAGGAGGTGAGAGAAGAGAGAGGGGGTGAGAAAAGATGGAATAAGGAAAGAGAGAGAGGGACGTGAGGTGAGAGGGAGGGAGGTGAGAGAGAGAGAGGAGGTGAGGAGAGAGAGAGGAGGTGAGGAGAGAGAGAGGGAGGTGAGGAGGGAGAGAGAGAGAGAGAGAGAGGGAGGTGAGGAGAGAGAGAAAGGGAGGTGAGGAGAGAGAGGTGAGGAAAGAGAGAAAAAGAGGTGAGGAGAGAGAGAGGGAGGTGAGGAGAGAGAGGGGGAGGTGAGGAGAGAGAGAGGGAGGTGAGGAGAGAGAGAGGGAGGTGAGGAGAGAGAGAGAGGGTTAGGAAAGGGTTGAGGAAAGAAAAGCGTGAGGAGAGAGAAAGAGAGAGGGGAGAGAGAGAGAGAGAGAGAGAGAGGGGTGTGAGGAAAAAGAGAAAAAGACATGGGGGGGAGATCCATCTTTTATCAGTAAATCCAAACTGACTAAGTAAGGCTTTATTGGATCCAATAAAAAGCACATGTAGAAGTATTTGGTAGACAATGGAGATGGCTTGCTTGAACAAATGCAAACATTTATGGCTTCAGGAACAAAAGGATTTCCTTTGTGGAGCAAACGATTGCTATTAATGAAACGAGAGCAGTTGAAACACAAACAAAAATAAAAATAAAAACAGCTGACACTTTTATTATCAGTTCATTCTATTATTAAAAGCAGTCAACAGCAATAATGCAATCAATATATCAACTGCTCTTTATATTTATTAATAACACAGAAGGCAATTTGTACACTTAAGAAGTTTTCGCTTTTAGATGGAATGGGGGTGGGTGGGGGGTAGGAGACAACTATTTTCTGGCTGACAGAACACCAGCAGATAAAAAGGAAGTTGTGAATAAACATAAGTATTCCCTCCCCCCATTAATTTTTTTTGTTGATATACCAGACATTTAATAATTGTAGTCAGGGTCAGTTGATTAAAGCTCTTACACCTCTGACCAGGTAGTAAATGTCAATCTTTTCTTTCTCAGTAAAATATTGCACAAATGTATATTTATCTTCTAGATATATTTATATGTACAGGATTAAATTGTAAACTAATTTACCGATCATTATGAATTTTAGGCACAGGCGGTCTAAATGTTGACCATACTTAGTTTAATTTAGTTTTACGGCATATCAACCCTTTTCGGATTATTTTATGCCGAATCCGGTCATTTTGGTAAAAGATTTTATGCTTCAAGTTCTTTATATCTGCAATGGTGTTTATTCATGGTGTTTGCTTTGGTTGTTTTATGGCATATCAGTCCTTTTCGGATTATTTTATGCTGAATACGGTTATTTTGGTGAAAGTTTTGGGGAAGGAAGGGAGAGGGAGAAAGGGAGGGAATTGGATTTTTTTTGTCTTTGCAGAACATGATTGAGTTTTGCAAAGAGAAAAAAAAAAGAACAATAAAACATCAATGTTTGGTGCATTTTGGACCAGGAAGCCGATATCTTCAGACAGCCTGATCTGGTAGCACCTGTATGCTTAGTTAAATTTAGTTTTATGAAAAGGGGATAAAAAGGGGTGGACGCCCATTGCGAACATTCAGATACCCCCGATTTTTGTGAAATATTAACAATAGGTCTTCAACATCAATAAATAAATATTTCCCAAACTTTAGTATTTTAAGGGGATCATAATATGGGCATAGCACCCCGTTTGAAAATTCAAATATTTCAGATTTGCATTAAATTTGATTCAAAGTCATGAGACACCAAGTAAGCAAGATTCCCTGAATTTCAATTTCTTCTTAAGACTCCTGAAGCTTAAATTTTAAACATTTTCTAGAATCAAATATAATGGATTTTGATCAAAATTGGAAAAAGTATTCTAGACATAAGGTTTAGTATCAGTTTTATCTTCGCAAGGGAACATAAAAGTGGTACAAAACGGTTCCATTCAATTTTTACTCGTCCTGGGACAGGTAGTCTTCTAGTCTATCTCGTTCTCTATATAAAAAGTCAATGTTTGTTTGTTTGTTATAGAACTTGATACGTCAACAGAACATTGAAATAAGTTTCAATAACGGTTACATTTTTCGCATAATCTAAAGACACGTTGAGATTTTCCTTCGATTCCATTTGGGGTCACTAGGGGAAATTATCGGTTTGGTCTATAAAATAACTCAACTATATTAGAACCTAAAAAAAAAAAAAAAAAAAAAAAAAAAACGAAACTAAAATTAAACAAAGAATATCCCTGTGAAGAATGCATTTCAAAAAATGTTTAAACATTTAAATAATTATTTTTATTGGTATTTTTAAGATTTAAAATAATTAAATAAAAATTATAAAATATTCATTAAATCCATTTGCACTTTTACAATTTTTTTTTTTTTTAGATAAAGATAAAGACTTCAAATAGATTTTATTTTTGTTATGGTGTGATGTTGATCTACCCTATTTCGGGTGTAGATGGACTCTTCCAGAGACTAAATAAAGATACGACTAAGTGCCATAGCAGTCATACCATTTCTGTACTTCTGTAAATACACTCTTGTAAATATATCTTGAAAGAGAGTAGAAAGTGACTAACTTGGGGTTACTTTCAACAGCCTCGTGACTCTCGATTCCCTTATTTTGCTCTTTAGTCTGAAAATTCCATGAGCGATGTTTCCGACAAAGGGGGGGGGGAAAGAAGAATTGCTGTTTTCTGGGTCGGAATCTATCCATCTAACACTCATTGTTGGCTAGTTTTTGACCTTGAAGTAGTATTTTTTTTCCAATAATTTTTCTATAATCACACAAATGAAGAGGCACACAGTTATTGTGACGATAAAAGCTGAACAGAGCAATTTATAAATTAAGGGGGGGGGGTGTTGCCTGTCTTTTTTTTCTTTTCTTATCTTTCTTTTTTTGCTGGAGATGGGGCATCCTACCGGATGCTAGACATTCACCGGCTATTTCAGACACTCCAGCCTAGAGATCTTTTTGAGATTCTAACCGTCCCTTTAAGTGCAGTTGTTTGTATTTCTCTTGCACTCGGTTCACCGGGTATACCTGTCAGATAACTTTTGAATTCTTTTTCATTAGTCCTGTTGCTTCTATAATTACTGGGATGATGGAGACTTTACTAAGATTCCAGTTTCTTTTCATGTCGTACATAAGACCTTGGTATTTCGTGATCTTTTCCCTTTCTGCTCTGTTCAATCCTGCATCATTAGGGACACTGACTTCAACTAGGGTTGCTACTTTCTCCCTTTTGTCCCATATTACGATGTCAGGTTTAACAGCTCCGTTTTCTAGATATGTAGCTCAGAGACGGACTACCATATGTGGCAAAAAACCTTCACAGTTCCTGGGAACGAGACAGTGTATAATCTCTATCACAATGCGGTTACCAACAACAGTCCCCCCCCCCCCGGTCGTCATCCGCTCAACACAGAAGCTCAAAGAGCCTTTTCTTATGTGACAGTCCATCTCCCACCAACTTGCGATATTTAGAAAGAACATTACACAAATAAAAGGGAACTGAAGTTGTCAGGATGGAAAAAAGAAAAAAATATGTAAAAATCCCATAATTTGACCCCAGCCCCACCTCCGATAGTTGCACCAGCATCAGTCGGTAATACACAAAATTCTCGTGAAGGATCAAGAAGGATTGAAAAGACTGAATAGGGAGAGCACCATCCAGACCTCCACTGGAAGAGCAGGAAGAGTACTGGAATAATGAGGAGGCTTATTGTCGTTCGAATTCCAGAGAAAGCCAATGGTTGATATCAGCGAGCAATCAATGGTAAACGACTGTTGTGATAACGTAAAGTTATTTGCAACAGGTACTGAAAGAAGCGAAGAGTACTGGAAATCTGAGGAGACTTGTTGTCATTCAGACTCCAGGGAATACCACCGGTTGTCGGTGAGTAAATAATAAAAGCCAAGATAGACAAGATCCAAAATGTTAACAAAAAGACATATCTTGGCCTTTTTTGCAAGGAGCAAAGTGTAGTATCTGTTCTGATACTACACTTCATCTTTTCTGTCCTCGGTTAGTGAAAGAGAAATCCTTCAAGTCTGAGCCAATTTTTATTTTTGTTCACATCCAGACTGCCCCCTTTTTTGGGGAACTGGGGTTTTTCCCCCACATTAAAAACTGACCTTGTGTCTAACTTTGCCCTCGTGGGGAGGCAAGTAAATAGGGATATGATATTAAGCTTGAAAGATCTACGCACCTAAAAACGGTCCAACTAGTTGTTTTCTAAAATAATAAAAAAGAAATATTTGTTGCCTTAAGATGTGAGAGAGATGATGTTTCAACCAGCTGAACACATAAATATAACACCTACTTTTACTAAAACATTCTAATGAAAACAATTGATAAAAAAAAAATATATTACGACCCAATATTAATATATTAGCTTTTACAACAGACACAAAAATGCGCACGCAAATAAAAACAAGTTTCATTCAATCTCTTTAGTCCAATTTATTAAATGGCTATGCATAACACGCAAGAAACTTAAACTTAATTTTTAGTTTGAGATATAAGAGAAGTAATAACTGAAAAGATGGTGCTTTCTTAGAATAGGACCCACGCTAAAATCGGCTGGCGTCGGTACTTTCCGGATGTTTACGTAAACCGCCGAAAAATACAGACGCCAAGTCGGTTGACCTACCTGCACCCAAAAAATCAAAAACGAGGCTGGATTTACAAGTGGGGAAAAAAACAAAAAACATTAACCAACATTTAAAGCAAAAAAAATAAAATAATACACTTAGTCAAATTGTATGTAAAAATTTTTTATTTTTTTAGCAAAGAAATAAAAATAAACAGGTGATAAATTATATTTTTTAAGTGTTTTTTTCTTCTTTTTACTGAAAATTATTTTTGATTTATAATCAGGTAAAAATGGCGTCGTTAAGTTTAGGGTGTTTTTTTTTACTGAAAATTATTTTCGGTTTCATAAGGGTTAGGGGTACGGAAGACGCAACAGCCAGTGATAGCTCGTGAAAATTCATTGCAATACTTTCGCGTTTCAATCAGTTGAAATGTTGACATGTCGTCTGCTTATTTGTTTTAATCAGTTGAAATGTTGACATGTCGTCTGCTTATTTTCTCGCAATTTGATTGGCTAACTACTTCGGTACTTTCCGGCGGTTTACGTAAACATCTGGCAAGTACCGACACCAAGTCAATTTTAGCGTGGGTCCTAATCTAGGAAAGTACCGAAAAGATAAATTACTTGTAGTATAATATACAGTTCTTCTTTAACCCCCCCCCCCCCCAAAAAAAAAATGGGCATTTTTGGAGTGACTACTGCCATCAGCAACATATTAGATTTAACGTCGGTTTTACATGCCGACATGTGTTGGACAGACCCCTTAAAAAATTAAAAAAAAATCTTTTTCCGCCTCAAACAAGACATATTCCCATGAGTTACTGTGATAAGGACCAGATTTTTGTTCACATTACATTTAAATTTCCGCATGTTGGTAGGGTTGGAGAAACAGGGATCAGGATTGGGAATTACAATTGACTTCAAAACTAAACTATCTCTGACCAGGTATTCATCACTCTTTCTCTCAAATCTTTCCTTATCACTTCCTCCCATATTTTCCTTGGCCTTCCGTGTAAACTGACCCTGCTACCTAAACTGTTCTACATCTACTTACCCAAGAAATCTCAACCATTTACCCAATGTAAACAAACTAACAAAGTCTATTCTTCTGCACACATCTCCCTATACTGTCCAGATTTAATCTTCCTCTGAGGTCATCAGATCTAAGCCTATATTTGGCTCCCATTACACATCCATCGTATTAAAATTTGGTTGTTTACTGATTTTATTATCCAAAGTATCCTCCAAGCAAAGCTGGGTACCTCTGTGAGTGCATATATTTTTGATGAATTAGTGTTAAAAAATAAAAAACAAATATTGTGTATTATTCGGACTACTATTCTCATCTTGGTTGTTATATTCACAACGTTTCGGCCGATGTAACCTCCAATCTTCTTCAGGTGCAACTTTTCAAACTTGGGAAGCTTCTCGTTGAAATCTTCCTGTCCGAATAATACATTTATCAATCCTCATGTCCGAATAATACATTTATCAATCCTCATGTCCGAATAATACACTTATCAATCCCCATGTCCGAATAATACATTCATCAATCCCCATGTCCGAATAATACATTCATCAATCCTCATGTTCGAATAATACATTTATCAATCCTCATGTCCGAATAATACATTTATCAATCCTCATGTCCGAATAATACATTTATCAATCCTCATGTCCGAATAATACATTTATCAATCCTCATGTCCGAATAATACATTTATAAATCCTCCCGTCCGAATAATACATTTATTGATCCTCCCTTCCGAATAATACATTTATCAATCCTCATGTCCGAATAATACATTTATTGATCCTCATGTCCGAATAATACATTTATCAATCCTCCCGTCCGAATAATACATTTATCAATCCTCATGTCCGAATAATACACTTATCAATCCTCATGTCCGAATAATACACTTATCAATCCTCATGTCCGAATAATACACTTATCAATCCTCATGTCCGAATAATACATTTATCAATCCTCATGTCCGAATAATACACTTATCAATCCTCATGTCCGAATAATACACTTATCAATCCTCATGTCCGAATAATACATTTATCAATCCTCATGTCCGAATAATACACTTATCAATCCTCATGTCCGAATAATACATTTATCAATCCTCATGTCCGAATAATACACTTATCAATCCTCATGTCCGAATAATACACTTATCAATCCTCATGTCCGAATAATACACTTATCAATCCTCATGTCCGAATAATACATTTATCAATCCTCATGTCCGAATAATACACTTATCAATCCTCATGTCCGAATAATACATTTATCAATCCTCATGTCCGAATAATACACTTATCAATCCTCATGTCCGAATAATACATTTATCAATCCTCATGTCCGAATAATACATTTATCAATCCTCATGTCCGAATAATACACTTATCAATCCTCATGTCCGAATAATACATTTATCAATCCTCATGTCCGAATAATACATTTATCAATCCTCATGTCCGAATAATACATTTATCAATCCTCATGTCCGAATAATACATTTATCAATCCTCATGTCCGAATAATACATTTATCAATCCTCATCTCAAAAGTTCTGAAAAATATGATATATGTTTAAAATGAAGCCCCGAGGGTGTGTTACCCTAAGTAATATATCTTAAATCAGAAGATTGTTCCGATATTTCTTAAAATTGAATCGAAAAAAAGGGCAAGGAAACTGCTGACATCATGTCTTAGCTAGAAAAACTAAGTAGTTTTTCCTTGTGGTATCTGGCTAGCTGTTTGCAACATGATGCCTGTCGGGGTATTCAAAAATGAAACTGCTATGTAAACACAATGGTCGGTGTCTAGGCAGGAAAGCTGTCTACTCTCCGTGATTAGTTGCTTCAGGGTGCTGCTAGGATACAGCTGGCAGCCACCACCTCCACCACCCCCCACCGCGAGGTACATACTCTTCTTCTTATTCACCAACCTAGGAAGCTTATTAAAAAAAAAAAAAGGGGGAGTGGAAGGGGAGTATAAACATTTCTGTTGATTTTCTAAATATGCGAAAGATTCATTGTTCTAATGAATGCCAAAGAAGATATAAAACATTCCGAGGAAGGGAGGAAAGCAATAGCGGAAGGGATCGAGAAGAAAACAAGAATGGGCATTCTTTACGATCTGGCCATTCTATCTGTCAATTTAGTGATAAAAATCCTATTCCAAACTGAAGCGTGACGGACGGACGGACAGACAGACAGAACCTGTTATCAATACGTCAGGATGCATCTAGAGATGCTATTTCAAACTTAAGAATGCTAGACCAAACAACGGTTTGAAATAGGATTTTATATATATATATATATATATTATGTTCGGACGCATCTACAATGAGCTGCATCCATTTGATCTGCACGGTTAGTGATGGCCCTCCCCCCTCTTCATTTAACATCTCTTTCTCTCTCTCTTTCCCTTAATTTAACATCTGACTCCTGGACAAAGGGAAAACCCTTGTCCAGGGGTCAGACGTTTCAGTGGGTCCACTGTCTCCAAAATTGCACTCTGTACGGTTTTGTCTAATCACTTGCTTCCAAGTTTTCCTTGCCCAGTCAACCTTCCTGCGATTCAAGACATCCATGCTTCTGCAACAGTTTATCTAGGAGGTCGAACGTTCTTATGACCATACCATACTTCAGATAACATCTATGCTATGCTGGGTAAATGTAGTGCTATCTCATCCGTCTCCATTGTCTTACACTTCGTGCACACAAACAGGTTATCATCTCTCGACCTACCTATAAAATGCTATGTTACACTTCAGTGTGACAGACTGACAGACTGACAGACTAACTCTCTTACAGAGATGCATCGACAGATCTAAAAATATTATTGAAAAAAAAAAAAAAAAAAAAAATTGGCAAAGAGATCGATGAGAAAACAAGCTTCTTACATCAAGTGGCTTCATGCCATGTCTGGAGCGATTTTCATAAAAAAAAAAAAATCCAACCGATTCCACAGTCTGTATCAGTATCCATCACACCACTTGTGCCCCTTTAAAAAATTGTTATGCAAATACGTACACTGTAGATCTACAGGGTGACCCCCCCCCAAAAAAAAAGGCCACTCATAGAATTGTTAATAAAATCCAGACTGTTGGACATTGATGACTGAAACTTGGTGGACAAGTCAGGTATAGACTGAAGTTTATATGTAGCAGATATGGTTGAATTGCAGAAAGGATTGTGAACTTTATTAACGATTCCATGCATGGCACTTTTTGTTGGAGGGTTATGGTTAGAATCCAAACATCACCAGGGTTTTAGGGTTAGGGAGAGAGATAACTCTTTATATATATATAACTCAGAAATGGACACCATAATGAAAAATTAATATCAGATTTGGAATCAGCGCAGAAAAGTAAATAAAAGTGATCCTCCCCACCACCAAATTGACCTGGGCCCTTCAAACACTGAAAGTTCAACAATTTTACCTCGGCACTTGAACTTTGTTTATGTTACTTTACTATAAACTATTAATAGTAAACACTCGTAGTAAAACGACAGATAATTATGAATGAAATAATTATGAATGAAAACAATAAGCTCCGACGTTACTGTTGAACAATTAATTATCATGGCTCAAAATAAGCAGATGATAAATATGATCGACCAAAAAGAGGCTTTATAGGATTTCATCTGAACTTAAAAATAAAGAATCAATCTAGTCAGTGTTCAATCTATAGAATATTTGTAATATCTCTGGGAATGCGATTGAAAAAAAAGACGTCCTATATCAAGATCAAACAACTTTTCTTGAGTAAAATTGTATGTGGAATCTAATGGTGGCATTCATCTTGCATTGGAGAGGGGAGAGGGTGTTACAATAATATGTACAGCCAAAAGTACATTGAACTTTATTTTATTTATAGAAAAGCCCTGTAAAAAGATTAAATAAAACCTTTCCAAGATTTTACAAGGAATCAAATAATTATAATTATTTAATTTTGTGATAAAATCTTCTGAAAATAGCAATGGTGTTTTGAGCATTAAGAATAATGCTGTCTGAAGATACCGGCTTCCTGACTTAAAATGCACCAAACATTGATGTTATTGTTTTCTTCTTCTTTCCCTTTGCAAAACTCAATCATGTTCTACAAAGCTAAAAGCAACAAAAAAAATTTCCTCTACAAAACAACCAAACCAAAACAAACACTGAATAAATATTTTGAAGATATAAAGAAATTGAAGCATAAAAACTTTTACCAAAATGACCTGATTCGGCATTAAATAACCCGAAAAGGGTTGATATGCCGTAAAAAACAAAACAAATAAACTAAAATGTTGACTTGGGTCTGAGGTTCGAATCGTGTGACCGGCAGAACAATCATCCTCCACACTAATGATTCCCGGAAAAGGATAAAACACATATGTATGTGGATAAGAATTAAAAAAAATATTTATCATAATATTGTGTGTGTGTATATATATATATATATATATATATATATATATATATATATATATATATATAAGATAATGAAGAGTGGCAAAAATGAATCGTGGACGAATCCATTGTGGGTGGGACGTCGAGAAAGAAAAAAAAAAGGCGACTTGACAACTGTTAAAAAGGAGAAAGTTCCGCAGTGCAAAGAGACTTGAAAGACGGCGGTTTCAAAAATGCAAAGAGCCGAAGCACTTGGTGATCGGGGTACCGAAGTACCGGAAGAATGGGAGTTTACCAATGTTTATGGTACCGATGAAGCTTTATTGGCTATGGTATCCAAGCCCGCCTTGCTGTTAGACTTTTGTGTCGCTGACTAAAAATGCGGCTGATAAGAAAGTTGGTACTGTGAAGGAATCCCCTGACTTGTACTCCATCAAAGTGCTTGTGGAACAATTGCTTCAGTTCACACTCGGATAGACAATGCAGAGCAAATTTCTTTCCAATCGGATATATATACGAACGAGTTTCTAGCGGAAACCAAGTCTGTGACCTCAGCAAGAAAAAGACTTTCATGAGACAAAAGTATGCCAAAAGATTGTCATGTGTGTGTGCATCCGGTGATGGGAAATAAAGAAAACCAAAGTTTTTCCATATACGTTCTGTTCTTTGTCATTCTTGTTGAATCTTACCAGGTACCATGAAAGAACGGGTAATGCAACATACACACACATATATATATATGTGTGTGTGTGTGTGTGTGCACAATAGCTTGTTTTACCAGCTCACTATCGTTGAAATACTTGAAACATTAATTAAAAATAAACATTTCATTCATAACTTTGTTGTAAACACGAAACAAAATCTTCCTCATTTATTCATATAGATGAATAAACATTAAGATTTTGGTAATTTTGATACAAATTTATTTATATTTTAAATAAGAAGAGAAAGAAATCAATTTACCTTTTCACTTGCAATTTACAAATAGATCGCAACTACTTGAAAATCAAGTCAGCCCCTCTAAAGAAAGGAACACTCGAACACGAATACTAAATATTTGCCCAGGAAATAAAACAGAACTATTTGTTATATTAAAAGCAAAACAATAATTGAATTAAAAAATAACAAATAATAGTTAATTAATAAAATGGCCTTTTTCAAAACCAATATGCAAATTAGTTAACCTTGTGATTGATATCACATATAAATAAGCAGTATATGAAAAATATGTTGGGTTTTTTGTGTGAAGTTGAATTAACTTGAAATAGGACGTTTTGACTTTACCGTTCGTGCGAGAAACGGCCTTTATTCATTTAGATATTTATTTAATAGGGTTAGGATTACGTTCTTCCCCCCCACCCCCACCCCTATATTGAAACACTATAGAAAGAAAACTTTTACTCTCCCCCTACCCTGAGAACTATTAAAGTTAAAAAAAAAAATTTTTTTTTGCCCGACCCCCTCCTAAAAATTTTTTTTTTTACTCTCCCCTTTCCGAGAAATATTTCAAGGTAAAAAATTTTTTTTCCCCGACCCCCCCAAATTGTTTTACCCTCCACCCTCCAAATTTTTTTTTACTCTTCTCCTACCCTGAGAAATATTTTAAGTTAAATAAAAAAATCCCCCCCAATTTCTTTTTAAGGTTACGTTCTCCCCCCTCCCTATATTGAAACACTATACCATAATTAGTAAATAAAATAAAAAAAAATAGAATCTGTGAAAATCTGCTTTTATCCCATTATGCAAGCTTTGTCAGATCCTAAAGTGTAACTCGCACTCTAATCCGGGCGAACCCCTAGCAGTACCTCATTATATCACTCGGCCTTGATGTTGCATCACACGAAAAGGCCAAATGCCAAAATCCATGCTGAAGCAGAATCTGCTCGCCTAGTTTGTTGATATATTTTTTTCCTCTTCTCTTTGCTGAAATCCAAAGTTAGTTAAATATGTCGCGGTTAAATTGGCAAGAAACTCATGACACTCCACACTTCATTGCAGATCCAGATTTGAACCACATTTATTATGTATGAAGACACATGTAAAAAAGTGCTGAATGAATATCAGACGATAATTATAATCAAGCAAGAAAGGGAGGGCCTGTGAACGAGTGGTTATAGCACTTGTCTTTGGGCTGGACGACCCGGGTTCGATCCCACTCACGGCATGCAAATTTTCGGGTCTGAAAACTCCCTCTGTCCACCCAGCAGTAAATGGGTACCTGACTAAAACTCAGGGAAGGTTCAAGGCAGTGGAAGGAGAGGGATGGGCTCCGCCTTCCATATGCTGTGCCCTAGTCACGGTGATTCTTAACAAATCACCGCCGCTACGGCCATGGGCAGTGTGCGATGTCGGCAACGACACTCGTGCGCGTTCAGGCTATGCAACCTTTACCTTTACCTTAAGAAAGAGAGAGAATAAGATTTATATATATATATATATATATATATATATATATATATATAGAGAGAGAGAGAGAGAGAGAGAGAGAGAGAGAGAGAGAGAGAAAGAGAGACTGTTAGGAAAGGTATGTACCCCTTGCTTTGGCTAAAATAGCAAATTGTGTTCAATGACTAATCTATAATAGATATTTGTTTTCACATTAACTAATTAAAAAATCGTCATGTGGGCAAAAACGGACGCATACATATCCGAGGCAATGACTGAATCCTTAGAAAGTGATATCCAGTCTGTAGTGGAATGGGGTCATAAATGAATAGTAACATTTAATGCTGCTAAGACAAAGCCCCTCTCCTTCAACAACTACAAGAAACCTCTTCAGCCACCGATTGTCATGGCAAATAACACCCTACCTGAGGATCCAACGTTCAAACTCCTCTTCCCAACATTTACAGGTAACATGAATTGGAACAAATATATAGAAGATATTGCCAAGGATGCTGCAAAGAAGGTGGGCTTCTTCTACCGTGCTCGTAAACTCTTCACACCTGACATTATCCTGTATCTCTACAAAGCCATCATCCGCCCATGCATGGAGTGCCACATCTGGGCTGGTGCACAATCCACTAGTCTCTCCCTCTTAGACAAGGTCCCAAAAAAAAAGAGTCGCTAATCTAATAGGTCCCTCACTATCCACCAAGCTCCAACCCCTGTCGCATCACCACAATATTGCATCTTTGTTCTTGTTTGACAAGTACTTCAATAAAATATGCTCTGATGAACTTGCTGCTTTGGTGCCCCCTCGATGTAAATATACTAGACCAATCCGACAATCAGCCAAATCCAATCCATTCACTGTGGAGATCCCCAGATGCAGGAGAGACTTCTACTTCAATAGCTTCTTTCCTCATGCTGTACGGTCTTTGGAACTCCCTTGCTGCTCCCTTTTTTCTTTGACCGTACCGACATGCAGAAATTTAAAACTAATGTGAACAAGCATCTCACTGCACAGTTCCCAATTTAGGATGACCCCCCAAAACTTACACCCTAATTCTTAGTAGCCCTTTATGTCTACAGTGGCAGCTTGTTTTGTTTGGGGTGAACTATGTTAAAAAAAAAAGAAAAAGAAAAGAAAAAGAAAAGAAAAAATGAAAAGAAAAAATGAAAAGAAAAGAAAAAAAAAAGAAAAAGAAAAGAAAAAGAAGCCTGATATACTGTAAAATAGACAAACGAAACAGAAAAAGAATTATATCTGTTTTTATGTGAATTGAAAATTAATGTATGGTTGAATAAAATGTATCTGGAGCTACACTTGCATAACAAAAGTAACTTATTTACAAGAGGAAGTACTCAATGTCAAGGATTGAGCATATATTAAAAAAATAACAACCAGTGTACACACACACACACACTAATCATATTTCTATGGTGAATATTAGTTCGAAGATTTTCGGATCAACAAACTGCCCTGATGACATGTGTGTAGCATCGACATCAAACAGCTACTTATCTTGAGAAATTGCTTAACATGTTTATATTATTATACTATCAGGGTCACCTGGTGTTGCCCGGGGACATGGATAACAAAATAAGAGGGTTAAAACAAGTTTTAACCTCCTCTCCTTCCTCTCTTCACATCCTCAGTCACGTTACTTTTTGAACACACTCGTCCCTTTGATTACCTGTCTCTCATGCATGTACAAACTTTAGCAACTGGTTCAGTAAAATAAAATAAAAAACAAGAAACAAAGTCATACAAAATAATTTTAACATGCAGGAAAACAATCTTAATAAAAATTTCACATGGACAAAAAGCTGTGACAACTTCGATGTACCCATGGGCTTTTATGACTCAGTACAGGTTGCAGACCTAGTTGGACTGTATATTTTAAATACCTCAGGCAGAATCATTGATCCCAAATTTATTGGACTACACACAGATGAACTCATTGCCATCCCAAATAGCAATGGTCAGATGGTATGGAAGACCCCAAAAACGAATAAGAAAAGTTTTACTTAGAATTAAAAATAGAAATTGCAGCAAACTTTAAAATAGTTAATTTCCTAGATAGTACATTCAGCCTTTTGAATAACACATTTAAATCCTTTCGCAAGAACAACTAAGTAACCACCTACATAAATGTTTGCTCTAACCATCTGAAATCCATCATAAATCAAATACCTAACGCATTTAAGACCAGAATTAACAGGATATCATCTCACAAAATTCTTTTTAATAAAAACAAAAAATATATATACATTATAGCACTGAAGAAAAGTAGGTTCACAAAAAGATTTACACTTCCTGGGACATATAAAGAATGGAAGAGACAGGGAGAGAAAAATAATTTGGTTCAAGCCGCCCTACTGTAAACTGTTCAGTTTACAGCAGGGTGGCTTGAACCATATTACTTAGTAAAATTATTTTAAGTATAAACAAATTTAAATTTTCCCCTTGAATCATCAATATTTAATTATTCATGCATTCATTTGATGTTTACATTTGAATAAATACTACTAATAAAATAACAATCTTTGGTTCCCCCTTGCAAGACATTCACAACAAGAACTTGTCTTACCATATATGAAAAGAACTTTCCCTTTTTTTCCCTGTGTGCCTGAATTTCAAAGAACAGAGTATTTTTTTTCAAAGAATTTTCCGTCTGTGGAACAAAGTATCATGGGACTGTTTCCTGAAAACTATAACAGGGCAGTCTTCAAATACAATGTAATAAATCGTCTCTACGAGTAATGAAACTTTGTTCATTCATCATTTTAAATCCTTTCATAATATTCTTCACCATTCAACTGACAATTCATTTATCTCGTTAAGCCTTACCCTCGAGTGGCTTTCGGCTTTGATAAGTATTGAATCATTAGTAAAAATAAAAAATCAATGGTTTAAATTACCTACATTTGTTTAGATGCAATAGTAAATTTAAACAAATAAAAGATAAATATGACTAATATATAAAGTCTGAAGTTAATGTTGTATATGGTATAATCGCGTCAACACACGTTAATTCACCAAAGTTAAGAGATATTGAGCCGTTCCAGCACTAGATGGGTGACCATTTGGGAATACCAGTCACCGAATAAAAAAAGTACAAGACGAAACCATTTAAAATATTTAGGGAAATTGATTTAGTAGCCCCTTACTTCTACTTGTTTAGGATGAACTACGTTAAAAAAAATTTTAAAAAAAGGCAACACCCCAATTCACTCATCTCCATAATGAGACGTTTTCTTTCTATACCGATTGATAGATTTTCTTTTTCTTTCCTTTTTAAAACTTTCCAGCTTAAGACGTTTCTTACCTTTTTATTTATTTCTTTTTTCTTTTTGTAAACTTCACTGATTGAGACTTTATTTTATATGAACATGAACATTAGTGTGAACACTGGTGAAACATAACTACCCCCCCCCCCCCCCGTCATTTTTGATAGCGGGTATACGCTCGTCTTTACTAATAACCAGTGAGAGTATTGATTTACTCCTCTCCAGGAGTTAGGCACAAGGCCAGTTTTTATCTTACTCCCACAAGTAAGATGTGACCCAAGGTCGGGTCGGGAAAGTGGGGTTTAAAAATTGCCTGGGCAGCCCTGTTGGCATTCCCCGGTAGGGGCGCCTCAGGCAGTAAGCAATAAACTTACTCCTCCCCAAAGAGGGGAGGCAAAGCCTGGGAGGGTGGACCTCCTAGAACTGCACAGGACAGACCCATTGACCTGCATAAATCAAGACCCGAAGGCCAAGACAACACCAGTCTATGGGGTGCAGTATCCATCGGAACAGATACTACACTTTGATCTTAGCCAAAAGGCCAAGATAGTGAGAGTAATTCAACAGTTGCGGCAAAGTGGCCCGTAAATTATATATTCTCGAGTTAAGCTCTATCGAACAGAAACACACAACACAGATATTCTAAGAACGATGAGAGATCGTATCCGTTGCTTTTTATCGATAGCTAAAAAAATGAAAAGACTTGATCAAGCTCAACAGCGTCCCATTCAGAACCGCAAGCCAGCAACGTTTAAAAAACAATAACGCTGGCAAACAAGTGCAAACGTACCGATACTAGCAGGCATGGCTGACCTACAAGCAAGATTGCGTTTTAAACGATTCTTTGTTTGAATAAAAGATTATTGGAAATGATGACATCCATTCAAGAAATCATAGTTTACTGGTTTTCTATAGTTTTCTTGGTGCTTATGCTGATTAGTGGCCATATGAAAAAAATATTTTTATATAAAAACAATAAAATATACTTATTAAGCATTATATTCTTACTCACTGTACGAAAAAAATATCCACTAGAACTTTAATTACAAGTATTTTTCCATTCTTCGTATCATAACAGTGATTCGTTCAGTAAGCGTCCATCTTGTGACATCCATTCAAGAAATCATAGTTTACTGGTTTTCTATAGTTTTCTCATCAAATACGGTGAAATGTCATATTTCTATATCTCTATATTAATAAAATAGTGTGACCGTTTATCGTGTGTCTGCGTTTCTCGTGTCAACGTAACCGTGATAATTAGATATTTACTTTTTTTCTTATTAATCGAATATTAAAGTAAAAATTTAATAACGTAAAATACTAAATGAAATTTGTTCTCAACAATCTGCCAAATCCCATCCGTACACTGTGGAAGTCCCCAGATGCCGAAGAGCTTTCTACTCCAAAAGCTTCTTTCCTCGTGCTGCTGGACTCTGGAACTCCCTCCCTGCTCCCTGATTTCCTGACGTTACTAACATGCAGAAATTTAAAAGTAATGTAAACAGACCCCCCCCCCCCCACCATCTCCCTTTTTTTCTCAGTAGCCCCTTACGTCTACAGTGGCTGCCTGCCTTGTTTGGGGTGAACTATGATAAAAAAAAAATTAAAAAATAAAAACAAAAAAAGTCCTTTAAATAATTTAATTATGTAAATAAAATCCATCAGAATGCATTTTTGTTTCTTTGTAAACAAGTTTGCCATTTAAATCTTTTATTCATAGTTGAAAAAAAAAAAAGAACAAGTTGTTTTGTGACCTTTCTAAATTTTTAAGGAATTTGAAAGCATTTAAAACTATTGGATAAAAATCATTTAAACTGGCTTTAAAATTGTTAGCAACTTCTCATGTATTAAAAGATTGCAAGTTTTGGAAGCTGTTTACATCCAATAATTTTATAAACGGCGGTTAAAACAATATTATTATATCAAAACTAGTTATGGTTTTCGAACAATTCGGTTTAATTAAAAATTTAATGATCAAACGATACTGTAATAATGAAAGTACACTTTCAAAATTCTATTTAAAAAAATTATTTGGTAGAAAAAATAATAAATGGCATAGTTAATAAAAAGTTAAACAAAAACGAAAGTAAAAAGATCGGATTGAGCCACAGCCATCGTAATAAAGGAGGCCTGAGAGCTGGAAAATGACGTCCTGCTCTAAAATAACAAACAAGATCTGTAGAACAGTCAGACTATGGGCATTTCGACCCCCCCCCCCCTTCACTTAAAAATTCATCAAAATTCAGGAAGTCAACCAATTTTTATTAAATTTTCAGTATTTATTAATTAACGGTCACGGAATATGACTAATCCATTACTTTATTAGAAATCTTAATGCAAATGTATTATTTTGTATAATTTGAGTAATCTAGACAGCAAACATTAAATAAATACTTAATAATAAAATGGTGTTGTCATAAATTTTTTAATTTTTAAAACATGAAAATTTTTCTTTGAAAAATAATTTGTCTGATTTAATATCCATTCTTTAAATAAGTTCATTCTTTCCGGTCTACATCGAATTAAAAGACTAGTATCAGTTATACTGCATGGAAATATCTCGGAAATCCCTATTCTTAGGCAGTTTTATTCTTTATATGAACATTTCATTATCATTAGTTTTAGCTGAATAATTTGGTAAGAGTTGCTCTCATTTCCGAAAAAAAAAAAAAAAATGTTTGATTTTTTTAACTTAAAAGTAAATCAAACATGAAAGATTACAAATTCATTAAAGTAAGATAAAATCAATAATTCAAAATAATTAATTAATGGAAGATTTATTGAAAAATAATAAAATGTCCGTTTTTTATTTTTTGCAAAACGAACAGTTTATTTACAATATAGTGAGAATTTGTAATAAATTAAAACAATCATGTTTTTTTTGGTGGAGGATTTTTTTCTCCTCCAAACTAACAGAACAAGCAGAGAATGAAAAACATGATTTTGGTAGTAGTGTTATCAGCAGTGGCCTGTCTCCTTGAGGGACGCAAGATGAATGGGATTGATGGCTTCGACTTAGTTTATCTTTCTACATTACTTCTTCATCCTGAGGAAGTCTTTCAATAAAGATGAAACATTGATGAATACATTAATCACATAGTTTTTGGCTTTCCCTTTTTCATATCATTATATGGTTCATAAAATGTTGATATAGGGCTTTGTTTTCAATTTCATACACAGACAGAGAGATCACAATGTGTGTATGCATACAAAAATGAAAACGCTTATTCTCATAATATTAGCCACTGATAATTGATACAGTTGTATTAAAGGTTATTTTAAATTGACCTTTTATGTCGACCGAGTTCAACAAAAATATAAATCATTAGAAAGAAATAATCTTTACATTAATTTTATGTCAACATATTGTTTTAACAACTTCCATCAAAGCTACTGTATCACGTTCATTAATACCCTTGAGAAAAGTATGAATTCATATATCTCCCTCCCAACTATGGGTTAAATAGTAGAGTATTTATTTACCTCCTCTCTAGAAGGTTAGGCACAAGGCCAGTTTTATCTTACTCCCACAAGGTAAGAAGTGACCCAAGGTTGGGGTGGGGAAAGTGGGACTTGAAAAGCCAGCGCCCGAGAAGGTGAGCACTCTGGCTATTAAAAATTGCCTGGCAGTAAACTTACTCCTCCCCAAAGAGGGGAGACAAAGCCTGGGAGGGTGGACCTCCTAGAACTGCACAGGACAAACCCATAGACCGACGGAATCAAGCCCCGAAGGCCAAGATGATACCGGTGTATGGGGTGCAGTATCCATCGGAACAGATACTACACTTTGATCTTGGCCAAAAGGCCAAGAGTAAACTAGGCTCAAGTCTTAATTGTGCAACTAGTCTTGGAGAAGGAAAACTCTGAAATAATACCAGTTTTTTTTGCTTATCTTGCCATTATTTCCAGTCATCCTAAAGTTTTCTCTACCTTTAGGATTGCACAACTCTATGGATTTTTTATTCAGGCATCCTTACAGGGGGTATCCATTGTCTCCCAAGACTGAAAAGAAGACTTTTTTAAAATTATCTTAACAGATATAACATGGATCTTTTCATTTATTTTTACTAGAAGGAAGCTTTTAGAAATTGTTTTATTTCACACACCTAACATATATACACTCTCTCTTTTTTCGTTTATACTAATTCCTGCATACGCATAAAAACACATACTGTTTGAATTACCTACTAGACAGTATCCTCAAATACCTTCGACATTTCTGTAAAAGGGCTTGTCAGGAAAACCTGACTTGAGGATACTTCACCCGACAAGTAAACCCTGACCAAATATTCAAAATAACATAGTATTCAAAGCCCAAATAAGATCTCCTCGGTTTGGCTACACGTCTACACGAGGAATGGTGAACCTTCTCCTAGTGATGTTACCTCAAATAACAACACATAGCTGGATACACCACCAGACTAGATGAATTCTTGAACTGGAATCCGTTAAGACCAAGAGAAAGATATACTATAACATAATCAACTGGTCAATTTGGGGAGAGGAAAATTAATGTTCTTAACTTCTCTACAAAATCGACGCTTGACAAGTAAAAGAGAACTTTAATGGAACACTCGAATATCTATGTATCTCATATAGAGATCAAGTGTTAGCCCCAGGAAGGGGCCCCTTGATTTCTGAGAACTTCGACTGAAGTAAAATAAAAAATAAAAATAAAAAATTCAAGTATTATAATGGCCGTCTACATATTTACAGGAACAAAGATGAGTTTTTATGTTAACTTGCTATTAGAGAAATCTTCAACAATATTTACATTATTTGGATTGTTTTCCTGATCTCGGATGTTGCCCATTTCACATTTCGACCAACCTACTCTCCAGCCTTCTTCAGATGACTTTTGTAACCTGAGAATTTCAAACTGAAACCGTGATTTAATCCATGCACAGAACACAAAATGCAAGCCGTCAGCTGAAAAACCCCAGAAGGTTAACGTCTACGATAAAACCTACGTGAAGATGACTGGAGTATACAATGACCAAAACGTTATGAAACTGGCAACAAAAATAATGAGGAAAACATCATCATATTCGGTTTAACATCCGTTTTACATGCGGGCATGTGTTGGACGGCTTTTAGTAACTGACTTCAAGAATAACCTATCTCTGGACAGGTCTTTAACTATCCTTCTTTCTCAAATCCATTCTTATCGCTTCCTCCCATGTTTTCCTTAGCCTTCCCCTGTTGAATGAATTTGCTACTTCAACTGTTCTAAATGTATTCTTGTCCCCCCCCCCGCATAAAATCAAACTAAATATAGCCCACATTATCCATCCTTACATCTAGCAGTCGTATTCCAGAATTCATAATGATCGGTTAATTAGTTTTGTTGTTTATACCATCATTATCATATTTGGTTTAATGTCAGTTTTACATGCTGACATGTGTTGTATGATTTGTAGAAATTGACTTCCAAACTAACCTTCACAGGTAACATGAATTGGAACAAATACATTCAAGACATTGCCAAGGCTGCTGCAAAGAAGGTTGGCTCCTTCTACCGTGCTATTAAACTCCTCACACCTGACATTATCCTGTATCTCTACAAAGCCACCATCCGCCCATGCATGGAGCATTGTTGCCACATCTGGGCTGGTGCATCATCTAGTAGTCTCTCCCTCCTTGACAACGTCCAAAAAAGAGTCGCTAACCTAATAGATAGTCAACGAAGCTCTAGCCCTTGTCCCATCGCCGTAATGTAGCATCCTTGTGCTTGTTTTACAAATACTTCAATGGATTATGCTCCAATGAATTGGCTACTCTGGTGCCTCCTCGACGGAGTTTCCCCGACAGTACTGATATGCAGAAATTTAAAACTAATGTAAACAGACATCTCGCTGCGCAGATCCCAATTTAGGTTGACCCCCTCCCACTTTTTTTTCTTCTCAGTAGCCCCTCACGTCTACAGTGGCGTCCTGCCTTGTTTGGGGTGAACTATGTTAAAAATTAAAAAAAAAAAAACTTATCTCTGGCCAGGTCTTTATTTATCCCTCTTTCTCTCAAGTCCATCCTTATCACTTCCTTCCATGTTTTCTCCTGCTTTCCTCAACTGTTCCACATCTATTAACTCAAGAACTTTCATCCATTCTTTAATCATCATCGTCACATTCGGTTTAACATCTGTTTTAGATGCTGGCACGTGTCGGACAGCCTATAGAAATCGGCTTTCAAACTAACCTATCTCTGGCCACGTCTTTATTTACCCCTCTTTCTTTCAAGTCCATCCTTATCACTTCCTTCCATGTTTTCCTTGGCAACTGACCCTGCTACCTCAACTGTTCTACACCTGCTATATTTGCTTACCCAAGAACTTTCATCCATTCTTTTAATGTAACTAAACCAAGAACGCCCCCTGTTCTGCACACATCTTCCTATACTGTTCGGATTCAATCTTCCCCTGAGGTCATCAGATCCAAGCCTGTCTTTAAGACTCACATTGCACATTCGTCATATCATTCTCAATTTAGTACTTATTTTTTGGGAAGGGGGAAGAGTCAATTTTCATATTTTAGTCATGACATGTCTACAAAAAAAAAAACATGGTCAATAGTGGAGGGGGAATTTTACTAGACGATTGCATTTCATCTCGATAGGGGTCATAAATATAGCCCTCTGACCATAGGGGAAGTGGAACAGGAAAGTCCAAAACAGTTCAGTAATATAAACAAATATTCCTACCCCATTTTTCATATATTCGAAATTAATTTTCCCCAAACGCTGGATAACGCTGTTCGTATGTATAAACGATACATGATTACGTGCCAGGTCTACTTGCAGGTGAACGAAATCCAGTTCTTACCGACAGATGCCATTTTTCAGATACAAACTCAAAATGTTTACTTGAGGTTAATAAAACTTCTGGCACGTCTGCATGGAATTCTAATCAAATCTAATAAAATATGCATTCTATTTCCTTGACACTTCTACGAATGAGTATTCAGATTGCGATTGACTGTAACTTAAGAAAATAAATAATTGCATAAACCAATTTAGATCCTGCACACACACACACACATTACATTATATATATATATATATATATATATATATATACATATTATATATATCCCCAACAAGAAACGCTCTTGACTGCGAATCAGTGGTGATTTGTGATCGGAGTTCGCGCCCGCCGACTGTCGGAAATTAACTTCCTGCACTGAAGATTGCGTAAGCATGAAACATCGATGTCTGTAGGTAATAAATAATTAATATATATATATAAATATATATATATAGTGTGTATTTAGGCAGCATTTTCTCATTTATGCAAACATTGTTAAAAATAATAGAATTCGTCTGATTAACTATACCTTTTTTATGTTTTCAATAATGGTCTTTTTTGTATTAAAATAAAAAAAAAATGAATAAATGTTCCATAGGTTTCACAGGTTTCACAAACGTTTTTGATTCTTCGTCGAATTATCCTCAGGTGTCAAAAACAAATGAACAAAAAAGCTGGAGAGAGAAGAGAATTTTTAAAAGACAGCGGAGAAACGCGCAGAGAACGTTTTCGCATGGTTCCAGGAAATCGTTGACAATTTAAATTCAGCAACGCTGGATGGCATCACAGCACAAAATCGCATTGCGTTAAGCATTTTAAAATGGAAGCTGTCTACATAAAAAGACAACAACCTAAAATTAATAACATCACATATGGAACCAGTGGTAACATATATACTATACCCTGGATAAGGCAGATGAAGCTAGAACAGTAAGGTTGATATATCCAAAGCCGTCAAATTCCACAAATTTCAGTTTCTTTGGAAAGGGTTTCTAGGGGCATAACATGGACACCGCCTCTCCTTTGAAAATTCAAATATATTTCAGATTTGCATTGAATTTGATTCATAGTCATTAGACATCAATTAAGCAAGATTCCCTGAATTTCAATTTCTTATTGAGACCCCTTAAGCTTAATAAGCCTTAAACATTTTCTAGAATCAAAATCGCTCTTTTTATTTATATATATACATATATATATATATATATATATATACATACATACACATATAAAATAAAATTGCTCAGAATTGCTCAAAGATCTCACTGCCAGCGTTTAGTGAACACAGTTCAACTTCAATTTCACTCTCGGCCCACGGAAGTATTTTTTAAAATGGCCCGAATTCTCAAAATTTATTCTTAACATCTCTCTATTGGATTTACTTCATTCTGGAACTTTTTTCTATACTGCCTTCATGAAAACCCTTCTTTTCCATCTGTAAATCTCCTTTCATTGGACACCTCATCAACGGACATTTACCAACTGGACAGACCCCATATCTTTTTTACACGCACTTTCTCACTCTCCATTACTTAATATTTTTTCAAATTTTTGAATTTCGGCTTTTTCACTGCCAACTTATTTATCTATGTAATTCCTCTGATAAGATTTTGATCTTTGAAAAGCCTTGGCTTAAGGAAAGAATTATAAACAATATTTTTTACCGAGTATACCTTGCATTGAACAATCGAAGTTGAAATAAATTTGTCATTCGTACATGTTTATCCCTCTTCTTTCATCTATCTTCATAAATATATATATATATATATATATATATATATATATATAAGCTATACATGCAGTGTATTGTTATTTAGAAACTGGCTCATGTAAATCTTGTGTTTATTACCAATGTGTTGGCTGATAACTTTACACAGGTTTGGGTTCATGATCATTTGAGTGTGATTTATACCCCAAAGGATGTCATTTACATGAGTAGTTGATACCATGTTTCTCTCATTTTTACATGGCTCACTTAGAAAATGAAACTTTCCAGGAAATATCCCCCCCCCCCTCCATTTCATGTTTGATATGTTGACATTTTTATTTCTGTAAAAAGATATCAAGGACATTAAAAAAACTTATATACATTTTAAATAAACTCAGTTCTTAGGTTCCCTTACAAAATAAATATTAACACTAACATTCCTGGCTTAGATTTTCCCATTGATAAGAGTATTTATTTACCTCCTCTCCAGGAGGTTAGGCATAAGGCCAGTTTTATCTTACTCCCACAAGTAAGATGTGACCCAAGGTCGGGTCGGGAAAGTGGGAGTTGAAAAGCCAGCGCCCGAGAAAGTAAGCACTCTGGCCATTAAAAATTGCCTGGGCAGTCCTGTCGGCATTCCCCGGTAGGGGCGCCTCAGGCAGTAAGCAATAAACTTACTCCTCCCCAAAGAGGGGGTGGCAAAGCCTGGGAGGGTGGACCTCCTAGAATTGCACAGGACTGACCCATAGACCGGCATAAATCAAGCCCCGAAGGCCAAGACAATACCAGTTTATGGGTGTAGTATCCATCGGAACAGATACTACACTTTGATCTTAGCCATTGATAAGAGTAGTGCAAAGTTTGGTAAACGTTACTATTCGCGCCAAAGGTTTTTTGGTACTCTTATAGAGAACGCACGCGTTTCCGTGACTTCGCGTCATCAATGTTCGGGCAGGTCTCGGAAGCGTCTGCGAGTTAACGAAACTGTTAACCAATCAGATAGCAAGCAAGCAAGCAGACAATAACTTTTGGAAGAAATTAATTTCTACGATCTGCAGCGTGTTAAAAAAAAAAAGAAAAAAAGAAAAAAAAGAAAAGAAAAAAAAGGATTTCTATGATCTGCATTGAATCTCCCGAAGGATTCATTAAGTTTTGTCAGCAACGGTCACTTCTGGCGAAAGACTAACTCTAAACTTTAAAAATGTTAAAAATAAAAAAAAAACATTGAAAAAAAAATATAAAAAAACAAACAAGAAATTGGTAAAAAAACAGTGGTTTCGTTGTTTGTTCTATAAAAAAAAAATCATCTTTTGAAACTTTTCCGTGCATAAAAGAAAAACATTTGATTCAAAAACATTTGATTAACAATGGTTCTTTGACAAAAAAAAACAAAAACATCTAATTAATAACAGTTGTTTAGCTATGGTTTTTTCGTTCTTTATTTTTATATATGTATTTTTCTTGGATTTTCTTCGTCTGAATTAATCGTCTGCCAGTCTTCAATTTAGCTTTTGGCAGTTTTCGCCTCGTCAACTCTCGAGCGCTTCCAAGTTCTGCCCGAACATTGATGACGCAAAATCACGGAAACGCGGTGCGTTCTCTTTTAAAGTACTGTGTTTTTTTTTAAAGGGATTACAGTTGGGAAATTAGTCAAAAACAATTTGTTTCGTTTAACCTACTCATATGCAGCTTATTTGGATTAAAAACAACTTAATATTCGGACTACTATTCTCATCTTGGGTGTTTTTATCTGCAAGGACCTGTGGCGCAGTGGATAGAGTACTAAGTAAAATTCAAAAAAAAAGGGAGATGGTTTGGGGGTGTCAACCTAAATTGGGATCTGCTCAACGAGATGTCTGTTTACATTAGTTTTAAATTTCTGCATGTCAGTACTGTCGGGGAAACAGGAGGCAGGGAGGAAGTTCCAGAGTCCAGCAGTACGAGGAAAGAAGCTATTTGAGTAGAAAGCTCTCCAGCATCTGGGGACCTCCACAGTGATGGATGGGATTTAGTTGATTGTCGAGTTGGTCTAGTGTATTTACGTCGAGGGGGCACCAGAGTAGCCAATTGATTGGGGGCGGGGGGGGGGGGGGCATTCACATTGGTGTGGGTACAAGCGCAGTAAGTTCATTGGAGCACATTCTGTGAAAGTACTTGTAAAACAAGCACAGGGATGCAACATTGCGGTGATG
>OY744535.1:21894682-21964682 GCA_963556195.1 Sepiola atlantica
GGCCATTCTGATGGTTCACAAATTAGGTCAACTCAGCCATTTGATGACATTTACACTTTACTTATAAACCTTTGTCTCCCCCACACCAATATGAATAGACAGAATCAACTTCAACAAACCCTCGTCAGTCAAATGCCCACCACCCCCTCACACATAAAAAAACACATATGCAGGTACGTACATATATGCAAACAGATACATATACGTGCACAAAATACACACATATACATATATGGGGTAAGGTACACGATAATTCATGAAAATGAAATGTCGTGGTGGACAAAATGTGTGAAAAAATGACAAACGGAAAACAAGTTAAAGTGCAGGAGAAAAACAAAAACAAGAGATTTTTTGACCGGTTTCGTTCGTGGCGAACGTCTTCAGAAAATGAAGATATGGAAATAATTTTATTTTGAAGGCACACACATGGGATGAGGGAAGGATGATCTGATTGGAACATATGAGAAGATATTAAGTGATGTTGGAATATATGGAATTTTCTGAAGACGTTCGCCACGAACGAAACCGGTCAAAAAATCTCTTGTTTTTGTTTTTCTCCTGCACTTTAACTTGTTTTCCGTTTGTCATTTTTTCACACATACATATATATATATATAAATATATATATATATCTACACACATACATACTATATACACTAACATATATATACACTAATATATATATATATATATATATATATATATATATATATAACTATATACACTAACATATATATATATATATATATATATATATATATAACTATATACACTAACATATATATATATATATATATATATATACACTAACATATATATACACTAATATATATACTATATACACTAACATATATATACACTAATATATATACTATATACACTAACATATATATACACTAACATATATACTATATACTATATACACTAACATATATATACACTAACATATATACTATATACTATATACACTAACATATATATATATATATATATATATATATATATAAATAAAAAACACACACACACCAAGACTCACCCCAAAAGCAGAAAACCAAACTCCTCATACAGACGCAAATACAAGTAGACATTTTCCAAACACACAACTGCCCTCAAACAGGAAACACACACATATGCATATAGTTTCAAATTTCATTCTGAAAAATAAGCAGTTGCCCGTCTAACCACACTGGAGAGCTGTGATACAGCGCAACAGTCTGTGGATGACTAATATATACAGAAAGAGAGAGAGAGAGCACAATCAACTCACAGCTGTTTGGCTGTATCACGGCTCTTTACTGTGGCTAGACGTGGCAAGTGTTTTCACACTGGGATTCTTAACCAGATTGCTGGATCACTTGCAACTGATCAGCTGTCGGCAAGTGTTACCTCTACATCATTACGCTCGTCCAGACAATAAGAGATTATAGCGCTTATGTATTCATGTTTACGATCATGCTAAATTCGCTGTTTTGATACCTCATTGTAATACAGCTTCCTATTCCAGTAGCTTCTTTCCAAGAACCGCAGGCTTGTGGAACTCTCTTCCTGCTGACTGTTTTCCTCCTACTTGGTCTTTTCAAGACTAAGGCCAATAGGCATCTCCTGTCTTTGCGATAATCATATTTGTTCTTGTTAGCTCTTTACATCAAGTGGCTTCATGCTTTGTCTGGAGCGATTTCCATAAAAAAAAATGTATATGTAAAATAGTAGGGTATACTGGACCTGGTAGAGTTGGTAGAAAGCCATCAGTCAAGGAGAAGATAAAACGATTTCAAACTCCTGCACCAGAGATAAAATGGCTACGTCAACAGAACCCCAAAAGCCAGACGGTGAATCTATCTCCGAGAAAAAAATAACTCGAACGAAAACTTGCTAAAGTGACAAGGGATAGACCAAACTATAACAGCATCAATGGAACACGGTCAAAATAACAAGGGATTTTTGCGATGATAGAGGCTGGGCAGTCAATGAAGCAACGTGATGACATATATTAGGATTACCAGAACAAAAACGTTGATTACAGTGATTGCAGAAAAAAGAAATTATACAAAGATGGATGAAATAGAAAGTGTCCACTTGGTGATGGCTGCCGTTTTTTTTAAGCAGAAATTGACAAGTGATGTTTATCAAACATCAGCCCACCATTATTTTAGACTGCTTCGATTTTGGTGGAATTTTTAGTTTCACTTGGATGCACATTGTTTTGTTTTTTTTAAAACAAGATAGTTAGTTATCGAAACGGTACAGAAATTCCAGGCAATGCGAGGCGCTAGCCAGGATAATTTCCAGAGTCATCTACAGGAATTTGTCTGGTACCGTCGAATAAAAGACAATTTCTTTGGGAATATTCTGTATTGGAGACGTTATTACTATGATGTTTAATATATTTAAATTTTGTTAAATTTCTTTTTTATAAAAAACTCTTAGACTATATAAAAAATATTTTCAGACTAAAGAAAAACAATTCCAATTATAAAAAAAATTTCATTTGTTCAACAATATCTTCAAAAATGATAATTAAAAAAAAAAATTCTAATTATAAAAACAGTTTTTATTTCTTGTGTTAATAATTAAAAAAAAAGTTGTTGAAAACAAATTTTTAATTGCCATAAAAACAATATAATGGAGAACTGTTTTTTGATAAACACTGGTTGTCTATTTTCGATTTAAAAAACAGCAGCCATCACCAAGTGTACACCTATTTCATCATAAGATGGTTACATTCATCTGTATATTAACACCAATAACCGCAACCTACTCTATAAATCTAATAGGTGTGGCAGTAGTCACTCTCTCTCGTTCGTTGTTTGTCTTACATGTCCAACTGTCCTTGTCAGTTTTCATGTACGCTTTCCCATCGCTGCACACTTTCCCTTCACATCTTTTTAAAAGCTGTCATTTAAATGTCGATCTTTAATCTGTTGTAGTCATTTCAGAGTAAATCCTGAAATTTATACAGGTTCTTTAAATCTATAATCGCGTGTTGGGTTTTATGGCTTGTCAACCTTAGTTGGCTTATTTTATGCAGGAACCACAGGGTGACCCCCCACCAACAAAAAATGGCCACCCATGAAAACGTCCATAAAATCTTTAACAATTTTGAGCAATTGCTTTAATATTTCAGGTTTAGGATGAATCATTACAAAGAAGAAAAGCAGAGTAGTTTAAAAATAATGACTTGGACGATTCAAGAAAAGACAGAAATCAATGCCGACTGTGCAAGCTGGCTTTAAGAGAAAGATTTTGATGTCAATATGCAGAGAAAAACATTTGCTACAGTTTGGTCCACAAATTCAGGGTCCATGAAAGAATCTTAAACTTAAACACTAACGGCAACAGAGACTGGTATTGTCTTGGCCTTCGGGGCTTGATTTACGCCGGTCTATGGGTCTGTCCTGTGCAGTTCTAGGAGGTCCACCCTCCTAGGCTTTATCTCCCCCTCTTTGGGGAGGAGTAAGTTTATTGCTTACTGCCTGAGGCTCCCCTACCCGGGGAATGCCGACGGGGCTGCCCAGGCAATTTTTAATGGCCAGAGTGCTCACCTTCTCCGGCGCTGGCTTTTCAAGTCCCACTTTCCCTACCCGACCTTGGGTCGCATCTTACTTGTGGGAGTAAGATAAAACTGGCCTTGTGCCTAACTCCTGGAGAGGAGTAAATAAATACTCATTCAGTATCAAGACAGGAGTGTGTCAGAGTCATTGAACATTTTGCACGTCATACCCAGGTGCATATCATTGGATTGGAAAGTTTGAATTACTTAACTACACACATTTCTCGAGTGTCTTCGGTCTCTCTGAACAAGGGTTTGTCAGAACAACCTGACATGAGGATACTTCACCTTACAAGTAAACCCTGAGCAAAACTCTGGATATTTCTTGTAGAACCGTAAATTAATCGAGTAGTTTTTATTTTACAAAAGAAAATTAAATTTTACCGATGAACGGGTAATGTTGATATATCAGCAGCATTTTTGGTTATATTCAAGGTAGCTAAAGCAGATAACACCCAAAATCCAAGACTTTATTTCTCTACTTCGCAAAAGTTTGTATTATCTCCCTTGAATATGAACAATATGGCGTCGATATTTCCTCCTTATTCGTTTATCGATAATTTTTTTATTTTTTTTTTATAAAATAAAAACTACTTTATTAATTTAAGTGATTTTGGGTATAGGATATTTTCACTCCGTGACAGGTATGTACATAAAAATAGATATTCCTCAGTTTGTTTTATTGTTTCTGAATGTCTCCGTAATTCTAGATAAGCACCTAAGAATGATATGACAGGTGCAAAACAGGAGACTTTGATGGTATGGCCAGTTTGAAATAATGTATAAGAGTTCTTGGGTTTGTAGATGTAGAACAGTTGAGGTAGCAGGTTCAGTTGACAGGGGAAGGCTAAGAAAAGCACGAGAGGTAGCAGTGATAAAAATGGACTTAAGAGAAAGTGGAATAATTAAGTTCTGGCCAGAGATAGGTGGAAGTCAATTTCTTAAAGCCGTCCAACACATGCCAACATGTAAAAAACACATTATAAGCTGATGATGATGATGATGATTGTACTAGAAGGTCGTATTATAGACAAAAAAAAATAGTATTTGAAGAAGTATGCGCTAAAAGTGGCTCCCATGGTTCCACAAGAAATATCCAGAGTTTTACAAGTTTCTCCTTTAAATAGAATTAAATTTATAAAAAAATTAGATTTTATTTTTTAAATTTTTCGAATAAAACTTTTTTAAAATTTGATTTAAAAAAAAAATACTTTTTTTGTTAAGTGCCCATTAAAAATAATTATGGGCCTCATGGACTTTGAATAGAAAATCATTTTTAGAATATATATTTTTTACTTTTTAAGCATTCAAATTCAATATTGACATTCGTGTTTCGGATGTGATGTGCTACCATTATTGGAGAAATGGTGGATGGTATGGATATCTTAGGATTACTGAAATGAGGAATCGGAGAAAAAAATTTGTGATTGTATTTTTTTTTTCTTTCTCTCATTTTCTAAACATCTAAACATCTATTATAAGGGATTGACTCGACAAAGAGCTAAAGAGTTGCTGTAAAAATACTATATTTGTATGAATCAAATAACCCCAACCCTAAACCATAACACCTCGAAAAACAGTTATTCAACCTTTTTCTAAATTTCTTCTTTTTTTCAATTTTTTTTTAAAAAACAATGACATACTGCCATGGCAGCATTCATAGAAAGTATAATTTTTTTATAAGAAAAAAAACAGTAAACAACTAAAAAACAAAACAACACATCCATTTGTGACAATCTATTGTCCCTGTCTCAGTTATGTCCCCTTGGGAGATGGTATTGCTCAGGCTGAGGACGCCAGCTCTAAAAGGTAGAAAATGCCAAAGAAAGGAGAGTAGAGAAAGAACAGAAAAAGACATTTCTCAAGAGGAGACAAACAGTCTAACAGTGAATGGAATCGAATCACAGATGATTCATTTAAAATAAGTTATCAGTCTGGAAAAAAAAAAAAAAAAAAAAAATTGAAAAATATAAAAAAAAAAAATGGAAAAAAAAAAATGAATAATATCCTTTTAACATTCTATTGAAATCTGGCCTTAAAAATTGTTCTGCAGACAAACTATTGTACGCTGTCTGAATCAGAGTATTTACCCTCTTGTACAACGTAAGGGACGGACCATTTAGCATAATGGTTAGGAATGTTCACTAATGGGCTGGGAGACCGGGGTTCAATCTTCGCCTGAGTAATACCAAAATTAAAAAAAGAGAAGATATTTGGTTTGGTTGTTTTGTTTTGTTTTATGACATATCAACCCTTTTCGGGTTATTTAATGCCAAATCCAGTCATTTTGGTAAAAGTTTTTATGCTTCAAGTTCTTTATATGTTCAAATATTTATTCATGGTGTTTAGTCTGGTTGTTTTGCTTGATGGCATATCAACCCTTTTCGGGTTATTTAATGCCAAATCCAGTCATTTTGGTAAAAGTTTTTATGTTTCAAGTTCTTTATATCTTCAAATATTTATTCATGGTGTTTGGTCTGGTTGTTTTGCTTGATGGCATATCAACCCTTTTCGGGTTATTTAATGCCAAATCCAGTCAATTTGGTAAAAGTTTTTATGCTCCAAGTTGTTTATATCTTCATGTGCATCATTATTTAATCAAAATAAAAAGGTTAATTATTTCTTTATTACTAATTACCTTTTACCTATAAAATTGAATTCTCGACAGAAATGAACTTCTTATCTGCCAATTTAAAAGTTTCAAAAATCATTTTTTTCAACGGTCACAGAGATTTTTCTGTGACCGTACTAAATCCGAAAATGATTTTAAAGCCTTTACACTGTTTATTCAAAAGTAATTTATGTCCAGAGTTTATATGGTTATGATATATAAACAATTTGCAGTAAATAATATGGACGTGTTAAAAAAAAAAATGTCAATTTAAACTTACACACTATTAATGTCTTTTTAATTTTCTTATAAATAATCAATTAATAGTAAATAAAAAAAACATTAATAGTGTGTAAGTTTAAATTGACATTTTTTTTTTAACACGTTCATGTTATTTACTGCAAATGAAAAATACAATACTGTAAAGTGCTGAAACAAACTTTCTAAAAATAATTCTTGGAAAGGAACTGTTGCCGAAAATTCTGTTTAATGTTGGATGAATGAAGGAAAGTTCTTTGCAGTGGTGGTAACAAGACAAGTCCCAGCTGTGAGCATATTGTGTTGGAAAACAATTACGTAGTGGCCTAATTTTGGCTTAGTTTATCATTACAGTCCCTCACAGGTCGACTTGAAAAGCCTTGCGGACATCATGCGAAAGAACAGACTGCGTTGGTTGGGTCACATTGAGCGTAGCGATGGCTGGATTGCTAAAGTCCGACAGTTGAATGCGCCAGCAGAGAACATCACCACTGGCAGACCCAAGTTGACTTGGGAGGACGTAGTCAAACGTGATAGGAAGGCCATGGGTATGGATTCCATCAAGCCTTGCCAAAGACAGGAGTGGAGAGGAAGACTTAGATTTCGAGACTAGACAATCAGGCCCCACCCTCATCAGAGGATTAATTGTGGCCTGATTCAACAAATAAACCGGTTGATGATGATGATGATGATGATGATGATGATGAACGTGTCTGCCTCTTTCATGGCATATGAACTTTTTTATAGTAAGATTTATGAAATGTTTCTAGTTTTGTGTCATGGCATATGAACCTTTATATAGTAAGATTTATGAAATCTTTCTGGTTTTGTTTCATGGCATATGAACTTTTTTATAGTAAGATTTATGAAATGTTTCTAGTTTTGTGTCATGGCATATGAACCTTTATATAGTAAGATTTATGAAATCTTTCTGGTTTTGTTTCATTACATATGAACTTTTTTATAGTAAGATTTATGAAATCTTTCTGGTTTTGTTTCATTACATATGAACTTTTTTATAGTAAGATTTATGAAATCTTTCTAGTTTTGTTTTATGGCATATGAACCTTTTTTATAATAAGATTCATGAAATCTTTCTGGTTTTGTTTCATGGCATATGAACTTTTTTATAGTAAGATTTATGAAATCTTTCTGGTTTTGTTTCATGACATATGAACTTTTTTATAGTAAGATTTATGAAATCTTTCTAGTTTTGTGTCATGGCATATGCACCTTTTTATAATAAGATTTATGAAATCTTTCTGGTTTTGTTTCATGGCATATGAACTTTTTTATAGTAAGATTTATGAAATCTTTCTGATTTTGTTTCATTACATATGAACTTTTTTATAGTAAGATTTATGAAATCTTTCTAGTTTTGTGTCATAGCATATGAACCTTTTTTATAATAAGATTTATGAAATGTTTCTGGTTTTGTTTCATGGCATATGGACTTTTTTATAGTAAGATTTATGAAATGTTTCTGGTTTTGTTTCATGACATATGAACTTTTTTATAGTAAGATTTATGAAATCTTTCTAGTTTTGTTTTATGGCATATGAACCTTTTTTATAATAAGATTCATGAAATCTTTCTAGTTTTGTGTCATGGCATATGAACCTTTTTATAGTAAGATTTATGAAATCTTTCTGGTTTTGTTTTATGGCATATGAACCTTTTTTATAGTAAGATTTATGAAATCTTTCTGGCATTTTTTTAATGGCATATGAACTTTTTTATAGTAAGATTTATGAAATCTTTCTGGCATTTTTTTTAATGGCATATGAACTTTTTTATAGTAAGATTTATGAAATCTTTCTGGCATTTTTTTTAATGGCATATGAACTTTTTTATAGTAAGATTTATGAAATCTTTCTGGCATTTTTTTAATGACATATTAATTGTTTTCAGGTTATTTAATGCTGCATCCAATCATTTTGGTAAATAATTTTATGCTTCAATTACATATTTTCAAATATTCATTCATGTTGTCGGCTTCAACATGTTTTGGATTATGTAAATATACCTGTATACCACTGGATGCTCTTTCATGCAATCCAAGAAGAGATTCTATTGAACTCATAGATGAGGCCTGGCAGGTGCTACCATTCTGGGATAGAATGGACCATGAGACGAATGGTAACTAGTGAGTGACTCTATACACCTCAGCACTCCCCAAATTTGGGGCCTTCATGTCATATCCAAGAAATATAATCTTGATCTAAAAGAAGAGCATCTTAAAATTACACGAAAATGGTTCCTTTGTCAGACATCTTGCCAAAATAGGAGGCCTGTCTAAAAAGTACCCGCCCTTAGGCCAGAAAAGATATTTCAAATACGTGACAGGGTTGGGACCCCAATACTCTTCAAAGTAGGCCCCTTGTGCTTGCACCCACTTAGCACTGGATTATGGAGTTCAGAAATCTAAGCTGCATCTCAGTGCATACTTTGAAGGCCATGAGATGTGAGCTGGAGAATTGCGACCGAGATGTGGACGCAGTGACTAGCAAGAAGGATCATAGCAGGTGCTTTGACTGTGTCCGCACAATGGAATTCGTCAAGAAACTGCAAAAAAAAAAAAAAAAAAAAAAAAAAAAAAATGATGCGGCAAGATCCAGGTAATGCGGACAGTGGCAAGATAGATGCACATCAGAGTGGCGACGATGAAGAAAACGCAACACGAGGATCTTTGATACTCTCAATACAAGAGTTGCAAGAGCCAACTACTCACCGCTATGATCCAAGAGAACCACCTTATGAAAGCCAAGAAACTCCACAAGATTAAACACCCAGTTGAGATGGGGATGCTGTCTTTTTTTTTCTCAGACAGGAAGAACTTCTGCCAGGACCAGTTGCACAACACGCAGACAGCAGAGAATTTCCACTGAGAACTTCCACGATTTCACCAGTCCCGACATCTGCCACGCCACTTCCCACTCAACTGATTGCAACCCCATTATTATGTGTGATGCACAGTTGCGAAAGACCAACCGTACCGCCCGCAGCATCAAAGACGAGCTGATTGTCAGGATCAAACTGGTGTTCAGATGTCTCTTTAAAGAGACCATGAAGGCCGTATGCTCCAAGTTCAGCCCGGAGGCTGTAGTGAAGGTTCAGGGTGGCTTCTTCGAATGAACTGTATTTGGCAAAATATCCTCCAAGAGATCATCTTTGAATATAGATAATACATCAATTATTGGGCAAGATATGACATTTCTTCTTTCCTTTCCCAAAAGTTTCAAATTTATCTTGAACACTCTGTACTTACTTAAGTACAGATTCACTTTCGTTAACTATAATTTGCTTACAACGTGATCACCTGCACAGGAGCCTAAAGCCCTATCTAGCAGGATATTACATGTATTTCCCAGCTAACTTCTTATCAGCAACTCTTAACTTCAAATGCCTCTAGGTCACATGACTAAAACAGGGGCGTGAGTGGCCAATAGCAAAAAAAAAAAAAAAAAAAGCTGAAAATTGAGATGAATTTCCCAACCTGGGAGGCTATGGCCTTCCTTGTGCGTGAAGAGAGAGCAGTACAAAAAACTACAATTTTTTCCCCAACAACTCCAATCAGTTTCAACTAAGTCAAAATTAAGTGAAAGACACTGAATACACATATGAGGGGGAGAGGAGAGGAGAAGGAGACAATGACTCATTTTTTAATGAAACAAAAGTCATCTAACTCCACTAACCCCATCATGAATTGTTTGAAGTCTTAGCCTTCACGGCAAAATTAACATTTTCAGTTTTCAGATAAAACTGTCATAAACGGGAAAAGGAAGACAAGGCAAGATGGAGAAAAGAGGAAGAAGAAGTGAGAAAAAACAGTAAATGATAAAGAAAGATAAAGTGAGAGAGAGAGAGGAAGAACGAGAAATAAAATCCAGCCAAATAGCGACATAAAAATAAGGAGGTAAGGCTCTAGTGATTTGGTAGAAATCAGATTTTTCTTATTTAAAAAAAAAAAAGGAAGCAGAATTCCATAAAAGAGTGGATAACTCACATCCATGCTATAACTAACCAACCAGTTATCTAAACTCGTATTGGACAGTAAGCGAACCTGGTCGTCAAAACCCTTCAATAACACCCAGGCAACTTTATGCACCGAGTAAATAATTTCCATGCTTAACTCTAAAAGCATATCACCCCAAGTAATAGGCAACAATATCAAAAGTTTTTAAAGGATAATGATAAGTATAAGTATATTTCTGATTTTTTGAGATGAGGATCGATAATTTATATAATTTTGGTTATTCGGACTATCGTTCTCATCTTGAGTGTTATCATCACAACGTTTCGGCCGCTGTAACCTCCGGTCTTCTTCAGGTGTATCTCTTCGAACTCGTGAATATTTCTGTCGAACTTAGGCGATACGAAGAATTGCGAATTACTGAAGACTTCTCCCAGTCATGGCTGACAGAACAAGAGCATGCTACCCCCGTGGATTAAATAAAGGGTTCCGTTCGAAATTCCGTCCAGATTCTTGAGTTCAACAGAAATATTCTTGAGTTCGAAGAGATACACATGAAGAAGGCCGGGAGGTTACAGCGGTTGAAACGTTGTGATGATAACACTCAAGATAACAAATGAAGACATTTTAATTTTTATTCGTTTGTGTATGTTTTAAACTTATACAGAACAAGAAACGAAAAATTAGTTGTGAGAGAGACACTTATTTAATATATACTTTCACGCTGTAAAATTCTTAGCCATCCTCGCTGTTGTATAACCACGTGAACGCACGTGAGTGATTTCTAGTAAAGTTGGAACAAAATAACAATTAACCTACATGAATCTCTTACCAGATGCTGGGTTAATATCTTGATCCATAGATCCGTGCCTTTTTGTTGGCGTAATAATTATGTAGTAGTGCGGGCGATACAAAAAATTGCAAATTACGGAAGACTTCTCCCAGTCATGACTGACGGAACAAGAGTGTGCTACCCCCGTAGATTAAATAAAGGGGTCCGTTCGAAATTCTGTCCAGATTCCCGAGTTCACAGAGATACACCTGAAGAAGGCCAGAGGTTACAACGGCCGAAACGTTGTGATGATAACACTCAAGATGAGAAATGTAGTCCGAATAACCAAAATTATACAAATTATCAATTCTCATCTCAAAAATTGAGAAATATGAAACAAAGTTTCTTTCCTAGAACGTCCAATCTGTGAAACAAAATAGCACAAGGCTGCTTCCCAACCGACTACAAGATGGTCGTCTTCAAGTTCAATGTTAACAAATACTTGTTAAGCCGTCCTCTTTGGATAATCCACTTCTACTTATTCCATCCATTGTTTCCAATCCTCTCATGATTGTATTCATCGTCTAATTGACAATCTCTTTAACCCTTATCTTCAAGTGGGTCATGAGCCTGGATAAGCAGAACATAAGTTGGAACAAAATAACAATTAACCTACATGAATCTCTTACCAGATGCTGGGTGAATATCTTGATCCATAGATCCGTGCCTTTTTGTTGGCGTAATAATTATGTAGTAGTGTGAGCGATACAAAAAATTGCGAATTACTGAAGACGTCTCCCAGTCATGACTGACGGAATAAGAGCGTGCCCCCCCCCCCTGGATTAAATAAAGGGTTCGAAGAGATACACCTGAAGAAGGCCGGAAGGTTACAGCGGCCGAAACGTTGTGATGATAACAGTCAAGATGAGAAATGTAATCCGAATAACCAAAATTATACAAAGTATAAGCGTATATATTTAAAAATAATGGTACACTTTAAATAAATAAATTACATGAAATGTATTTTTTCCTATAAACGTGAGATTTTTAAAAAATTAAATCCAATTGAACAGAAAATAAAATCAGGTATAATAACCGAACTGTAGAAACGGAAACTTTATTTCTCAGCAAGAAACGAACTTCCACGCCTATCATGCATCTGAGCTGCTCCTATTTACTCGCCTCTCCACGATAGCAAAGTTAGTCACAAGCTCGGTTTTTAATGTGGGAAAAATCCAGCTCCTCATGAAGGGGCACTCTGGATTGAGACAACAAAAAAAAAAAAAATGCCCAGTCTAGAAGGATTTCTCCTTCAGTGACCGACGACAGAAAAAATGACGTGTAGCACCATGAACAGATACTACACTTAGCCAAAAGGCCAAGTAGGTCTTATTTTCTTGCCTCCCCATGAGAGCAGAGTTAGACAGAAGATCTGTTTTTAACATGGGGAAAATCTAGCTCCCCAAAAAGGGGCACTGGTTTGAGACAAAAATTAAAATTTTCTCAAGTCTAGAAGTATTTCTCCTTCATTAACCGAGAACAGAAAAGATGAAGTGTAGTATCAGAACAGATACCACACGTTGCTCAACTTGTCAACAGCATGCAGAGTTTTGTCTTTGGATGTTTTACGGCATATCAATGTAGAGGAGCAGACTGCGTTGGTTGGGGCACGTTGAGCGCAACAATCGCTGGATTGCTAAAGTTCGACAGTTGAATGCGCCAGCAGAGAAGACCACCACTGGCAGACCCAAGTTGTCTTGGGTGGACGTGGTCAAACGTGATAGGAGAGCCATGGGTATGGATTCCGTCGGGCCTCACCAAAGACTAAAATGGAGGGGAAGACTTAGATCGAGACTAGACAATCAGGCCCCACCCTCATCAGATGATTGATTGTGGCCTGATTCAACAAATAAACCGGTTGTTGTTGTTGTTGTTGATGATGATGTAGAACAGGGGCGGGCAACCTCCGGCCCGCCGGCCATATCCGGTCTGCGAAGGCTTAGCGTCCAGCCCGCCACCCTGTTATCCTTTATTATTGCAATCCGGCCCGCGGACCTCTCAGTAAAACTCATATCATTTTGTAACATAGACGCAAAATATAGTAATTCTGAGATTTCAATTTTCACTCCGACCCGCGATCTCCTTCCTAAAGTCTCATCTGGCCCTCACTCTGAAAAGGTTGCCCGCCCCTGATGTAGAAGAATGTTGATGAAGATGATGATGAAGATGATAATGATGATCAACCATCATTGGATCATCTTATACCAAAACTGACAAAAAATTTTCGTATACGATCGGTTTGTAAATCAATTTGTTTTGTAGACATATAGTTCGTAAACAAACAGTGTGTAAGCGAAAGTTTCTAGTTAACCCATAGACGAGGGCCTGACAGGTACTAGCACTCCGGGTTCGAGTGAACCTGGAGGTAGTGGTGACTAACCGGTGTCTCCACGCTTGCAATGCGAAAACCTTCAAATCGGGGCCTCGCCATTCGATGCAGTTTAAGGTCATATCGCGGACAAAATTTGTCTTTGTTCTCAACAACCCCCTTTTTTTGTTTGCTAAAAAACATTATTGAAGAAAATAACTGCGAGACAATGGACACCCACTGCGAATCTATGATGAAGCAAAAAGTGCGTAACCCCCAACCACACTTCTCCTGAACTGGCATTGCTTGTCCAACGTGACGTCCAGGACCGGAAACAATGCCGGTCTAATCAGATAAAGACTCGCGTCATTTTAGGGGTGTACTCCTCTATAGGCTAGTTGCACAACCAAGGCTTAAGGGTCTAGTCTGCTTTTAAACCCATAGTTGAATTATTTATACATGTTTATTTTGTACTATTTTTAACTGTACAAAAATGGATATACTAAATAAGAGACCTAGATTTTTTGGCGCTTGTTCGTAATACTCCACCACCCGTTTTTCTCAACTTTTTTACTGACCAATTTTTTTGGTATGTTTCAGTGTACAATTACCTATCATGTCGCTAGAGAATTCCGTGTGTTTTGGAATTTCTTTTTAAATATTTTAGATTTTAGAAGGGGGATCAGTTTCATATATAAATTTAACGTAAACTGATCACCCACATTTTGACCATCATAAATTTTAAAAATTCCGGGTCTTTTGGATTTTTTCTCTCCAAATATTTTAGATTTTAGAAGGGGGATCAGTTTCATATATAAATTTAACGTAAACTGATCACCCATTTTGAACATCACAAATTTTAAAACTTCCGGGTCTTTTGGATTTTTTCTCTCCAAATATTTTAGATTTTAGGAGGGGGATCAGTTTCCTATATAAATTTAAGGTAAACTGAGCCCCCACTTTTTGACCATGATACATTTTTCAAAAAAATTTCCCAACAACCCGGAATTCTCTAGTAGCATATGGAATTGTACACAGAAAAAAGTAAAAAAGTTTGGTCCGTAAAAAAAGTAAAAAAAAAAAAAATGGGTGAACTAACAACAACATGGTCAAAAAGTGGGTGATCAGTTTACGTTAAATTTATATAGGAAACCGATTCCCCTCTTAAAATTTAAAATATTTGAAATTTCTTTTTCTAAAAATCACAGAATTCTCTAGTGATATGATAAGTAATTGTACACCGAAAAAAGTGAAAAATTGGTCAGTAAAAAAGTTGAGAAAAACAGGTGGTGGAGTATTATGAACAAGCGCCGATTTTTTTTGTGTATATTCAAGTGCATTTTCAACACATGCCGGCATGTAAAACGGACGTTAAAATGACGATGATGATTATAGTGATGATGAAACAAAAGCCGATTCTCAAAAAATTAACTAACACCTAATATATTTTACGAGTGTACACACTCTCCATCAAAAAATGACGTAAGAAAATTATGCTTCGTTAGTGTTCGCACTAGTATCCATGTTCAAATAAAATAACGTCTCAATCGGTGAAGTTTAAAAAATAAGAAATTGGAAAGTAAAAAAAGAAAGAAATGTCGCTTCTGCTGTTTCACAATGACATGTTAGGCCTCTCTTAAAACAAAAATAGCTACAGAAATGTATAAACTTTGTAATGTACTTACGTAGTAGCTGAAAACTAAAAAGATTGTACACCAAAAATTACACAAATTCATCCAGGATTTAGTATATAAAAATAATTAAAAAAAAAAAAAAACGATTTTATCTGTATGTCGCCATTTTTCTTGTAGTTTAACTTTTTCCGAAAGTTATCTCCCTTGCCTACTTAGTAAGCTGAAATGTCTACCGACATGCAAGATCTTTTTTTTTTCTCCTTTTCTTTTAATTTTATAAATACTGGATGAATTTGCGTAATTTTTGGTGCACAGTCTTTTTTCCAGCTACCACGTAAGTACATAGCAAAGTTTATACATTTCTTTAAATATTTTAATGTCATTGTAAAACAGCAGAAGCACCGAAAACATTAATTAAAACGTATAGAAAAAAGAAAAGCATTTAAAAAAAAATTAAAAAAATTATTATCAAAATAGAGTGACGTATTTCTTTCCAAATTCATTTCCGACCACGAGAGAGGGTGTCGGACTCGCTATTTACTTTCTCCTACACGATTGAAATGGTTTCGTCTGGCATTTTTGTTCTTACTGTTTTTTTGTGTGTGTGACGGACGGATTCGTATTTAGATACATAGAAATAAATACAAATTGGTCTTCATTATAGAGTGGATGATTAATAATATGATCAGGGATCATTCCTTCCTACTCCTTGAACAATTACAAAGTTATAAAAAAAGTGGAACAATAGTCTGCAGTACATTTCAACTAGCGACTAGTTTATGTCGGACTTGTGTAGAGGTTTGATACATGATCGACACTGAAAGGCCACAATTAGTAAACAGACGATTATAATTTCTAAAACTTTTAAGTATATATTGAAGTCGTAATTCAGTGGGTAGGTGCATCCAGCTAAAAGTCAGGAACTACACAAGATACATTTACAAACCTTACATCATCGGATTCAGTGCGACTCAGGTCTGATTATCCCTATTAACTTGCCTCCCCACGAGGGCAGATTTAGGTTTTTAATGTGAGGAAAATCCATCTCTGCCAAAATAGGCACTCTGGATCGAGACAAAAATTTAAATTGCCTCAGTCTAGAAAGATTTCTACTTCACTGATCGTGACCGAGGAAAGAAAAGATGATATGAAGTATAAGAACAGGTACTACACTTTGCTCCTAACCAAAAGGCATACCTGATTATGGTAAAAACAGTCTGTAATATTCATTTCCATATCGGGGGGGGGGGGTCATTACGGACCAAATTAGTACGTTAGAAAAGGGGGTTAAAAATGGCACTTAAAAAAATCTTACTAGTAGTGGTTTTAAAAAACGATAACACTGAAACTAGGTCAAACGGTCAGTCAGCTTTCATTTTATTATACTGAACCAGTAGAGTGAGTGAGAGAGGGGAGAGAGAGGGAGGGAGAGAGGGAGGGAGAGAAAGAGAGAGAGAGAGAAAGAGAGAGAGAGGGAAAGAAAGAGAGAGAGAGAGAAAGAGAGGGAAAACGAGAGAGAGAGAGAGAGAAAGAGGGAGACAGAAAGAGGGAGTCACAGAGAACTTTGAAAAGAAAGATGTTACATTGTTGAACATTTCTCTTCTTGCTCATGCCCGGACAACGCCGGGCATCCCTGTTCGTTAAGTACTAAATCTCAGATCAGCTGAAAAAAAAAAGAAACTCGCAATAATTCTTGATGATAGGTAACATCAACAAGAAAAGCAATAAAGCATATCTGAACAGAATGCAACAGTTTATCGATGCATCACCAAAAATGATTCTGTTTGCCGATCTATCAATCGACCATTCTTTTGGAGATAATCTCATGCATTTAGAAAAGACGATTGACTAATTGGGAAGTTTGAATTACTCTAAATAAGGGTAATAGGAGCCGCACTTATTTTAATCACATTCCAAAACAAAGGAAGACCTTTTCAAAATACATCTCTGGAATTTCTCACACACACACACATTATATATATATATATATATATATAGATATATATATATATATATATATATATATATATATATATATATGATACATATACATATATATATATATATAAGATGCATACACATATATAGATGCATATATACATATACACACATATATATATATATATATATATATCAAGATACATATACATATATATATATCCAGATACATATACATATATATATATCCAGATACATATACATATATCCAGATACATATATCACGATACATATACATATATCACGATACATATATAAATATATATACCCAGACACATATACATATACCCAGATACATATATATATATCACGATACATATACATATATCACGATACATATACATATATCACGATACATATATATATATCACGATACATATACATATATCACGATACATATACATATATTACGATACATATATATATCCAGATATATATGTATATGTATCTTGAGATATATATATCAAGATATATATATATATATCTTGAGATATATATATCTCGAGATATATATATATATCTCAAGATATATATATATATATCTCAAGATATATATATATATATCTCAAGATATATATATCTCAAGATATATATATCTCAAGATATATATATCTCAAGATATATATATATATATCTCAAGATATATATATCTCAAGATATATATATATATATCTCAAGATATATATATATATATCTCAAGATATATATATATATCTCAAGATATATATATATATCTCAAGATATATATATATATCTCAAGATATATATATATATCTCAAGATATATATATATATCTCAAGATATATATATATATCTCAAGATATATATATCTCAAGATATATATATCTCAAGATATATATATCTCAAGATATATATATCTCAAGATATATATATATATATCTCAAGATATATATATATATATCTCAAGATATATATATATATATATATCTCAAGATATATATATATATATCTCAAGATATATATATATATATCTCAAGATATATATATATATATCTCAAGATATATATATATATATCTCAAGATATATATATATATCTCAAGATATATATATCTCAAGATATATATATCTCAAGATATATATATCTCAAGATATATATATCTCAAGATATATATATATATATCCCAAGATATATATATATATATCTCAAGATATATATATCTCAAGATATATATATCTCAAGATATATATATCTCAAGATATATATATATATATCTCAAGATATATATATATATATCTCAAGATATATATATATATATCTCAAGATATATATATATCTCAAGATATATATATCTCAAGATATATATATATATATCTCAAGATATATATATATATATCTCAAGATATATATATATCTCAAGATATATATATATCTCAAGATATATATATATATCTCAAGATATATATATATATATATCTAAAGATATATATATATATCTCAAGATATATATATATATCTCAAGATATATATATATATATATCTCAAGATATATATATATATATATCTCAAGATATATATATATATATATCTCAAGATATATATATATATATATCTCAAGATATATATATATATATCTCAAGATATATATATATATATCTCAAGATATATATATATATATCTCAAGATATATATATATATATCTCAAGATATATATATATATATCTCAAGATATATATATATATATATCTCAAGATATATATATATATATATCTCAAGATATACATATATATATCTCAAGATATACATATATATATATATATCTCAAGATATACATATATCTCAAGATATATATATATATATATCTCAATATATATATATATATCTCAAGATATACATATATCTCAAGATATATATATATATATATCTCAATATATATATATATATCTCAAGATATATATATATATCTCAAGATATATATATATATCTCAAGATATATATATATATCTCAAGATATATATATATATCTCAAGATATATATATATATATATATATCAAGATATATATATATCTCAAGATATATATATATATATATCTCAAGATATATATATATATATCTCAAGATATATATATATATCTCAAGATATATATATATATATCTCAAGATATATATATATATATCTCAAGATATATATATATATCTCAAGATATATATATATCTCAAGATATATATATATATCTCAAGATATATATATATATCTCAAGATATATATATATATATATCAAGATATATATATATATCTCAAGATATATATATATATCTCAAGATATATATATATATATCTCAAGATATATATATATATCTCAAGATATATATATATATATCTCAAGATATATATATATATATCTCAAGATATATATATATATATCTCAAGATATATATATATATATATCTCAAAATATATATATATATATCTCAACTATATATATATATATCTCAAGATATATATATATATATATCTCAACTATATATATATATATCTCAAGATATATATATATATATATCTCAAGATATATATATATATATCTCAAGATATATATATATATCTCAAGATATATATATATATATATCTCAAGATATATATATATATATCTCAAGATATATATATATATATACATCTCAAGATATATATATATATATATATATATCTCAAGATATATATATATATATCTCAAGATATACATATATATATCTCAAGATATATATATATATCTCAAGATATATATATCTCAAGATATATATATATATCTCAAGATCTATATATATATACATATATATCTCAACATATATATATCAAGATCTATATATATATCTCAAGATATATATCTCAAGATACATATACATATATATATATCAAGATACATATATATATATCAAGATATATATATATATCAAGATACATATATATATATATAAAGATACACATACATATATATATATCAAGATACATATTCATATATATATATATCAAGATACATATATATATATATCAAGATACATATATATATATATCAAGATACACACACATATATATATATATCAAGATACATATAGATTTATATATATATATATCAAGATACATATAGATTTATATATATATATCAAGATACATATAGATTTATATATATATATATATCAAGATACATATAGATTTATATATATATATATCAAGATACATATAGATTTATATATATATATCAAGATACATATAGATTTATATATATATATATATCAAGATACATATAGATTTATATATATATATATCAAGATACATATAGATTGATACATATATATTTATATATATATATATATTAAATACATATACATTTATATAACAATACTTATATAAAAATACATATATTTAACGATACATATATATATAAAAAGATACATATATAAAGATACATGCACATATATATACAGATACATACATTTATATATATATATATATATATATATATAAAGAAACATACATATACATTAATATATATAAAGATATTATATATATATATATACATACATATAAAAAGAAACACATATATAAAGATACATATATGTATATAAAGACACATACAGAGAGATATGAAGATAATATATACATATGAATAGACACATAAAAATACATAAAAAACATATATACATAAAGATAAATATATGAAAAAAACAACAACACATATGTACATATATATAAGAAAACGATTTACAATATATAAAGGAAAGCAAGTTATTTTCACTGTCATTTATACCCCCCCCCCTCTTCTATTTCTGAGGCAATGCAACAACTTACCAAGAGTGTCCGTAAGGATGGGAGATTCATTTTGCTCACTTGTTGGCGGACTCGACTCAAACTCATAGATTCGGTCCGTCGCAGCACTACTGCTCCTTCTTTGATGAGGAGGCAGCACTTTCGAATTGTTCTTCGTCTCATTAATATTGGTAGCCGACATGATGGTGCCACTACTGGCCGTCGTCATTACCGTATTATGTCCACTGCTAACAGAGCTGGCATTTCCAGAGGCAACCATATAATTACTGTTATTGGTGAGGTTAGTATTATTATTATTATTACTGTTATTATTATTATTATTATTAGCCATGCCACTACCTGTCATATTAGTAGCATTGTTGCCTCCGTAGCCCGCTGTAGAGAGGGGTGAAATGGTATTGCCGACAAAGCCTCCACCAGCTGCTGTCATGGAAACTGGGGATGATGGAGCTGCAGACAGATTGTGCATTCGGGAAGCCAAGACGTCGGTTCGCATGCCAGACATATGATGGTGGAACGAAACGGCAGCGGATGGGTTAGGGTTGGTAGCAGTGGCACCACCGCCGCCGCCACCACCACCACCTGACGACATCATCATCATGTTGGCGTTGTTGGCGAGCCCCTTGTTGGTAAGTCCTAAATTGGCCACCCCGCTGGTCAACAGGGTGCTTGCAGACGGGGCCATTCCGCTGTTGGACGAGGGTAGACGCCGACAGTTGGCGTTCGACGCAGCGTTTCCGCCGCTGTTGTCCATACGTAGTAGTCCAGTCGGGCCGACTGGCGCTTGGGATGCGTTGGTCGCCACCGCGCCGGTGGATAGATGGTGGGCATGGTGGTGGTGATGAGGATGATGGGGATGGTGATGATGGAGAGGGTGGTGGTGAAACATCTGACCGCCGGCGCAGTTGTTGTTGTTATTCGTGTTGTTGTTGGTCGGCATGGAAGAGGTTGTTGAGGAAGATGACATCGCGGCCCGGCCGAAATTCGAAGACGTTGTTGAGAAAACAGCTGGGGAGGCTGAAGGCTGGGCTGACGTAGACGACGACAAGGAATAAGGAGACGACAGAGATGCTGATGTGCGAGATGAAGATGAAAATGTAGTAGTAGTAGGAGGAGGAACAATAGAGGAGGAGGAGGCTGCTACCATGGCAGCAGCAGCGGCAGGGGGACAGGAAGAGGAAGGAGATGAAGAGATGGTGGTCGACTGAGGGATGGAGGAGGCAATCGGAGATGATGAAGATGAAACTGGGCCCTGTCCGGGGAAATGCACCGATTTATTCAAGTACAATTGGGATCCCTTGTGTTTGTAGCGTTTTTTTCTCTCCTCGAAGTCAAAGACCCCAGGGTTTGCTCGTTTGTTCCAAGAGCCGCGACCTGACATTACTTTTCAGGGGTGGCTATATAGGGAGGCAGACTTTTTGTTTTGTCTCAGGAAATAATATATATATTAAAAAAAAATAATAATAAAAAAAAAAATTAGGGAGGGGGGGAGAGATTGATATATAGAGAGAGATTTAAAAATAAAGATTTAAAAATGTAGATATTCGTACTAATAATTAATGCATTTTTGGTAAATAAATATTTAAAAAAAAAAAATTCTATAGGCTAAGAAAGAAAAAAGAAACTATTTTTTTTTGTCTTGGTCCGTTCAACAGATTAAAATTTCAGCTTCTATTGTTGGACGTAGACACAAAAACAGAATGGATGGATTTTAGAAAATAAAACGCTATGAAATGAAATGATGTGATAATTATTTTATATATAAAAAAGTAAATATTAATTAAATGACGTCTATTTATATACCAATGTAAGTAAAATAATTAATTCTAATGTGTGTCCAAATCAACTTCCTTTTTTTTAAATTTGTAAATATTTAAATAAATATAAATTTAATTTTTTTGGCACCTTATTCAGAAGTTAAATTCAAATTTTGAAAATACTATAAATGTAAAAATACAAAAAAAAAAAAAAAGAAAAGAAAAACATTTTTAAAATCTAATTTTGATTATTGTATAATATAAATTATAATGTAAGTATTACTTTCGTTTGTTTTTTTTGGAGGAAATATAAAATTATGATCGATTTCCGAAGAGTGTAAAAATATTTTTTTTTTTTAAATAGATTTCTTTCTTCTGTCAAAAGACTGAAAAAAGTTAAAATAATAATTAAAAACTATTAACTATTTTTTTTTCTTATATATTTTTGTTTTCGTTATTGTTAAGATATTAAAAGCTCTTTTTATTTTTATTATTTTGTAAAATTACCGATTTGAGAATAAAAAAAATAAAAATCGAAAAGGGGGGGGGGCAGTTTAATCTAGGAGCAAATAAAACTAAATTAAAAGTATCAATATATATTAATTAATAAAAATAAAGTTTTGAATTGATTAATATAAAATAACTTATTAGATTTTTTATTCAGTAAACTTTTTCTCTAAAACAAAGCTCCCGAGACATTTATTTTTTAAATGTACTAAACAATAGTAGAGAATATAAGAGAGGAGGGGGTGAAAGAGCTGGTTCTTTCTTACAACTTGTAAGACACTATATGTGTGTGTAAAATAAGTATAAATGTTGATAATTATAATTATATATATATATATTATTTAAAAAAAACGCAAATATACTTATATATAAAAGTTCAGTTATACACACACATAAAGCAAGTGCGTGAAAGCGTCATTGATGTCTCAAGTCCGAAATTATATATATATACATATATAATTATATAGCTCTACCCAAAAGGATATCGAGGCCTTTATTTGTCCAAGGTCTACTGTCTTAATTCGGTTCTGTTCCAATTTTGAAGTTTGTTTTCGTGTTTGTTACTCTTGTTTATATATATATATATATAAGTATATTTTTATATAAAAGTTGATATATATAAAAAGCAAGTGCGCGCAAGGGTCATAGATATATGTTAATGTAGATTAGAAGTGCGAAGGTATATATAATATATATAAATCACATAAAGCAAGTATATATATATATAAAAGTTCGTTTATATATACGCACACATATATAAAACCAATCGTCACAGATATATGTCAAAAGTGTGAAGGTATATATATATATATATACACGATGCTTACGAATGTGTTTTGTGTGTTTATATCTATATGCATGTATATGCAAGTTAAAAAAAAGGTAAGTAATAAAGAATGGTGTATATATATATAAAAAAATTTAAAAAAACTCCCTTTGAAATGGCGACCAACCACCGAAGACGACAACAAAACAAACAAAAAAGAGCTTAATGTTTGGTGGTCGATGTTACAAAAGTGCGTCACATGTGAGCATCTGCCTGCCCGGATGCAACCGATGTCACATCGCCATTTGCATGTGGGACACGATCGCGAGCAGGATGACCCCTTAGTTTTCTGTCGTTGTTCCCTTGTCGTATCTGTCTGTTATTTCTGCCATAAATCTCCGCGGCAGCCCCGGCGCGAGCGGCGCTCTAGAGACACACAACAAAAACAGTAATGGCGGACGGGAGAGTTTCCCGCTGACTGGAAGAGGGCTGAGCCTCGTTATCGATTCCACTTCCGGCCTTCACAGACCTCCACTTCCGGCGGCTACCGACTCCCCTCATGTGCAGACGACCCGCCGCGCAGGGAAAGGAAGAAGAAGAAAAAAAACTGGAATTAATGTTTGTGTATTAACAAACATTTGTTTCTTTGGTAGAACAGAGACGCGTGCAAAGAGTTAATCGAACATGTTTTAAAAAGAATTAAGTCATTGTTAGTTTGAGAATTCTTTCTTTCCTAATTTATTTCATGAAGCAACGTATGTTGGGATAGGCTTACCCGGCATTTCTTATTTTGTTTGTTTCTTCTCGCCACACAGGCTCTTGGGCTTGCATCGGATTGGAGTATGATCCTGTTCGGTCCTAGGAGGCCATACTCCCAGGAATTACCTCCCACTTTGAGCCGGTTGTGTCTCTATCGGGGAATACCGACGGAAGCAAACTTCAAAATTGGAACAGAACCGGGTACTTTTTAGGAATAGGTATCCAAGAAAATTTCAGTATTTACGTGATCAATTTCGGCTGTCACCGAACACTTCCGAGGCTGGCGAACGTTAACGAACTTCACCGAACAATCTACACAATACGAACCCCGGTACTTGTTCGTCTTTTTCCATAGTCCGTTTTTCACAACTTTTTACTGACCATTTTTTTTTTCGGTGTACACTTACCTATCAGGCTGCTAGAGAATTCCGGGGTTTTTTGGAAAAAATTTCAAATATTTTACATTTTAGGATGAGGGATCAGTTTCCAATGTAAATTCAACGTAGACTGATCCCCCTCTTTTTTGACCATCTTAATTAAAAAAAAAATATTTTTCGGTGTACAATTACCTATCATGTCGATAGAGAATTCCGGGGTTTTTGGAAAAAAAATTCAAAAAATTTAGATTTTAAGACGGGGGATCAGTTTTCAATGTAAATTTAACGTAGACTGATCCCCTCTTTTTGACCATCTAAAATATTTAAAATTCTTCTTCTGTTTACAATTACCTATCATGTTGCGAGAGAATTCCGGTTTTGGAGAATATTTTTCAAATATTTGAGATTTTAAGAGGGGGCTCAGTTTTGACCATGTTGCATGTGTTGTTTGTTCTTATGGACCAACTGTTTTTTTTTTTTTGCTAGAGAATTCCGTTGAATTTACATTGGAAACTGATCCCACCTCCTAAAATGTAAAATATTTGGCAAAAATTTCCCAAACTCCGGAATTCTCTAGCAGTCTGATAGGTAAGTGTACACCGAAAAAAGAAAAAAAAATGGTCAGTAAAAAGTTGTGAAAAACGGACTATGGAAAAAGACGAACAAGTACACGAACCCCAACTGTTTTTTTTTTTTTTTAAATTTTACTGTAACCTAACCCTAAACTAACCTTAACCTAACCTTAAACTGAGTTTTAGTTTGCAAAGCAGTTTAGTTCAGTTCATATTGTGTAGAAACATTAGAACTTGATTCGGTTTTCTCCATTCTTGGTCGGAATTGCTTATGTCATGATTACACATTTCTGGATGTATATTCCTAAAAAGCACCCAGAACCGAATTAAGACAGCAGGTCTTGGACAAATAAAGACCTCGATCACGGAAAATTTTGCCCCTATCTAAAATGCCCCCTTTTGGGAGATATTAAAATTAAGTAGAAGCTCTGAAGATCACTAAATTCACAATACCTGGCAACAAGCTGAGCAGCAGTCCTACCTTCGCCGCTGCACTCGCTCGCTGCTTGACCCTTCACCTTCCCTTCACCTTCCCTTCATGTCGAGTAGAAAACTTTTGATCTTGGAATGCACAATTCAACCATAATACTCACCCATTGACTTTAAAACGTAAATCAAAGGTAAATTCCTATTTCAGTCACCCAAATTTCTGTTGTTGTTTCGCTGTTGTATCTCTCCCTATTTACTTGCCTCCCCACGAGGGCAGACTGAGACAACACAAGGTCGCTTTTTATGTAGGGAAAAACCAGTTCCCCAAAAAGGGACATTTTGGATTGGGACAAAAATAAAAATTGCTGTAATGACAAACGAGAACAGTCGTAACTTAAGAAAGCTTTATTCGGCATAAACTGTCAGTACAATATTGGTGCTGCTATTTATGTTGTTAAGACGAACAGGAGAGTTCTCCAAAGGGGAGATAATTTAGAATAGGGAAATTATTCGTAATTGTTCATTACAATTGCCTCAGTCTAAAGACAGAATAAATACAAAAACAATGAAAAACATTTTCATCATATTCGGGCATTTTTAACAAGAGCCAACAAAACAAAAAAAGGGATCAAACGAGCAAATATACAACGAATAAATGTTACCAAAGGCAAGATAAGTTACTCTTCTACCTACATGGATAAGTTTATTTGTGTTTTAACTTATTTTAAAGCGTTTATTTTAGTTTAATACATAACTAGTATCAACTCTTAAGTTAGAACGAGAAACAAAATGTCTGACAGTAGACAGTCACCTGGGGAGTGTCGATAATCGTTTAAAAATCGCAAATTAAACAAAAGATTCGTAGAAACACGTCCAATAATGTAATGTTCAACCAAACTGTATATTTTTACTACCAGTATTTTGTTTAATTTTCGGTTTTTAAACGATTATCGACACTCCTCAGGTGGCCGTCTCCTGTCAGACATTTTGTTTTTTTACATTCTACCTTAAGAGTTGATACTGCATCGTTTTGCCTTCTATAAATTACTTTTATATACCCTAACCCTAACCCTGACCCTAACCCTGAACTTTTATATACACATTAAACAATGCTTCGAGCAAACTATATTAACCTCTGAAAATTACATATTTTTGTGGATAGTATTTGTCTTCAGACAGCTTCTTCTTATTGTTTTCAGAAGGATGACACTGTAGTCTGTAACAATAATTGAAATAATTGAGGTAAAATGACGCATAAAAAATTACACTTACCTTGGTAATTTGTGTCCTTTATCTAGTGCAAGATCTCAGAAAATGTCCAATATTGACTCCACTGATAGTGGTGGAAATATCCTGAGAGCTCTGCGGAAAAAAAAAGAAGAAGAGTGACCGAGGTCAGTGTAAAAAATAACGGCAAACATTCTTTGAGTTGAAAGAAATTGAATTTTAAAAAAAATAACAGTAATTAATTAGTCACGTGAGAGAGAACAAGCTTCTATTATTTTATAAGGAGTCCCAGGCATTTAAAATCACAACCAAGCCGAGTCAAGACATATTTTACAGTATCTATTCAAATGTTATATTGTGTTTTCTTTTAGTTTTAATTAATTCTAGCTTCTGAGATTTAATTTTTTTTCGGGGGGGGGGGTGTATTCTAGCGTTTTCTTTGAGTTGAAAAGAATTGAATTTAAAAAAAAAACAAAAAAATATTAGATGAAACTAAACAGATAATTACAAATATTGTTTTACAAAATCTCGTGTTCCGGGTTTGTGTCTGGCGACCGATGTGAATAATTCTTCTCTACCACTGACGATTCCTGTAGAGGATGAAACCTATACGTATGTAGATAAAAACAAATATATATAATTATATATATATATATATATATATATATGTATATATGTATGTATATATGTATATATTGTTAAATATAACAACAAAGTTATGTCTGGATATCCTTTCGTAGATCCTTTCCATTGTCCGAATCAGAATCTTAGTTTCGGGAGGAGAGGGGGGGTGGGGAAATTGGCCGATCAATCTACCATAGTTTTCATTTGTGTCCCAAGTACTTTCAGACTCATCCGAGTCCATTTTTCCCCTGAAGATGGACCCGGATAGGTCTCAAAGTACTTGAGACACAAATAAAAACTATGGCAGATTCATCGGGCAATTACCCCGGCCCGAAACTAAGATTCTGATTCGGACAATGGAAAGGATCTACGAACGGATATCCAGGCATAAGTTGTCTGTTATATTAAACAATACTTGTCTTCAAGAAAAGATGCTGCCCTGATATATATATATATATATATATATATATATATATATATATATATATATATACATATATATGTATATATATATGTTTCTGTATATATGTATATATATATGTATGTTTCTATATATATGTATATATAGAAACATATATATATATATATATGTATATATATATATGTATATATATATATGTATATATATGTATATATATATATATGCTCAAAATGTAGGTAAGTCCAGATGCACTTAAAGGAGGTTGAGAAGAGGAAGACAGGTCAGGGTTGCAGACATAGACAAATATATATATATATATATATATATATATATATATATATTTATATATATATATATAAAATAAAATATGAAACTAAAAGTATACTTTTAGTAGATAGAACCTATAGTGAAATGGTTTAAGCTCAATATACTAGATAGAGCAATTACAAAGATAAATGAAAGAAGAGGGTAAGAGTGTGCGTGTAAAAAAATATGGAGTCTGCCCAGTTGGTGAATGTCTGTTGATAAGGAGTCCGGTGAAAAGAGATTTAAAGATGGGAAAAAGGGGTTTCGTGAAGGCAGCGTTGAAAATGTTCAAAAATTAAGTAAATCCAATAGAAAGATGTTTAGTTCAACCGTAGATGGAACACACTTATTCAGATGTAATTTTGAGAATTAGGGCCATTACTCTCGATTACTTAATATTTTTTCAAATTTTGAATTTTGGCTTTTCCACTGCCAACTTATCCATCTATGTAATTCCTCTGATGATAAGATTTTTATCTTTGAAAAGCCTTGGTTTAAGGAAAGAAAAATAAACATGTTTATAAGTGTAACATTATAGGCGATAAAAAGTCAAGCATAAAACGTGGCAGGTTATTCTGGTCCATGGGTAAAGCGCTAGACTACAAATATTTACATCAAGGGTTCGATCCCTGCCCGGGATAGTCATGCTAATGACGGCTCATAGTCAGAAACATGTCTTCCTTTTATGCAGACAAGAATTAATTTATATATATATATATAAATTAATTCTTGCCTGCATAAAATATATATATATATCTATATATATATATAAGAGATTTGAGATCAACAAAATGTGAACATTGTTCTAAGAATTAAAATCCAACGATTATATGGCATACAATCGTTTCCAAGACGATTTGGAAATATTTTAGTTTAGTTTACATTAGGGTTCATAACCCTAACCATAACCATGTCTTCTTCAGCGCCCTTCACAAACTCACATAGAGAAGTCTTTCAAGAGAACATTTGGTTTCCGTATTATCCGAAAGAAACATATCTCTGGAAATATTTGAGACACAAGCTCCAATCATGTAACCACATATGATACCAAACAGTCAGCTCAATAAGGACAATGGCAGTCAAGAAACCTTAGACACAGCAAATACATCAAATTAAATACACAAATTAAATACACATATCAAATAAATTATATAATAATTTTTTCATTGAAATATTAATTATTTATACCTACAGACACGTGTGTTTCATGCTTTTTTATGCAACTATCAGGAGATGTAGGAGATGACAGTTAATGCTGATCGAATGATTCGAACTCCGTTACAAAGCCACCTTTGACAGCGAAGGATTCGAACTCCGTTACAAAGCTACCCTTGACAGCGAAGGATTCGAACTCCGTTACAAAGCCACCCTTGACATCTAAGGATTCGAACTCAGTTGCAAAGCCACCTTTGACATCTAAGGATTCGAACTCAGTTGCAAAGCCACCCTTGATAGCGAAGGATTCGAACTCCGTTACAAAGCCACCCTTGACATCGAAGGATTCAAACTCCGTTAAAAAACCACCCTTGATAGCGAAAAATTCGAACCCCGTTACAAAGCCACTCTTGATAGCGAAGGATTCGAACTCCGTTACAAACAAAGCCACCCTTGACATCAAAGGATTCGAACTCCGTTACAAACAAAGCCACCCTTGACATCGAAGGATTCAAACTCCGTTAAAAAGCCACCCTTGACAGCGAAGGATTCGAACTCCGTTACAAAGCCACCCTTGACAGCGAAGGATTCGAACTCCGTTACAAAGCCACCCTTGACAGCGAAGGATTCGAACTACATTACAAAACATCCCTTGACATCGAAGGATATGAACTCCGTTACAAAGCCACCTTTGACATCAAAAGATTCGAACTCCGTTACAAAGCCACCTTTGACAGCGAAGGATTCGAACTCCGTTACAAAGCCACCCTTTATAGCGAAGGATTCGAACTCCGTTACAAAGCCACCCTTGACAGCGAAGGATTCGAACTCTGTTACAAAGCCACCCTTGACATCGAAGGATTCAAACTCCGTCACAAAGCCACCCTTGACATCCTAGCCTGGTATTCAACCTCTCGGACAACATGTATTATCATGTGAAAAGAAAGAGAATTAAACTCTATATTTGTCGATTCGGCTGACAAACATAGTAAGCTAGTCTAATAATGTTCAATGGCCGAGGCCGGATCATTATATGTCTCTCATATTGACAGCTTATTTTACGACTCACTTAAAGAGGCCCAATCCTTGTAAAAGGGGGATTATATTAATATTTTTTTTATATATATTAATACGATAGCGTGTGTGATCGTGTGTCACGCTTACATCAAAAGCTCTATGCATGCGTGCCGCACCTAGATTTGGAAAAACATTCAAGTCAGCTAACTTTCGTAATATTTTCAAGTATTTCCCTTTGGCGCAACTGTTAGCGACGTAGGAATTTGACGTCTGTTTTTTTACGTTGGCCCGACTGGTTTATAATTCGATCCCAACCAACCTCTAAATTTTTTTTTCTACATCGAATAGGGGGAGGGGGGAGAGGGAGGTAGGGAGGGGAAGACTAGGAAGACATTTAAAAAAAATAAATATACAAGTCAAATCTTATCATATTTGATTCACACATGTATAGGTTAGGAACAAGATAATTAGTATTGAAAACATCATTTCGTGTAATTTACACGGGCCCCACTAGTTTATATATTAATTATTTATACCTACAGACACATGTGTTTCATGCTTTTTATGTAATATATATATATAAACAGAAAAAATATCTGATAGTATGATATAAATCATGACTAGAAAAATCTTCAAACGTGAAATAAGCTTTATTTAATTCAAATAAAGTTTCGATATAATTTATAACTTTTACAAATATTTAAAAACTGAAAGAAAAAGCCATTTTTCATTTAATAATAATAATAATAATAATAATAATAAGAAGAAGAAGAAGAAGAAGAAGAAGAAATATAATAATAATAATAATAATAAGACAAAATATTTGTAGAGAGTCAAGAAGGATGAGAAGACTGAGGAGGTACAGCACAAACCAGACCTCCACTGGAAGAGTACGGAGAGTGCTGGGAAATTGCGGAAGTTTATTGCCACCCCAATCCCATAGAAGACCAATAGTTCTTACTAGCGAGAAATCAATGGTAGACGGCTGTTGCGATACCGCAAGGTCATTTGCGGTTGCTATCGAAAAGAGGTGGAGAGTTCTAAAAATCTGAGGAGACTTGTTGTCACTCATACTCCAAGGAACACCACCGGTTGTGAGCAATCACTGATGATGACCTGTGTGATAACTCTTAGTAGTAGTAGTAATAATGATGATGATGATGATGATGATGATGATGATGATGATGATGATGATGATGATATCAGTTTAAGCTCGTTTTACATGCTGGCATGTGTTGAACAGCTTTTAGAAATTTACTTCCAAACTAACCAATTTCTGACCAAATCTTTATTTATTCCTCTTTCTCTCAAATACATCCTTATTACATCCTCTTATGTTTTCCTTGCCCTGACCCTGCTAACTGACACTGCTACCTCAACTGTTCTACATCTACTGACCCAAACAATCTACTGACCTCATCTATTCTTTCAATCTGATCAAACCAAAATTTCCTGCACACATTTTCCTATACTGTCTAGATTTAATCTTCCTCTGAGGTCATCAGATTCAAGCCTATCTTTAAAAACTCACATTACACATCCATCGTATCGTTCTCATATCATTTCTCTCCATGCAACGCATATCTGCAACCCTTACTAGCCAGGTTGCATTTCCATACATCATCACATTGTACACACGCTGATCGAATGAGAACAGATTAAATAAACAGTGATATCAGTAGAAAGGGTAGACACATTTAAAAACATTGTTTCTTAAAAGTATTTTTTTTTTGATAAAAACAACAATGTGTTTGTGAAAATAAATAACAATTAGGAGTTGTATGTAGGAGGACGTCGACACTTTCCTGCAAGGACTGCAAAAACCTAACGTTGTCATCTCCCATAACTGGGATATACATGTGACTGAGGGCCGCTTGTTAATTTGATGCTTCCATGAAACTTCCTTCTTTCGGAAGAAGCCGGTTCAACCCGGCCAGGATGAATGCCGAACCAGGTACAGGTACAGGGTATCTGAAGAAGAAGTCTTCCGCATTTTTAACCATCGTTAAGACCTTATTGTGTTATAAGGGAATTTTAAGTTTATTACAGTTTCCACAGGAAGGAATCCCACTTGACCGCCTCTTAGCTCAGTTGCTCACCAACTCACTGTTTCAAATATCCAGACAAGGCAGGAAGCCACTTGATATAAGGAGCTAAAAAAATACTTCTTCAAGGTCAAAAACTAGCCAACTATAAGTGTCCGATAGATAGACTCTGACCCAGAAAACAGCAATTCTTCCCTGCCTTGTCAGAAACATCACTCATAGAATGTAAGGACTAAAGGACAAAATAAGGGAAGCGAGAGTCACGAGGCTGCCGAAAGTAAACAAGGTCCATTTTCTACTCTCTTCAGTAAACCCACTAGTATATAAAATTGTTAATTGAGAATAACAGAAAGTGAAAGGTCGGCCGAGGTCAACTTGCTGGACCCAAGGTGAAGATTACTAGACTGTGAGAATTAATAGAAACGGATATGACGTCACATGGCTCAAAGAGAGAGTGGGAGAGAGAGAGTGGGAGAGAGAGAATATGTCAGTTCGTTGGGAGCACGCAATGTGTGAACATGAAAATTGAGATGAGCTGACAAAATACGATTACACGGTTATTATCGATCTTTATCTGATCAGTGATTTGGGACAAAGTTCAAATTGAATAAACCTCCCCTGTCTTCCACCCTGTCTTGGGTCGACTTAGTCCTTTTGAAAGTGTAAATAAGGAGCTTTAATTTCAGGCAGCAAGCCTTCAGTCCGGAAGGGTCACGCAGGGGCACGTACAAGAACAAGCAGTTACCAAGGTATGAATAAAATTTGTGCACTTTCATGAGTCTTTGTAATAATGCCGGCAACTTGGTTTTCGGCATGTATGATACAAGATTGGAATTGAAACGCAACAGATGTAATGGACAGAAGAAATACTGACCATGGACATGTCTGAGCCGAGTTCAAATCCAGTCGGAGCTATTCCATTCACGTACCATATGAAAAGATATGAACACTTCTTCACAGTTATTCAAATTTCGACTTTGATTGGAATTTTTTCAGTTAGAAAAAGAAAAAAAAAATTTTTTACCCCCCCACCCCCCAAAAAAAAAATATTTGTTACCCTTCCCCATGAGTAGTAATATTTTCAGTTAGAAAAAGAAAAAAAAAAAATTTTTTACCACCACCCCCCCAAAATTTTTTTTTTGTTACCCTTCCCCATGAGTAGTAATATTTTCAGTTAGAAAAAGTGAAAAAAAAAAATTTTTTTACCCCCCCCCACCCAACAAAAAATTTTTTTTGTTACCCTTCCCCATGAATTGGAATTTTTTCAGTTAGAAAAAGAAAAAAAAATTCTGCTAAGATTTCACAAATGATTAGCAGAGATGCTTGAGGTGTATCCTGAAGATTAACTAGAGAGACAGAGTCACAAACGTTGAAGTTCTGCGTAGACCCGGCTCAAAGCCCTGTCATGAGACGGTCTCTACATGGCGGCCATATTCTTTGAATACACTCTACAAGACATGCAAAGGCGGCCATGTCTTGGTTGCCCTAAAAACTGAAGAAGAAGAAGAAGAAGAAGAAGAAGAAGAAGAAGAAGAGCAACTTTTATTTGGTACGTTTCTCAAGCTGGCTCATGTGGACGACAACGGAGAGAGTTGCTCGGGACAGGTGGAACTCGAGAAGATTTGCTGACTTGTGTTCAACTGTGAACAGTACGACCTAAATCTAAGTAAGTCATATTTACACGTAAAATAGGTAGCTTGCGTTAAATCTGTTGTCGCTAAAGTTTCTGGAAAAATGCTTGGATCATTCTACCGCTCCAGAAAGTACCCGAAGCCTGACGTAATCCTCTACTGATATAAAAATCAGATATCTCGTAAAACGGACTATTGCTGACACGTCTGGTGAGGTGCCGCTCAGAGCACTTTTTCTTGCCTTAACTGAGTACAAAAAGCAACTTCACAATCTAGTGGTACGTGATCAATTCTATTCTCTATAACACCTTTCTGACAGAGAGGTTGCTAGTCTCTTTCTACTCGCCTGAGCTCCATTCACAGCAAGAACTCGTCTTCTTACCACAACTGCAAAGGATTTTCCTTTTTTTTTCTTCCCTTTTGTGTGCCTAGCATCAAGAGGAATTTCCATGAACAGAGTTTCTTTCCAAGAACTTCCTGTGGGGATCAAGCTGACCTGTTGGTCTCTGATTGGCCGGAACCCTCTGACAACGTGATTTGGCGAGATCAGGCCCTGTTCTCTTCCTTAGAGACGAAGAAGGGCTGAGTCAACAAAGAAAGGAAGGTCGTACATATATCCCCTTAGTTATTAGGATGTCAATCCGATATTCCCACGTGTGGAACACATTACCACGGGACTGCTTCCCTGCGGACTACAACATGTCTGTCTTCAAATCCAATGTCAACAACTACTTCTCATAACCCTAACCCGTATAAGCAAACAATCCACTAATCATTTGTGCTCTTTAATATTCTTCATTATTAAACCGATAATCCATACATCTCTGTCTACTTAGCATTTTGGTTAGAAGCAAAGTGTAGTATCTGTTCTGATGAACTGCATCTGCTCTGTTCTCAGTCAGCGAAGAAGAAATCCTTCTAGACTGAGGCAATTTAAATTTTTTTTTTCCTAATCCAGTGCCTCTTTTTTGAGAAGCTGGATTCCCCCCCCCCCACATTAAAAAGTGACCATGTGTAGGCAAGTAAATAGGGACAATCCACCCCCATCTCGTTAACCTCGAGTGGCTTTTTGCCTTGATAAGCGGTGACTTCATTTTGTGATGACTCCCTCACCGGGTACCTCCACGGCACGACCCAGACACGCGTTAAAACATCCATAAAATATCCATGGTTTTATTTTGTAAAAAAAAAAAAAAAAAAAAAAAAAAATGTATATCAAAGGTCGACTTATACACGAGATCGACTTGAAGACATAAGTCTAATAGATCACTAGTTGACCGGTCCATTTATTTACCGATCCATAAAGCGGTATCTCATTCTGTCTCTTCTAATCCCATTAGAAGCCGAGTCTGTCCCAATAATGATTAGCTTATCCATTTAATTCAATCTTATCAATTTCATATACATTTCCAACCGTTCCGTTGTTCCGTATTGATTTCTCCCGCTGATTATATTCCTCCCTTCTTCAGTTCGTCTCTTCTCTCGTTCAAAAGGTGTTCATTATTCCAGCCTGTATCCCCGTTGTGCGCGCGAACGATCGTCGAAGAAATGTTGTCGAGCACTTTTACGTAGCAACTCAGACAAAACTAGCCTCGTTCTTTGGTGAAACAGCGCAGATAAAAATACTTTCTCTTAAACACCTTCTTTATACAGACTATAACCCTAACCTTAACCGTAACCTTAACCGTAACCTTAACCGTAACCCTAATCTTAACCCTAACCATAACCATAACCATAACCCTAACAATAACCCTAACCGTAACCTTAACTGTAACCTTAACCCTAACCTTAACCCTAACCCTAACCTTAACCCTAATCTTAACCCTAACCCTAACCATAACTCTAACCCTAACCTTAACCATAACCTTAACCCTAACCTTAACCCTAACCCTAACCTTAACCCTAATCTTAACCCTAACCATAACCCTAACCGTAACCATAACCATAACCATAACCTTAACCCTAACCTTAACCCTAACCCTAACCATAACCATAACCATAACCATAACCCTAACCTTAACCCTAACCTTAACCCTAACCCTAACCTAAGCCTAACCATAACTTTAACCCTAACCCTAACCTTAACTTTGACCCTTTATACAGACACAAGACAAACTCTTGTGATCTCACACTATTTATTCTTCATATTTCAACAGACAGCGTTGCTACCTTAAACTATTTAATAGTGTACCCCCCCCCCTCCTCCTCCCAATAAAAAAATACGGGGGGGGGGATTATGCTCTGCCACTGTTCACACTAATATTCGTAGAAAATCATAGAATTATTTCAGTAATTTAATTATATATATATATAAATTATTATCATTTCTGATGACCTAAAGATAAATATATAAATAAAACAAAAAACAGCTACTGTTGACGTAAATTTGTTTTTTTCGGTTGTCTTTTTTCACACACACACACACATACATATAACATAAGTAATAAATACGCCCTTTGAATAATTATAACTCGTCCAATTTACCAAGAAAAGTAAGAATACACATAAAAAATACTGACGCAAAATTAACAAAAGCATAAAAAATTAACTTTTAATAAATGTAAAGGCACCTTGTGGTAATTTCAGAATGTTCATAAAATGAACCCTAACCCTTACACTAAACCTTTACTCTAAACCCTAACTCTAAACCCTAACCAGAACCCTAAACCCTAACCCTAAACTCTAAATTGAACCTTAACCCTGCCCCTAAACCCTAACCCAAATCATAACTCTAACCCTAACCTAACCCTAACACTAACCCTAGCCCTAACCCTAACAATAACCCTAACCCTAAACTATAACCCTAAACCCTAAACCTTAACCCTAACCCTTACCCTATTCCTAACCCTAACCTTAACCCTAACTATATCCCTAACCCTATCCTTAACCTTAACCCTTACGTTAACCCTAACCCTAACCCTTACCCTAAACCCTAACCCTAACTCTAACCCTGACCATAACCCTAACCCTAATTATAACCGTAACCCTAACTCTTACCCTATCCCTAACCCTAACCCTATCCCTAACCCTATCCCTAACCCTAATCTTAACCCTAACCTTAACCTTAACCCTAACCCTAATTTTAACCTTAACCTTAACTCTAAACTTAACCCTTACCCTATCCTTAACCCTAACCCTATCCCTAACCCTATCCCTAACTATAACCATAACCCTAACCCTAACTCTAACCCTTACCCTATCCCTTAACCCTAACCTTAACACTAACCATATCCCTAACCCTATCCCTAAATCTGACCCTAACCCAAATGTTAACCCTATCCATAACCTTAACCTTAACCCTAACCATAACCCGTTCTGCTCAATAGATTTTTCATATCATGAACAAATCGACCTACAAACGTCCTGCAACATTCACTCTGCTACTTGAGCACATTCTGCATCAAATGCTACTCTAATTTTCCAGCAATTTTTTCAAGTTTCCTAATTTAAACATTGCAGCCTTTATTAAAAGTTAATTTTATTAAAAGTTAATTTTCTGTTTTTGTTAATCTTTTTGTCAGTATTTTTAAATGTGTATTTTTATTCTTCTACTCTTCAATCAATCTTGTTTGCAAGTCAAAATCAGTGAATCGAACGAGTTATAACGATTCAAATAACCGGTAATACCATTTTTGTGGTATTCGCCCAGCGTCAGGCATTCCGCCTTTCACTGGACGGGGAAGTTTATGGGGAATACAAATTCACATGCAGCACCCCCAGTCAGCATGTATATCCCGGTTAGGGGAGATGACATACAGCGCCTAGTATTTCCAAATGGTCATCCATTTTGTAATGATCAGGCTCAACGTCGCTTAACCTCGGTGTGTCAACGTGATTTTGCCGTATATCGAACGAGTTATAATGATTCAAAGGTTGTATACATTCTTTTGGGACACCCTGTATAGGTATTCGAACATATTTAGCTTCATAATATTGTATTTTATCGGAAAAATTAATTAAAAGTTTTAAAAAGAGAGAACTTCAGCAACTCGAAATATGCAAGATTAACTTAGTTTATGGATTTATTGATTGGTTTGGTGTTTTGTTTTACAGCATATCAACTCTTTTCGAATCAACTCTTGCCGAATCAGGTAATTTTGGTAAAAGTTTTTATGCTTCAAGTTCTTTATATCTTCAAATATTTATTCATGGTGTTTGGTTTGATTGTTTTGTTTTTCAGAGGAAAAATGTTGTTTTTGGTTTTTAGATTTGCAGCACATGATTTAGTTGTGCAACGGTAAAGGAAAAAAACAATAACATCAATGTTTGGTGCATTTTAAGTATGGAGCCGGTATCTTCAGACAGCCTGATCTGGTAGCACCTAGAACTTAGCTTATGGAGAAGTATTTTATTTACCTCCTCTCCAGGAGGTTAGACACAAGGTCATGTGTGGGTTTGATGAAAGTGTTTCTGTGGAACAAACTGGATTCGAACCTGGCACACCCAGGTCTTCAGTCCCCGTAGTTATGCAGAAGTATGCGTTAATGAAAGGACGTGCAGAAGATGGTTTACAACATTCAGAAATTGAAATTACGCCCTTAAAGATGAAGACCAATCAAGACGTTCAGTTGAGTTTCATGAAGAGCCTTTTGTGGCATCACGTAAAGTAAAACCCTGCAGTATTAGTTGAAGAATTGGCAATGAAGCTTTCCTCAAACCATACAATTGTTCATTATCATGTGTCCCCCTAAAGTCCAACTCTCCCCCAGTGTGGTAGAAGCGGTGGCAATGTTGTAGTATCAGAGCTATCCGGCTAACCCAGGACTCTGATGAAAACCCAAGCTAAGTAAGCATCAGGATCCGTCGTCCTCTGGTCATCTCTGCCTCTGCGTGTGGAAAGCAAAAACGTGTCAGGTGTGAAACCACAAACAAATGGAGTGAAAGTGTCAATCTTGCTTCTGCGCCATTGCTGTTTGTCTTCTGGGACAAACCTTCCCCGACTTCGCATGCAGCCACTAAGCTTTGCTGTTCTCAGTGGGGGGGGGGGGGTAAAACCTGCAATCCTGCACGTTAACAAATAGCTGCGATCAACGCGGAGGACTTCATGCAGACCATACAATCCTGAGGCATGATCTTCGTGAGCTCGATGCAGAAAACCGACTCGCTTAACATCAACAACGACAAAGCATCTTCAACAACTTGGAAAATGAGTTCCTCACGAATTGTCTGAAGGCAAGCGTAAATCGCGAGTTGAGAGCTGCAGAGAAATAATATAAACTAATTACAGGTAAGTTCAAATAAAATCCCTCCAAAAACTAAAACCAAACACAACTCAAAGATGAAAACGAATCCAAGAAGGTCAAAGACTAATGATATGTAAGAAAAACATTTCATTACCCCATCAAAAAATGGAAAGTGGCTGCTGAAGAGTTAAGTGGATAGAAAGGCCACAGAGGAATAGCACAACCTAGACTTCTATTAATTATTGACGTGGGTAGGTCTGCTAGTCGATATTAGCTAGTACATAATAGCTGAGATATATATACGGTCATGTTGGAAAACAGGAAGAGTTTCAAACAGAGGTCATGAAGGGGTCAGTAGGCTTATGATAAGTAAGACTGTGAGAACAGGAAGCCGATGATGTGTGGATAGACATGACGTCACATATGTGAGGTTGACACACTTCTGGAATGAGATTGAAGGCAGTCTTGGCAAAAGCAACCAAGCGATCAGAGGTATTAAAAATGGTCCAATGAAATTATAATGTAATTAAGCAATGTGCTTAACATATAATTAACACTCTCTTTTTCTATGACCCTTTTAACCATGAGGCGATCATTTGTGGCGGATATGATTTGCCAGCCTGTCCTCGGTCTCTTTGTGCAAGGGTTTATCAGGACAACCTGACATGAGGATACTTTACCATACAAGTAAACCCTAATTAAATATTCAAAATAACATAGTATTTGAAGCCCAAAAAGGTCGCCCTCGATCCGCCTCTGCACTGGCTTATACGAGGAATGGTGCACTTTCTCTTAGCGATGTTATTTCAAGTAACAGCACTGAACTAGATACTCCACCAGACTAGATGAATTCTTATCCCGGAATCCGGTAAAACCAAGAGACCACAAGAAAGATACACTGTAGCATAATTAACTTGTAAACTAGGGAGAGGAAAACTAATGTTATTCACTTGTTTACTAATTCAACGTTCGACAGGTAGAGGAGAATCTTGATTGCACACTCTATGTATCACATATAGAAATCAATATCACCACATATACTATACACCCACACTTTTATCCCTCCCCCGGCGCAAGGGTATACATCTACTCAACTTCCTCACATACACATGTCTTTTTTACGAAATACACACCATTCTTACGAAATACAGGGGCTATAAATTAAGGAATACATTTACCGATATTCATCCTGTAAATTTATTTATATACACGCTTATGTCATTCTGCCTCAGTATCCCACATCATCCATCTTATCTAATAACCCCAATTCATCTTGTTTACATTTGGACCGGCGCTAGCATTAATTCAAGGAACAAACACAAAACGAACATTACCAAGGTAAACTAACATAATAAAATAAAACCCAACAGATGAGCGTAGTATATACTGACGAAGTCTAGGGTGAATAAACGCAACCTATCATTAAATAAACTAAAATACAGGTTCAATATAAACATAAAGGTTAAGTATAACATAGGAAAATCAAGGAAAAAATCAAGAAAAAAAATCAAGAGAAAAATAGATAAAATCAAAACCTAAACTATAGATATAGAAATATAGAATAACATGAAATAAAATAAATAAAAAATAAAAATAAATAAATAAAAAATAAAATAAAAATAAAAAATAAAAATAAAATAAAACCAAAATGAAACCAAAAGGTAATATAATAGTAGATTTCGTTCTTTCTTTCTTTTTTTTTCTTAATTTTTACTTCTTTTTGTTATTTATCCTTTCTTTCTTTCTTTCTTTCGTTCTTTCTTTTCTTTATTTCTTTCTTTCTTTATTTCTTTCTTTCTTTCTTTTTTCTAGTTTTTGCTTTTATTTCTTTGAGTTTCTTTCTTTTTCAACCTTCCCTAATCATTTTCTTAATATTTACTTCTTTTTGTTATTTATCCTTTCTTTCTTTCTTTCTTTCTTTCTTTCTTTCTTTCTTTTTTCTAGTTCTTGCTTTTATTTCTTTCTGAGTTTCTTTCTTTTTTAACCTTCCCTAATCATTTTCTTAACTTTTACTTCTTTTTGTTATTTATCCTTTCTTTCTTTCTTTCTTTCTTTCTTTCTTTCTTTCTTTTCTTTCTTTCTTTCTTTCTTTTTTCTAGTTCTTGCTTTTCTTTCTTTCTGAGTTTCTTTCTTTTACAACCTTCCCTAATCATTTTCTTAACTTTTACTTCTTTTTGTTATTTATCCTTTCTTTCTTTCTTTCTTTCTTTCTTTCTTTCTTTCTTTCTTTTCTTTCTTTCTTTCTTTCTTTTTTCTAGTTCTTGCTTTTCTTTCTTTCTGAGTTTCTTTCTTTTACAACCTTCCCTAATCATTTTCTTAACTTTTACTTCTTTTTGTTATTTATCCTTTCTTTCTTTCTTTCTTTCTTTCTTTCTTTCTTTCTTTCTTTTCTTTCTTTCTTTCTTTCTTTTTTCTAGTTCTTGCTTTTATTTCTTTCTGAGTTTCTTCCTTTTACAACCTCCCTTAATCATTTTCTTAACTTTTACTTCTTTTTGTTATTTATCCTTTCTTTCTTTCTTTTCTATCCTCACTTAATATTTATTTTCCCTCGATTCTTTCTTTCTTTTATCACATCTTTTCTTTCTTTGTTTAATCTGAAACGAGTAATACCCGAAGCAAAGCCACTTCAGTCTCTCCTTAGTAACCCACCCATGATCTAACCTGTTCGCTCCTTTCTATATTTGGAAAAGACAAAACGAACCTCTGCAAAGTAAATTTACAGACAGCTTCTCTAGAAGTTGTATTGATTAAATTCCGATGCCAATGTGCCAAAAGCCCGGAAATTTTCCGAAGATAGACGAGAAACTGTCCCCACTATTTTCTGTAAAGCTTATTGAACGCAAAAATAAAACTGATTCACGCGAATTCACGCGAGACTGGACACTCGCTTGCAGGTGTGACAATTAAACTTAGGAGTACTGAATTCGATTTGGGAGGGGGCGGTAAATGAAACTGTTGGGATTATCGAATGATGAGATTTAAGTATAACACGCTGGCTGAATTAATGTAATGGATAATCTTGTTACGATCAGCAGAATTAGTTAAGGGCAATCGGCGGCCATTTTGTTTGTGATTTGAAGTTTCGAAGAAAGACACAAAAAAGTATATCGTTTGATGTGTCTCTTTTACGATATATCAACCCTTTTTGGGGTTATTTTGTGGGGAGGGTTACTGGCTTGTATAAGCTATTCTCTTTCTTCCTCCTTACATTTAGTCACCCGTTCCTGTGTAGGGACGTGGTCCTTGAATTGTTATAAATTGTTAGGTCGTGTTGTCGTCTGGGGCTGGAGAGAAAAAGGGAGGGCAATAGGATTGATGCTGCTTTTTATATGGGTTAAAATCTCGCGTCGATCACTGGCGTGTCGTGTTTTGATTGGCCGAAGTTTTCGGCCAGTGTCTTTCACGAGATTTCCTCTTCCTCAGAAGAGGAAGAAAGAGTATCGGTCAATACAGAGAGAGAAAAGGGGGTTCGAATGAACGCATTTTGCCTTCTCGCATTGCCTTTTTGAGTTCGCTACAAATTATGTAAAGATTCGATGTCGTATGTTTAACAAGTGAAAAATCCAAAATTTAAAAAGAAAACTTCCCTTAACACTATCACAAGCCACTCTATCGCCCTCTCTGTATAGACCCACACGTATCACGAGCCAGTCGATCGTTTTTGTCAGATACATTTGTTGCAGTTAATAAAAAAAAAGCATGCACGCCTTCCGGCGGTTCCACTTTAACATTACCCAGTTTGTGATAAAGGTATTCAAATTGTATCAAAAAGTCAGTAATACTTATACCGGAAGGAAGCCTGTAGTCATAAAATTCCGTAAAGGCTAGATAAGCCCGGGTGTTCTCATCTTTTAAAAACAATGTGTCCAGTTTGTTTGTTATTTTCTGGACACCATTTTCTTGACCTATATCTTGAGGCTGTAAATCCCTCACACACTCTCTTGCTCTTCCAGTTAAACTGAGAAATACTGCTGGCCCTTGCTTGTATTTATTTAGGTCCGTATACATTTTCCATATTGTTAAATCATTCTTTCATTCCACATAGCAATCTTCTTTTTCCAAGGCTGGTGGCGATTTTAAAGCTTGATTCGTCATCATTTAACACTACCACTAACCCTAAATCTGAGTGACAAGCATTTTCCCTCTCCAAAACAGCCCTACCTCTAACCCTAGGTCCGAGTGGCTAGACTCCCTAAAAACCCTAATTTAATCCTACCACTAACGTTAATTCCGAGTGAAACCCCTTCACCCCCCAAAAAATCTCGTAAAACCACACGTAATCGTATTAAAAATTAGACCCCCCCCCCAAAAAAAAATGCACGGAAAAGAAAATTTGGTTAACTGATCTGAAATGCTAGAATGTCCTGGAAATGATTGGATCATTTTATTTAAAATTATGCGAAAGTTTTCTAGCGTGTTCACTCACACGTAATCGCTTTAAAAAGGTAGAATTTTATTTCTTTAGCGATGGGTGTTAATCTACAATAATACTTTTTTTTATCCATTTTTTTTTATTTAAGCAAATATACAGGTTTATGATAAAGATCGATATCCGGGAGGAAATAACTGAAACGCCATAATAAAAACAAAAACATAACAAAACGAAAAAACAAAAAATAGAACAATAGTCTAGTGTGAGATATGTACCCACGATGGCATAAAATATTGGAATGAAAAGCGGACGCCTAATCGGCAAGGCCACCGATCTAACAAATCGGCACTTATGCAGTTTAGTAAACAGCAACATTTATCTGTTTTCCATTTTGAAGAGTTATATTCAAGACAGCGGCAGACAATCCAATAAAGTAACATTTTTGACCAATAGATTAAAACATTTTGCCACATTTGGGCTGGCGCATCATCCACTAGTCTCTACTTCTTAGACAAGGCCCAAAAAAGAGTCACCAACTTGATAGGCCCCTCACTGTCAACCAAGCTCCAGCCCCTGTCCCATCGTCGCAATGTTGCTTCCTTGTGCCTGTTTTACAAGTACTTCAATGGATTGTGCTCTGATGAGCTTTCTGCTCTGGTATCCCCACGACGTAAATTCACTAGGCCAACCCGACAATCTGCCAAATCCCATCCATTCACTGTGGAGGTCCCCAGATGCCGAAGAGCTTTCTACTCCAAAAGCTTCTTTCCTCGTGCTGCTGAACTCTGGAACTCCCTCCCTGCTCGCTACTTTCCTGACGTTACTGACATGCAGAAATTTAAAACTAATGTAAACAGACATCTCGCTGCGCAGTTCCTAATTTAGGTTGACCCCCCCCCCCCAAAAAAAAACCTTCACCCTTTTTTCTCAGTAGCCCCTTACGTCTACAGTGGAGGCCTGCTTTGTTTGGGGGGAACTATGTTAAAAAATAATAATAAATAAAATATAGTTTCCAAAGAAAAACATTGTAATAAAATAAAGTTTATTTTCAATAAAGGAGCATTTCCGCAAATAGAATAAAACAGTGTAATAAAATATAGTTTCTGAACAGCATATATATTTTTTAAAATTTAAAATGTTATAAAACAAACAGCGAATCTCGGTGAAAGAAATCAGTCTTTGCGCCTGTAAAAAATCGATTGTTTGGGGGGGGGGGGCTCACTGGTTAAATGGACAACATCTCGAAGATTTAGATCATTAAGATCCATTGTTAGATATGTTGGAATCGGGTCGTGTTCCCGACTATAAGCGAGTTCATAAAATCAAGCAATTGTTGCATGCAAAAACAGAGTAATAATTAAAAAACAAAAGGAGCTAGTTCAAATAAGGTTTATTGAACGTGTGTGTATGTGGGATGATGACGTGTGTGGTGTATGTATGTGTGTCGATAGAAAACAGTTCTTGAAAAGAGTATGTGAAGAAATGAGTCCGGCGTGGGAAAGTCCTTGAAAACCGTATACAAAGAAAATGAGTTGTGAACTCTAACCGGTGTTGAACACGTGTTGACGGAGCGCTGGTGTCTAACATCGTTCAGCGAGGCCAATTGAGTAGAGAAGAGAGTGATTTTCCGTTTACACCGGTTTTTATAATCAGAAGGGCAGATAACTCTGGTGTCGCTTTTCAGCGCCACCTGACGGTGAACAGCGACACCTACCGACCGGTTAGTGCAGTTATGTTTTGAAAGGAGGGGATAACTGCTACAGATACATTCAATAAATTAAATAATTTATTTGTTATCATAGTTCATTCCAAACAAAGCAGGCCGCCACTGTAGACGTAAGAGGCTCTGGGATTGACATCCTTATATTTTATCATCGGCGTAAACAGAAAAACAACTCCCAAATTCACTTCAACAACAAACGCTCAAATTGGGGCAATAAAAATAAAATAGGAGTACTAGTATAGGTTCGGCTTCAGACAGACATATATCAAATGTCCATTAGTAATAGAGTTATCATTGTTGACTTATCGACACACAGGGTAAGCAAATTGATATGGAAATCCCGTAATACATCTTGATAATGAGATGCAAAGTCCGACGACTGTTATTCTATTAATCAAGCAATCTATTTCATTTCTGTCGATTTCCCTTCTAATGGCCTCTTCTTAACAACGATAGCAATTCCCGCTTCATTTCAAATCTCATCAAATTACTCGCTTTGACAGGTAAGCTCTTAAGGCATTCCTGTAAATGTCATCTTTGTACGTTTTGAGGACAGTCTAGTGCCGCGTAACAGACCGACCAAGCGGCAATGACTGGATCGCAATATGGCGCTTAAGCGACTGCACTCGGGTTCACCAAATTTGTAGAGGGAATGGCAATATTAAAAAGAAAGAATGATACGGTAATTAATTTTCTACTGACAACTTGTTAAGACAATGCAAAACAAAGTGGCGGCAAGGAATGACAGTTCAAAGAGTCCAAAGAACGTTCCGGGTGAAAGAAGTTGTTTAGCGTGTAAGAAGGAATTGAGAAACCATCTCCTATTGTTGGATAATGCCCCTGTGAGGCCGGACGCATGTTGAGTGGACGTATGTGTGGGGGATCGTTTGGTTTGGCTTACGCGATTTATTTCGAGGGGACTCGTACAATCAAGTGCAAAATAAAGCTTGTTCTCACAGTCGGAGCTCACAAGCATTGACAGGATCACTACCTTTGACGAGACCTCAGGTCAAGGGTCAAAATGCACCTGCGCATAAGGGTTCTGTGACGTCACGGGTTCTTGTGTGGGAAACTGAGTTTTGCCAGTCTGGTTTTGGGAAGCAAACTGAACAGACGTATTTCTTTATGTAGTCCGCAAATAAAAAGAAGAATTTATTTCCCTAAAAGAATACAGGCGTGATGAAAATCCTTCCTCCTCCCTCCTCGAATGGCTAAGGACTTAATGGACCATAGATAGCTAGGAATTAACTACGATAAAAGTGGTAAATTGATTTCTCTCTCTCTTCGTTAGTAAAACATTTCTAAGAGCGACAGAAAATTGACGCCTAAATAAAAGTAATCAAATTTAAAAGAGAGAGTCTGCCTTATCTTTCGCTGCGTATGAGAATCTTTGTTACAGCCCAATACAACGATGATGATACTGGTGACGCACAGTATGCGAGTATGGGGTCGGCGGACGACGGACATGTTCTAGCAGCAGGATAGCAGGACACACCGTTGCAGTGAGGATCATCATCATCATCATCATCATCATCATCATCATCATCATCATCATCATCATCATCATCATCATCAACAACAACAATTATAATGACACTAGACGGTTGGATTGCGTGTGTGAGTGTTGAACAGGGTGAGAATATCGAACACTCGAAGTTTAACGTACAAGTAGACAGTATAAACGTTACACTATAAATGCCACCTTTGTATATATCGAACGACAGTCTAGCACTGACTAACATAACCGATCAACGTATATTATACTTACTACGAGCGTATCCATGACATAATACGGCATAAGCACGTAGACACACTGGTTCTCATTAGATCAATGAAGTTGAGCGACGTTGAACCTGGTCAGTAACGGATGAGTGACTCTTAGTAAATACCAGGCTCGGTATGTGGGAAGACGAGACATCACTCAGAAAGAAAAAAAATGACAAACAAAACAACATCGTCATCCCTCGCCCTTGACCGGGCTACACATGTGACTGGGGACCGCTTGTGAATTTCACTCTGACCAAGCCGGCCCAACCATACCATGTACTAGGTATGTTTATTTATCTCCTCTGCAGGAGGTTAGACACAAGATCAGGTGGGAGTTTGAACAGCTAGTGCACTAGGTGAAGGGCACTCTGGCCTATAAAACATTCCTGAGCAGCCCCATCGGAATTTCTCGGTAGGTAGGAGGTTAGGAAAAAAACTAACTCATTCTAAGAGAGAAGGTAAATCCTGAGAAAGTGAACCCCCCCCCAAAACCATACCTCAGCACTGTCAGACTGAGTGCCAAAGATGTATCACCGACTGGTACGAACAACACCAGGTGAGTACCAGGTATTAGGTAACGATGCCATAAAATGGCGCCATTGCTTCTATTTATTACATAACTCAGTACTACGTAGGTTATGTGTTTTTTTTAATTGTTAAGATTCAATAATGACATTATTGAATCATGCGCTGTCAGGCTTGAAATTCAAAATAAAATATCCTCAAAAGAAAATCAAGTCAAGAATCAAATACCTTATTAGTTTTCGTTGTAGAATAACTTTGTCAGGCGAGACTGTCTTATAGTTTTTTTCCTTCTTCATCTTCCTCCTTTTGATGGTATTAACCCCGAGTTGTCAATTTCCTTATATATATATATATCAACGGAAATTTACCACCCGGACAATTTGCATATATTTTTCACGGAATTTTTCTTTTCATTCACTGCGTTTTTTTAACAAACATTCCTTTAATAATAATTTTCATATTTTTCAAATATTTGAACTTTGGTTTTTTCGAAAGCCAACTTATCCATCTGTATTTCTCCTCTGATGATAAGATTTCGATCTTTGAAAAGCCTTGGAGGAAAGAATAATAAACACTAGTGTATTACTGAATACACCTTGCATTGAACAATTGAAATTTGAAATAAATTTGGACAATCGTCGCATATTTATCACTCTTTTTTCTTCTCTCTCTCTCTCTCTCTCTCTCTCTCTCTCTCTCTCTCTCTCTCTCTATATATATATATATATATATATATATATATATATATATATATATATTAATAATGCCAATTATGAAACTAGTCGCAACATTTTAAAGTGTCTAGCATAATAATTAACATTACCAAATTCTTAGCCATTAGGTAGTTATGCGTTTGAATTGTATGCACTTTCTTTAACGTCATCAATTTCTTAACGGTTTAAACAGTCAAACTTTTTAATCTCTCATATGTGTAGAACGCCATCACGCTCTCATGTACATTTCAACTTTACAGACGCTTTTTCAAGTTATAAACTACTTGCCGTTATTATTCAAAAATGAACACAACAGTAAAGTCATAATTTGTAAAGACACTAAAACTAATACTGCCTGAAGATGATTTGACGATTCAAATCGAAAGTACTTGCAAAAAAAGAAAAAAGAATGGAACAAGAAACCCATGGATCATATTTACATCAATTTGACCGAAACATTAGATGGACAATTCGGAAAATTGAAAAAAAGAAAAGAAAAAAAAGTCGCATCAAACAAAACCACTCCGTGTTATTTAATAATGTTTGCCTAAATGAAAATATGCTGCCTAAATACACACAATATATATATATATATATATATATATATATATATATATATATATATATATAGAGAGAGAGAGAGAGAGAGAGAGAGAGAGAGAGAGAGAGCAATCAAATAAAGCAACTAGCTAAAATATGCGACCGGAGGGATCATATATTTGTTAGTCCATATAATGTAAAGAAAAGAATCGTCCGTTGCCTACAAAATCGAGCAAAGGCAATATGTAGTAACAGCAATAGATACCAAGAGGAGATGGACCGCCGAACAGAAACCCTCAACCGAAACAATTACACAGAGAACATGACACCCGCTGAAATAAATCTGGATCAAACATCAAAGGACACATCCCGAAAACTGATCACAGTCTGTCTACCATATATAAAAGGGCTTGTCTAGTAAAAAAACAAATAAGAGAATATGTAATCCGTATGACATTATGACGGTATTCAGGAGCGACTCAACTCCCCGAAAAAGCTTCGTGCAAGTCTGCATTTTAAATAGCATTTTTGTTGGTCTGTAACGCTTACATTTTAAATAGCATTTTCGTTGGTCTGTAACGCTTACATTTTAAATAGCATTTTCGTTGGTCTGTAACGCTTACATTTTAAATAGCATTTTCGTTGGTCTGTAACGCTTACATTTTAAATAGCATTTTCGTTGGTCTGTAACGCTTACATTTTAAATAGCATTTTCGTTGGTCTATAACGCTTACATTTCAAATAGCATTTTCTTTAGTCTGTAATGCTTACATTTTTAATAGCATTTTCGATGGTCTGTAACGCTTACATTTTAAATAGCATTTTCGATGGTCTGTAACGCTTACATTTTAAATAGCATTTTCCGTGCTTTGTAACGTTTACATTTTAAATAGCATTTTCGTTTGTCTGTCACGCTTTTTAAAAAATAACAGTTTCGTCGGTCTGTCATGCTTAAGTTTGAAATAGCATTTTCGGTGGTTTGTCACGCTTTTTAAAAATAACAGTTTCGTTTGTAATAGCTTTTTAGGTGGGGTTTCCGGCTTAAGTATAAAATAAAACTTTTGTTGGTCTGTCATGCTTAAGTCTTAAATAACAGTTTCGTTGGTCTCTCACGCTTAAGTTTGAAATAGCATTTACGTTTGTCTTTCGCCCTTACGTTTGAAATATTTTCGTTCGTCTGTCACGCTTAGGTTTGAAATAGCATTTACGTTTGTCTTTCGCCCTTACGTTTGAAATATTTTCGTTCGTCTGTCACGCTAAAGGTTAGAATAGCATTTTCGTTGGTTTGTCACGCTTAAGTTTGAAATGTTTCGTTGGCCTTTTACGCTTACGTAATAAATAGCATTTTCGTGTGTCTGTCATTTCTAAGTTTTAAATAGCATTTTCGTTATTCTGTCACGCTTAAGTTTGAAATAGTAATTTCATCTTTAAATCCGTAGATTTAATGAACGCATCTTAAAAATATCCGATTGTGTTTCATTCTATATTAATTGTTAACAGAATTGTTACGGCTAAAATATGCACTTCTCGGCTATAAAACGTTGATACGTTAATAACAGTATTAACGATTGTCTGTATCAATCAAACGCCCATTTTGATACGTAGACGTGCGTGTACGCATGACTGTTGCAATATTTTACCTGGTAGGTGATCTTGATGTCATAAAACAAAAGATTAAGACACAATAAATTCATCGCATGCATTAGATCAACCTGAATTCAGTGTATGGTCAAGTTATCTACCTCTCTAGAAGGAGGTTAGACACAAGGTCAAAGTATTTTTTATTTACGTCCTCTCTAAGAGGCTAGACACAAGGTCAGGTGTGGTTAGTCAGCACACTAGGATTAGCGCACCTTGGTCGGACTAAAAATGCATGAGCAATCCCGGCGGCATTCCCCGGTAGAGGCGCCTCAGGCGATTAGCAATAAACTAACCCCTTCTAAAAGGCTGAGAGGCAAAGCCCTTGAAGGGTGGACCTCCTAGAACTGCACAGGACAATATCTCAGACCGGCGGAATCATGACCCGAAGGCCAAGACGGTACCGGTCTACAAGGTGAGAATCCGTCGGAACAGATACTACACTCTGATCTTAGCCAAAAGGCCAAGTTATTTGATATTTGGTATTTATCTACCTCCCACAGCGGTAAGATGTGACACAAGGTCAGGAAAGTGGGATTTGAAAAGCCAGCGCCCTAGAGGAAGAAGAGAACTCTGGCCGTCAAAAAATGCCTGGGCAGCCCCGTCGGCATTCCTCGGTAGGAACACTTCAGGCGATTAGCAATAAACTAACCTCTTCTCAAAGCCTGTGAGGGTGAACCTCCTAGAACTGCACAGGACAGTACCTCAGACCGGCGGAATCAAGGCACGAAGGCCAGGACGGTACCGGTCTACAGAGTGAGCATATATCGGAACAGATACTACACTTTGATCTTGGCTAAAGAGCCAAGGAGGGTAATTTTATTTATCTACCTCCCACAAGGTAAGATGTGACACAAGGTCGGGAAAGTGGGATTAGATAAGCCAGCGCTCGAGAGGTGAGCACTCTGGCCATTTAAAAATTGCCTGGGCAGCCCCGTCGGCATTCCCCGGTAGGGGCGCCTCAGACAGTAAGCAATAAACTTACTCCTTCCCAAAGAGGGGAAGCAAAACCTTAGAGGGTGGACTTCCTAAAACTGCACAGGACAAACCCACAAACCGGTGGAATTAAGACCCGAAGGCTAAGACGACACCGATCTATAGGGTGCAGTATCCATCGGAACAGATACTACACTTTGATCTTGGCTAAAGAGCCAAGGAGAGCAATTCAATTTATGGTCAAGTCGAGCGATAATAGCGTAAAAGAAACGGGTTAAGATTTGACCACTAAACACCAAATGCAACTGCATCGGCAATGATTGGATTGCAATATAGTGTTGAAGGGACCGCACTTGGGGGGCACCAAATTTGTAGAAGGCAATCTGGTGGGGGTTGGGGTCATCTTATTTCTTTCTTGCAGCTTCTTTCTCACAGAAGAGACGTTGCTAGCCTCTTTTTTACTCTATCGTTATTTTCATGGTAGGCGCTCGACCGAGCTCCAATCTCTGGCCTCCTCCCCTGTAAAACTCTCGCAGCAAGAACTCGTTTAGCTACAACCACTGTAAAGAATCTTCCTTTTTTCCTATGTGTACCTAAAACTAAACGGAACTTACACGAACATAGTTTCTTTCAAGAACTTCCCTATTGTCGAATACAATATCGCAGGACTGCTTCCCGGCTGAGTACAACAGGGTCGTTTTTAAGTCCAATGTCCGCAAATTCTTGTTTTTTTCTGTTTGTTTTTTTGGGGGGTTTGTTTTACGGCATATCAACCATCTTTGGGTCATTTAATGCCGAATCAAGTTGTTGAATAGTATTTTGTGGGTAGGACGATTTCATTTTTTAATTTGTAATATGCCCTAAAAAGTTTTGTTTACTTTAAATCATTTATATTTTTATAGTTTTAACAGCATGTCAAAAATTAGGGTTATTTTACGCCGAATATTTATGGAAATTGGGGGGGGGGTCCCCTTTTTATTTTAATTTATTTATATGTACATTTTTTTATTTTTTTAAATTTTTATTTTTTTTGGTAGAGTCCGATTTTTTTGAAGTATGAAAGAAAGATGTGGGGATTGTTTTTTTCAAAAAGATCTTTAATATTTTTTCTTTATGGTAGTTATTTCTTATTGTTGTAAAATCGATACAGTCGATTAAAATGTGTTTGATTCTTGTTAAATAATCAAATTATAAGCACTAAACCCATTATTTCCAATCCTCTCAATAGTGTCGTTCATCGCCAGCTGACAAACTCATTAACCTTTATCCTTGAGTGGCCTTCGGACCTTGATAAGCGCTAACTCATTAATATATAGCAATATCAAAACATTTCGGGTCAAAGAGTTGTTTAGCGTGTAAGAAAGAATTGAGAAGCCATGTTCATTTCAGCTTGCGCCGTGTACGTTTACGTGTGTGTAAATGGGATCGGCATGGAGATGCGTGTGTATGCTAGCGTGCCTATTTTGCCAGTGAGGGAGTGTATGTATGAACTTGTGTGTAAGAGAGTTCGGTTAGCAATGTGTATATCCTGGCGCTGTGTTTAGTAGTTCGTGTGTCTCTCGTCATGTGTTTCCTAGTTGCCGAGGGACTTTCGACCACAAAAGGGCCTAGGCCGGATTGTGACGTGCGCACGTGTGTTGCCCGTAGGAGGAAAATACCGGAAAAAAAGGAAGAACGCCGCGTGTTTCGGTTTTTATAATACGCGCAAATTTTTGACAGTGAATATTCTCGCTTCTCTGATTGTCTGAAAGAAACTGCCGATTGGAGATGTTGTCCAATCAAAAGTTGATATGTAAAAACAACATTCGCTGCCGCTGCTGCTTCTAACAATGGTGCAATCTTGTTGACCTCTATCTATTAAGAACCATGCTTAAGAAAAAAGCGAAGAAAGCCGTATTTTTTCTTACGCCTAGCATACCAGTCGAGGATCCGTCCTCGACAATCAGTCCAGCAAAGAATGAGTCATTGCATTTTTTTTTCTGTTGGGCTGTGCTATTCGTTCTGTGCATCTCTGCGAGGTCCACCTTTTTAGGCTTTGCCATCTCGCTTAAGTAAGGAGTTAGTTTGTTTTATGGAAATCGCTCCAGACAAGGCATGAAGCCACTTGATGTAAGGAGCTAAACAAATACTTCAAAGTAAAAAAAATAAACTAGCCAACGATAAGTGTTAGATAGATTCCAACCCAGAAAACAGCAATTCTTCCCCCTTTGTCAGAAACATAGCTCATGGAATGTGAGGAGTAAAGGACAAAATAAGGGAAGTATAAGAATAAGTTTATAACAAATTATCTGGGGCGCCCTCACCGGGGTATGTCAACAGGGCTTCTCATAAAATGTTTAAAGGACAAGACTGCACAATCTCTTGTGCGCTTGCTTATGCACTCCCTCCCCACCCCACTTCCGGTCTTGTGCCACATATTCCCGAGAGAGAGGGAGGTAAATACCTGGAGCCGAGCTTTTAGATTGTTGTTTCTTGTAACAGAATAGGAGTGGTTGGAATTTCTTAACTATTGGAATTATTATCAAGCGCAGTGAATTCTAACTGCCCTGTGATTGGATGAAATTCAGCCAATCACAGACCACTGCTTCAATCTCTGCAGAAAACCCAGGAGAGCGCCTATTTTTAAAAATATCGGCCTCTTCTCTCCAGCCTCGCTGCCGTCAACATCTTTCCTTCTCTGCTGCGACAGGTGCGAGCGGGCACGTGCTTTTTTAGCGTATATAATACGCACGAAGCCATCTTGATGTTCTGAACTATTCTTCACAGCCTTGTCTTCAGAAGGAATCCTGTTACAAGACAACTGGCATTTTCAGTGAGTCCGCAAAGGCACTTCTTTTGCAAGCAACATTCTCTTTCTTTCTTCTCTTCTTTATCCATATAAATATCCTTTTGTTATCTACCCACGTTGTTTGTTATCTCTGTTCTTGTCTAGTCACGTTTATATGACACCAACTTTTCTTCCAGTGGACTACAGTCTTCGTCCTTCATTTTAACGGGAAAAATCCCAACATAACATTGGGCTGATACGAGAGAAGTGGAGACGTAGACCCTGATAAGAAAGGTTTTGATGCTGGTGCGGGTTTTCACCTGAAGTGAACAGCACATAACAATGTGAGAAAATACAGGTGGAGAGTGCTTCCCAACACCGGGATAATCCAAGAGAATTTACAGACGCTATAAGAATAACCGCGAGTCATTTTGGTAGGTCAACCGATCGCGTGCAAGTGTACTTAGTGACATCGTGATAATGATATAATAACTAGTAAAAAATATAATAATAATAATAATAATAATAATAATAATAATAATAATAAACTAACATTTTAAGAATAATAACTAATTTCTGCGAGACTTCCGCAATGAGCATCCCATAATTTTCAGTCCTTCCAGGCGAAAACACACTTCGATTGAATGGTAAATTCTTTCTGAAAAGGTGGTTTACCTTGAAAATTAAAAAAAATATGACACAACCCATGGCATCCTGGTTCGACACATTACGTTAGTAAATAAATATTCAATTGAAAATTATTGTCATTTGATCTGTTTATCTTGTCTTACATCCAACAGTTTTTGTACAAAATTTTATTGTCACCGACTTTAAAACTGAATTGAGTAGACACAAACATTTATGTGGTTCAATAACAGATTTAGTGATATTGTGGCTGACGCCACAACCGGTCAGGGGATATATGTGCGACCTTTCTTTCTTTGTTAACTCAGCCCTTGTTCGTCTCTGAGATAGAAAAGCGGGGTGATCTCGTGAAACCACGTTGCCCGAAGATTCCGGCCAATCAGGGACCAACAGGTCAGATTGACCACGCGAGATTTGACTCTCTATAAAAACAAGTCACGCACTCTTTTCCCTCTTTTTTCCTTCCGCTTGCTTGTAGAACGCACGACCGATGAGATGGGGGAGGCAAAAAGGTAATCTCTTTTAATTCCTACCACGAAAGATGAGCTATTCCGTCGAACACATTCACATTACAATTGCCACACAAACATACATCAAACACGCTCGCATATACACCTTCATATGAACATGAACTTACAAACAGAACTGTTGCACTCCTTACAAAATGTCTTAGTCAAATAAATTGTTTTGTTGTTTAACATAAATGTTTTTCTCTTAATTATTAATTTTATAAAATACCATTCTTATGTGTTTAGCTTTCTTATTCCTTCGCTTTCTTTCTAATATAATTTCAGATAATAATAATAATAACAATAATAATAATAATAATAATAATAATAATAATAATAATAATAATAATGTTTTCTTTCTTTTCATTTGTTTGTTTTAATCTGTTTAATTATATCCACGCGTGATCCGGCCACTTTGACCAATCCACACGTGGTCGGGCTACGTCCAAACAGTGGGAATGACATGCTGCTATAAGGCATCTCTCCCACAACCTTTGGTCGGGGGATTCAGTCTCCCATAACCATTTGTCCGGCCAGCCATCGCCACTTTTGTTAATCCTTTGTGCTTCCCCCGGTCATAATATACCCGACATCAATAATGGATCGGTCTTTATCAATCTAAGAAAAAAACATTTTAATATAAGCAAAGATTAAAGATTAGATTCGAATAAAAGTTCGTTAGTTTTTTTTAATACCATCTTTCCGGTTGGATAAAGATCGTTTTACATTCCTATACTTCAAATCGTCTATCACAATGGATATCACAGGCTAAAACACACTCCGATTGAGTGATATTATGGCCGGGGTGGAGGTCTTTGTTTAATGGCAGGAGATTCAAAAGAGAACAATGGATTGTGGATTTTAACCACAGTCGCGAAGGATGCCGTCAAATGGTTTTGCGATAATGAATCCCCCAACCATAGGTAGTGTGATAGATGCCTTTATAACGGCACGTCATCTCACTGTTAGATTCCACCATCGGACCACGTGGAGATTAAATAAAACAGTTTAAGACAACAAAGAGAAAGGAAGAAAATATTATTTAAACTTACCTTAAAGAAAGCGAAGGAATGATGAAGCTATACACATATACGAATAGGCCTTTTATAATGGTTAATAAAAAAGGAAAGGAATAACATTTTTTTATTAACAAAACAATTTATTTATTTAATATTTAAAAGAATGTGTAAGTTCATAATTGGGGCGTATAATGCGATGCGTGTTGAAATGTCTTTTTGTGTGTAGAATGCAATGTGTGTTGAAGAAATAAGAGTTCGTTGGGATTGAAAGATTACCAGATTGTAGAATGTTCATCAAATTGAAAGATAGATAGATTTCTTGAATCGAAAAGGGTTACCTTTCTCTTCCTCCCCCACACAGCTCGTTCGAGCTGGTGTGGGGGGGGGGGGGATCGCCGAGAGTTCTTTGTGCGTTCTTTTCAGAACGCTGAGGGAAAAAGAGGATGAGGAAGGGAACACGTGTTCTTTTATCGACTTCAAATCTCGCGTGGTCAAGCTGGCCGAAATCCTTCGGCCAACGTGATTCTGCGAGATTTCACGAGTTTCTCCCTTCAGAGGTGAAGAAGGGTTGACAAAGAAAGAAAGAAAGAGAGAAAGAGAGAGTACCTTAATTGTGGTGTTCACCACAATATTTCTATCTGAAAAAGGGTTAAACTCAAACATTTAAAGAATACGATATCTTCCATACCATTCTGGTTTTGCACATTACGTTGGTAAATAAATATTTTATTGAAAATTATTGAATTCTTCGTTATTGTCATTTGATCTGTTTCCCTCGTCTCGTTGTTTACTACCAAATCGCATTGTCACCATCTTAAAAATTCAAATTCTATTAAGAATAGTAGTGTAGCAGTTATCCCCTCCTTTCAAAACATAACTGCACTAACCGGCCGGTAGGTGTTGCGTTTTACCGTCAGGTGGCGCTGAAAGCGACCAGGAGTTATCTGCCCTTAGGGAATATATAACCAAGGGACACCGGAAAAGGCCTCTTCTCTATTCAATTGGCCTCGCTGAACGACGCTAAGACACCAGCGCTCCGTCAACACGTGTTCAACAACGGTAAGAGTTCTCAACTCATTTTCTTTGTATACGGTTTTCAAGGACTTTCCCACGCCGGACTCATTTCTTCAATACTCTTTTCAATAACTGTTTTCTATCGACACACATACATACACCACACACGTCATCATCCCACATACACACACGTTCAATAAACCTTATTTGAACTACCTCCTTTTGTTTGTAAATTATTACTCTGTTTTTGCATGCAACAATTGCTTGATTTTATGAACTCGCTTATAGTCGGGAACACGACCCGATTCTAATAGTAGCATCCCGAATCACGCTAGACATTGGCGTACTCTGTCTATAAAAATAAGGCAAGTAAACGAGAACGTTAGGCGGCAGATGGAAATTCACAAACCCGCCTATCCAGTATGTGATGTTAACTGACTACTTTCACTCTTTACCTGGCCTCAGCTTGAATTGGTCTGATTACGAAGTCGTTAATACTATATACGATAAGACTGTATTTCGTATAGTTGCAAATACACACAATAAATAAAGACTTTTGTTTTGTGTTTGTTTCATCGTTACGGACAAACTGGATATTTTAAAACAACCCATATTTTTTAAATATTTCTTTTCTATCCTTTTCATATTTGTAGTTGCGTTTTTTCTCCCTACATAATGTTCTAGACTGAACAGTATTACGTTCATTGCGTGTTTTTTTTATTTATAAAATGGCAGACTGTTATATGGCTAATAAGAGCGCGGAGAATACTCGAATCTTGAGGGAGGTTATTGCCACTCACATTTCGAGAGAGAGAGACAACGGTTGTTATCAGTGAGACATTAATAGTAAACGGCTGTTGATTTGCAACGGTTATCAGAAGAGGTAGAGAGTGCTAGACATCTGGGAAGACATTGTCACTCAGACTCCAGGGAACACCACTTGCTATTGCCAGTGAGTAATCACTGATAATGACCCGTGTGAGAATCATAGTAAGAAATAATCAAACGTCGTTTTAGAGATCCATAACAGTCTTGCAATACTTTTACTTTCTTCTTCTTCTTCTTCTTCTTCTTCTTCTTCTTCTTCTTCTTCTCTCTTTTCCTTCCTCCCTTCTTTTTTCCTTCCTCCTTCCACTCATCTTTCCACTCCTCCTCTTTCTTCCTCCAATTATTCCTCTCACATTCCATCTTCACCTCTAAAAAACAAAGAGGCGAACCTCTTCACCTTCGTTTTTTCCTTTCTTAATTTTTTTATCCCTTTTTTCATCTTCTTTTTCTTCTTCCTCTTTTTCTTTTTCGTCTTCTTTGTCTTCTTCTTTTTCTTCTTTGTCTTCTTCTCCTCCTTCCATTTCTTCTTTTTTGTCTCGTCGTCCCTTTCTTCTCTACCTCCTCCTCCCCTCCTCCTTTTTTGTCTCATCCTTCCATCTTCTCCGACTCCCTCCTTCTTCTAATTACCCCTCTTCCTTTCCATCTTCACTCCTTACTCCCCACTCCTCCGCTTTTCTTCTTCATGCTTTCTTATTCAATTTTTCTTCTTTACGTTTCACAATTTCTTCTTCTTCTTCTTCTTCTTCTTCTACTTCTTCGTCTTCTTCTTTCTTTCTTTCTCATTCAAAATATTGTCTTAATCCTTAGCCATCATCAGATCACAAACCCTCGCAACAAGCCACCGTGTACTTTCGTACACGGTAATGAAGTCAGATAAACAAGAGACGCTGACCGCCTCGTATTTAACGGACATCGTTTCATATATGATATCATAAGCACCGACCCCCCCCCCCATCACCCTCTAACTGAGAGCAGCCATTAACCCACTCTATTAAAAAGAGTTCATTCAATGGTCAACTAACCACAGGAGGCTTCTGCATTGAAAGCGAATTAAGGTCAGTCTTTTGTGAGTGGTCCAATACCCACAGCTTCGTTTCACTCATTCTTTTGCTTTAACTTGAGAAAAGGGGAAAGATGGCAGCGCGGTATAAAATAGTGGATTCAGCCACTCGGACAGACAAGTGAACATCGAGTTTAATTAACGAACGACCAACGGTCGGTTGCGAATTCATTCGCAACCAGAAAACAGAAGAACCGCCAAAAGAAATTCATGAAATGTACGAATATCACAGCTTGATATGTGTAACAACTTTTCTAAAAAGGTCTATTTTTTTTTATCTGACCACGCATACGTCTGTCATTCAGTTGGCTTAAGTTTGAAATATAACATTTATCGTTAGGCGTGTTTGATTTTTAAACGGTCACGCGTCTCTAAAAAGAGCGCATTTTGCCTGCCGTTCGGTCTGTCACGCTTAAGTTTGAAATAGAATTTTCGTTTGTCTGTCACGCTTAAGTTTGAAATAGAATTTTCGTTTGTCTGTCACGCTTAAGTATGAAATAGAATTTTCGTTTGTCTGTCACGCTTAAGTTTGAAATAGAATTTTCGTCGGTCTGTCACGCTTAAGTTTGAAATAGAATTTTCGTTAGTCTGTCACGCTTAAGTTTGAAATAGAATTTACGTTTGTCTGTCACGCTTAAGTTTGAAATAGAATTTTCGTCGGTCTGTCACGCTTAAGTTTGAAATAGAATTTTCGTTAGTCTGTCACGCTTAAGTTTGAAATAACATTTTCGTTGGTCTGTCACGCTTAAGTTTGAAATAGAATTATTGTTGGTCTGTCACGCTTAAGTTTGAAATAGAATTTTCGTTAGTCTGTCACGCTTAAGTTTGAAATAGAATTTACGTTTGTCTGTCACGCTTAAGTTTGAAAAAGAATTTTCGTTTGTCTGTCCCGCTTAAGTTTGAAATAGAATTTTCGTCGGTCTGTCACGCTTAAGTTTGAAATAGAATTTTCGTTAGTCTGTCACGCTTAAGTTTGAAATAGAATTTACGTTTGTCTGTCACGCTTAAGTTTGAAATAGAATTTTCGTCGGTCTGTCACGCTTAAGTTTGAAATAGAATTTTCGTTAGTCTGTCACGCTTAAGTTTGAAATAACATTTTCGTTGGTCTGTCACGCTTAAGTTTGAAATAGAATTATTGTTGGTCTGTCACGCTTAAGTTTGAAATAGAATTTTCGTTAGTCTGTCACGCTTAAGTTTGAAATAGAATTTACGTTTGTCTGTCACGCTTAAGTTTGAAAAAGAATTTTCGTTTGTCTGTCCCGCTTAAGTTTGAAATAGAATTTCCGTTTGTCTGTCACGCTTAAGTTTGAAATAGAATTTTCGTCAGTCTGTCACGCTTAAGTTTGAAATAGAATTATTGTTGGTCTGTCACGCTTAAGTTTGAAATAGAATTTTCGTTGGTCTGTCACGCTTAAGTTTGAAATAGAATTTACGTTTGTCTGTCACGCTTAAGTTTGAAATAGAATTTTCGTTTGTCTGCCACGCTTAAGTTTGAAATAGAATTTTCGTTTGTCTGTCACGCTTAAGTTTGAAATATAATTTCTGTTTGTCTGTCACGCTTAAGTTTGAAATATAATTTCCGTTGGTCTGTCACGCTTAAGTTTGAAATATAATTTTCGTTTGTCTGTCACGCTTTAGTTTGAAATAGAATTTTCGTTTGTCTGTCACGCTTAAGTTTGAAATAGAATTTTCGTCGGTCTGTCACGCTTAAGTTTGAAATAGAATTTTCGTTAGTCTGTCACGCTTAAGTTTGAAATAACATTTTCGTTGGTCTGTCACGCTTAAGTTTGAAATAGAATTATTGTTTGTTTGTCATGCTTAAGTTTGAAATATAATTTTCGTTGGTCTGTCACGCTTAAGTTTGAAATATAATTTTCGTTGGTCTGTCACGCTTAAGTTTGAAATAGAATTTTCGTTGGTCTGTCACGCTTAAGTTTGAAATATAATTTTCGTTGGTCTGTCACGCTTAAGTTTGAAATAGAATTTTTGTTGGTCTGTCACGCTTAAGTTTGACCCCATTTCACTACAGAGTGGAGGTCACTTTCGGAGGTGTCAAGGTTTTTTATGATGTCCATGACATGAGATGGGATGATCATCGAGTGTGGCTTCCGTCCGCAGTGGGAAATTATGGATGGAGTTGTTTGCGGAGTCCAAAGTGGAGTTTAAAGCGAAACACTGGGCAAGTAGTTAAGCCTTATCAGTTGCCGTGCAAACGACATTATTGTGGTTGGATAGCGGGGAAATTGTTGATTGCCCATTGTTCACTACACTATTGTAGATTTTCTAGAAATCACGAGAACTTAGTTTCTGCGACTGAATTCGTTTCCTGGTTATCTCTGTATACCTTTCTCTTTGCTTCAGCTATCACAGTCTTACAATTATTTCTTGACTCAACAAATTTCTGTCTATTCGTAGTAGATTTATGGCGGCCGTATTGTCGGAATGCTTGCTGCCTCTGAGCAATAGCAGCTGCACATTTCGAGGTGAACATTTGTGGAGAGTGGGGCTTGCTGTAGAATTTTCTGATGGGAACATGTGCATCAATGCCTGCTTTGAACCATTCAGTTGACTCATTTGCGCATTGATTAGCAGGGAGAGAAAATATTCAACTCCATGGGGCGTCTCTGATGTGGTCTGATGGAATCAAAATCAGCCTGCTTGAAGTATCTCGTCGTTTTGAGCAACGGCTCTTCAGCTTTGGGGCGAGATTTAAGAATGATATCAATCATTACTACAAGGTGATCAGCGTTCCCAACCGGGCTATGGACATTCGTCACACAAGCCTCGGGCAGTCAGGTCAAGAACCGGTCGAGAAGTGAGGCTTGATGGTCCACACGGTCAGGGAAGCGGGTGTGGAACGTGACAGTCTGTGAGAGGGAGTGAGCTATGGAGAAACTATACGTGGAGTAACCAGCTGCGTTTGAATAGCTGGAGAATCCAAGCCAGTCACGGTGATGTACATTAAAATCCCCAAATACATGTATATTGGGACTCGTGTCAAGTGAGAGTGCTATATCTATGCTTTCAGAGACAGAGTTAAAAAAGGGTAAAATATTGGGTCGAAGGAGAACGGTATAAAAAATATAAGTAACTAACACTGCTGTAGGGTTAATCTAAAGCACATGTAGGCTTGATCATCTGTTTCTAGCTTATGTTCTCTAGTAAAGGGGAGGGTGTTTGTTAGAGTTTTTACAGTAAGGTGGGAGGTAATCAGTCACGTCGAACTGGTAAGAGAAGATTGAGGATTGAAGTTTTTTTTTCACTTAGTGCTAAGATATCCGGGGAGTTTGTTATTTGAAAGGTTTCTACATCGTTGATGTTAGTTGTTAGTCCCCAGATATTTGCGAATGCGAGCCTCAAGGGCGGCGACGAAAATGTCTTTTGTGGGTGTCTGGTTCAGGTTTGATTTTTTTTACTTTGTAATGTCATTTTGGTTTAAGAATAGAGTGGGGAGGGTAAAGTGAGTGCTTGTTTTGTGCCAATAAGCTCAGAGAACTAGTACATTAGTCGTGACTTGGGTCATGGGGGTTGTGGCCTCGGGGAATCCCACCGGGGATAACTGTAGGGTCCTTTTCCATGCGCGACATGGCACGTACAATTACCCATGATATTATACAACTGTCGATGGAGCTGCCGTTCTTAACGCTACCTAAGAGTTACGGCTTCTGTACTAACAGTCGGAATCCTTTTTGTATTAAATTACTTTTATTAATTATTTAATATCGACAAAAATATTGCATATATATGGAATAAACGGAACGGTAAAATTACGAATGAATGACACCAAACATAAATTAATTATAAAGTGGTTAAAAATAGTTATGAAAATTAGGCATGGAAAGAGTTCTTTGTGCCTTTCGTCTCTATGATATATATATATATACAGGGTGATTAGTCACTTCACTTAGCTATTTAAAATGATTACCATATGAAGCACAAACATACTGTGAACTTTTGATCATTGTTATCTTACTCTCTAATTACTGCTATTTGTTATTTTAAATTTGTTCGTTTATATATATATTTGTTTCTATATATATATTTATTTCATAAATATGCTACAAAGAGTCGTAAATTCCTTGCAAAAAAGAATGGAGCTATGCATGCAGAACGAAGGTGGAAATTTTGAAAATTTGCTATAATTTAAAATTCCCATAAATGAATTTGTTGAATAAACTTTCTGTTTTGTATTACCGTATTTTTCAACTTTAGAATTTCAAAAATAAATAGCTAAGTGACTTAAGAATCACCCTATATATATATATATATATATATATACAGTATTTCAAAATACTATGTTGTATTTTTTATTTTATTTCTTATAGTTCACCCCAAACAAGGCAGGCTGCCACTGTAGGCGTAAGTGCTACTGAGAAAGAAAAGGGGGGGGGATTCAACCTAAATTACGATCCGTGCAGCAAGATGTCTGTTTACGTTGGTTTTAAATTTCTGTGTGTCTGTAGTGTCAGGAAAGCAGGAAGCAGGGAGGGAGTTCCAGAGTCCAGCAGCACGAGGAAAGAAGCTTTTGGAGTAGAAAGCTCTACGGCATCTGGGGACATCCACAGTGTATGGATGGGATTTGGCAGATTGTCGGGTTGGTCTAGTGAATTTACGTCGTGGGGGCACCAGAGCAGCAAGCTCATCAGAGCACAATCCATTGAAGTACTTGTAAAACAAGCACAACGATGCAACATTACGGCGATGGGACAGAGGCTGGAGCTTGGTGGATAGTGAAGGACCTATCAAGTTAGCAACTCTTTTTTGGACCTTGTCTAAGAGGTAGAGACTAGCGGATGATGCACCAGCCCAGATGTGGCAACAATACTCCATGCATGGGCGGATGGTGGCTTTGTAGAGATATATATAGGATAATGTCAGGTGTGAGACGTTTACTGGTATTATTGATTTAAATAACAGTAACTCGTTTTGATGGTAATATAGGAGTAACAAATGAAAAATACTTTCGCATTTATTCATTGAGATAATAATAATAATAAAAATAATAATAATAATAATAATAATAATAAAAATAATAAAAGTAATAATAATAATAATAAAAATAATAATAATAATAAAAATAATAATAAAAATAATAATAAAATTACCTTGCGCATGAAATTAATCCGTATTAATATTAATTGCCTTTTTAAAAAATTACCTTGCGCATGAAATTAATCCGTATTAATATTAATTGCCTTTTTTTTAAATTACCTTGCGCATAAAATTAATCCGTATTAATATTAATTGCCTTTTTAAAAAATTACCTTGCGCATGAAATTAATCCGTATTAATATTAATTGCCTTTTTATTAGCTTATGTATAAAATAATATCAGTCGGATATCTTTTACTACATATGTCGACATCTTTGAATTAAATGTTAATTACTAAACACCTAATTAAAACTAGAATATTAATTGCCCTTGTATTAGCTTATCTATAAAATTAAGTCAATCGGACATACTTTACTATATATGATTACATCTTTGCATTAAATGTAAATTACTAAACACCTAATTAAAACTAGAATATTAATTGCCTTTTTATTAGCTTACCTATAAAACTAAGTAAGTCGGACATTATTTACTAAATATGTTTACATATGTACATTACATCTTAATTACGCAACACTAATGAATTATTAATTGAATTAAATGTTATTTACTAAATACCTAATCAAAATTAGAATATTAATTACCATTTTGTTCGCTTATCCATAAAATTAAGTCAGTCGGATATTATTTACTACATATGATTACATATTTACATTAAATGTTAATTACTAAACACCTAATTAAAAGTAGAATATTAATTGCTTATCTATAAAATTAAGTCAGTCGGACACTTCTTACTACATATGTTGACATCTATACATTACATCTTAATCACGCTACACTTAATTAGATCAAGAATATTAATTACCTTTTATTAGCTTATCTATAAAATTAAGTCAGTCGGACATCTCTTACTACATATGTTGGCATCTTTACATTAAATGTAAATTACTTAACCAATAATTAGATCAAGAATATTAATTGCCATTCTATTAGCTTATCTATAAAATTAAGTCAGTCGGACATCTTTTACTACATATGTTGGCATCTTTACATTAAATGTAAATTACTTAACCAATAATTAGATCAAGAATATTAATTGCCATTCTATTAGCTTATCTATAAAATTAAGTCAGTCGGACATCTTTTACTACATATGTTGGCATCTTTACATTAAATGTAAATTACTTAACCAATAATTAGATCAAGAATATTAATTGCCATTCTATTAGCTTATCTATAAAATTAAGTCAGTCGGACATCTTTTACTACATATGTTGGCATCTTTACATTAAATGTAAATTACTTAACCAATAATTAGATCAAGAATATTAATTGCCATTCTATTAGCTTATCTATAAAATTATGTCAATCGGACATACTTTACTATATATGATTACATCTTTGAATTAAATGTTAATTACTAAACAACTAATTAAAACTAGGATATGAATTGCCTTTTTATTAGCTTATCTATAAAATTAAGTCAGTCGGTCATTCTTTACTACATATTATTACGTCTTTACACTAAAACTTAGTTACTTAACCTATCATTAGATTAATAAATTAGATTTACTTTTCTTTTGTATACGATAAAGCCACTTGAATCTGTAGCAGTTACCTCCTCCTTTCAAAACATAACTACACCGGTTGGCCGTTAGGTGTCGCTTTTTCACCAACAGGTTGCGCTGGAAAGCGACACCATAGTTATCTGCCCTTCGGACTATACAAGCCGGTGCAAAACGGAAATTCTCTCTCTTGTTCACCGACCAGCCTCGACAGAACAACGCTGGCACCAGCGCTCCGTTTCACTCGCTTTTTCCTACTCAATTGGCCTCGACAGAACGACGCTGACACTAGCGTTCCGTTTCACTCTTCTCTTCTGGTCGATTGGCCTCGGCAGAACGACGCTAATACACTAGCGCTTCGTCTCACGCTTTTCTCTTGAACTGGTCTCGGCATAACAATTACCAACACACGTTTCTTCCGTCAACACGTGGTCAAACAACGGTAAGAGTTCTCAACTCATTTTCTTTGTGTACGGCTTTCAAAGACTTTTCCCACGCCGGTTTCATTTCTTCTCGTACCTATTCAAGAACTGTTTTTCCATCGACACACATGCATACATCACACACTTCATCATTCCACGTACACACACGTTCAATAAACGTTATTTGAACTACTTCATTTTTGTTTATTAATTATTACTCTGTCTTTGCATGCAACAATTGCTTGATTCAACTTTGCACGTTTATAGTCCGGGTACACGACCGCGCGATACCTAACAAATCGTATGCAAACATACAGTAAGATCTTTACCTTAAATGGTCGTTACATAACCTCGCAACAGATCAAGTATATCAATTATGTTTTTTATTTTTTCTGCATAAAAACTTAAACTTTTTATTCAATAAGTTCGCATCTTTACACAAAACGTTATTTACTCAACACCAAATTGATTACATAATTTTTTTATTTTCTTATGTTTAAAATTTAGCCAGTTGACGCATGTTTACATGTTTACATGTTTACAGTAAACATTAATTACTTCACACAATTATCTAAATATGTTTAAATCTTTACGTTAAACGTTAAACGTTAATCAATCAACACCCCAATGATATCAAGAATATTAATTGTGGTTTCGTTTTCTCTTGTATAAAATTAATCCAGTTGACCGTTTTAACTACATCATTTCCATTTTTTACATTAAACATTAATTAATAAAAACCCTCATCAGATCGAAAATGTTAATAGCGTTTTTTAAAAAAAATTTCTTAAAAATATATATATCGAAAAGGGCAAAATAAAAATGTCCGCATAAGTAAATAAGCAAGTTAGAATTTAAAAAAAAATAATAATACAATTAAAAATATAATTAACTTAAAAACATAAAGTGTAAACAAATAAGAAAAGCTAAAGGTGAAATGCACCTCGTGTGATGCTGTGGGCTGCCTTTCAGCCGCCCCCCTTTCCCATCTAAAAACAAAACAAACAACAAACAAACAAAACATCTGTTCTCAAAAATCACTTTGGTCTTCGGAACAATCAATAAATAAAAATGTACCTATCAAAATCCCGTGATAATGTTTGATCAAATATTTTGTAAAATAATCAAGTTTTTCTTTTTTCCCAATTTTTTTTTTTTTTCATTTTTTTTTTCAAGCAAAGGTGTAAATCTTTTCATGTTGAAATAAAAGATGGCTGACCTTCAGTTTAAAACGTGTACAGTGTCACTGTGCTGAGCCCTTTAAAAAAAAGCCAAACATGAACCGAAAAATTCAATTGTAATAAAACACTGGAAAAAAATGGTAAAAACGCGACAGTAAATGTTAAATGAATTTTAGCGATGTTTACAGATGTTATTTTATTTATTTTATTTTTGTTTTGTTTGCGATACTTGCACGTACGGAAAAGCATTTTACCTAAATGCTAGGTGGGAATACATTTCCATTCACCAATGTGATGCACCCATACATGGGAGCATATATATATATATATATATATATATATATATATATATATATATATATATATATATATATGTCGCTTTTTAGGAATAAGTATCCAAAACGTACAGTCGTGACGTAAGCAGTTCAAACTACGAACAGAGAAAGGCGAAGCGAATTCCGAGACTTCTACACAATATGAACCGAACTAAATCCACATTGCCAATTAAAAGTAAAACTCAGTTTATAGTTAGTTAAGGGTTAGTTTAGGGTGATGTTAGCGTTAGTTAAGGGTTAGTTTAGGGTGAGGTTAGTGCGAGTTCAAGGTTAGTTTAATTATAGGCTGTGTAGTTTGGAATGGTGAACAGTACGACATTACATTAAAGGAAGAAGGAGAGGGGATAGAGAAGCCATTTTCTTTTGACAAATGTTTGGATTGCTAGTGGAGCAGGTTGGATGATAAATCTGCATTGAAAACAGTCTGTCATTGATGGCCGCCCTAGGATCATCTACAAGATGTACTTTACGACCTATAGAATATATGGATTTTGCTTCTTTGTGCTGCTCTACATTAATCGTTACTCGGGATGGACTACGGCAATGTACACGAACCCTTACCCCATTTCAGGATGCATCAGATGCATTTCAGTAAGCTGTTCCCTTTTCTTAGCTAATATCTGAGAACCGTCGTGCAGATATTCTGAGAAAGATTCGCATGAAGTCTGAATATCGAACTCATCTACTCCACGCCAAGATCAAAGTGTAGTATCTGTTCCGATGGATACTACACCCCATAGACTGGTATTGTCTTGGCCTTCGGGTCTTGATTTACGCCGGTCAATGGGTCTGTCCTGTGCAGTTCTAGGAGGTGTACCCTCCCAGGCTTTGCCCCCCCCCCCTCTTTGGGGAGGAGTAAGTTTATTGCTTACTGCCCGAGACGCCCCTACCGGGGGATGCCGACGGGGCTGCCCAGGCAATTTTTAATGACTAGAGTGCTCACCTTCTCGGGCGCTGGCTTTTCAAGTCCCACTTTCCCGACCCACCTAGGGTCACATCTTACTTGTGGGAGTAAGATAAAACTGGCCTTGTGCCTAACCTCCCGAAGAGGAGGTAAATAAATACTCCACGAAGTTCTGCACACCTAGGATCCTACTCACGGACTGTGCTTCCGGCAGTACCGTCAGGACGTGGCTGACAACCAATTACCCCCAGAACCTCCAGTGTCGTATTATCTCGTTCCTTACCACAGTCAATTGTCCACCCACTCGTCTGACTGCAAACTGCCACGTCACGAGTAAGTTCAGCTATATATTTTGGTAAATATCTTTTTAAGTATGTTGGAAAAAGCTGCGGAAGTGAATGTTGTCATAACATATCGAGTCTTGATTGGACAAAAGCTTAAATCAACAGTTTCTGTCAACCAATCATAGTGCAAGAAATATTCTGTCCTGAAATCCAGCATATACTATAAAAACTCAAACACAAAGCTTTCTTCATCTTTTTCCTCTTTTCTTTCAGAGACAACACACATGCGCACAGCATTATCCTGGCTAGCCTCTTTGAGGGGCAAAGCCCCCCATCGGCAAGCAACACACGAATAATGAGAGACTTTTACGGACTACTAAACACAACGACTGCAAACGCACACGCCGCGCACTGAACGGACATGCACAGTTCATGCATAACTCTCCCTCATTCACAAAACAGGCACGCTAATAC
>OY744535.1:21969682-22012182 GCA_963556195.1 Sepiola atlantica
CACATACATACATACGTTGAGGCGTAAACAAGAAATTACGATCAGTCTGGGTCAGCTTATGCCTTCAGAGGTCAGCTTGACCTACTGCAGGAAGTGATAGAAACGATAGTGACGTCAGATGGCTAAAAGAGAGAGTGAGGGAGAGAAGTAGCAGTTTGGTTGGAAGCTTAAAAGCGGCAGGACGTGAAATTGCGAAGTCGATTTTGTACTTTGTCAACGCAAAAGAGAGTGCCCTGTCAACGCAAAAAAAGAGTGCCCCGTCAACGCAAGAAAAAAGTGCCCTGTCAACGCAAAAACGTGCCCTGTCAACGAAAAAAAGAGACCTGTCAACGAAAAAAGAATGCCCTGTCAACGCAAAAAAGAATGCCCTGTAAACGCAAAAAAAGAATGCCCTGTCAACGCAAAAAAAGAATGCCCTGTCAACGCAAAAAAATGCCCAGTCAACGCAAAAAAAGAATGCCTTGTCACCGAAAAAAAGAGTGCCTTGTCAACGCAAAAAAGAATGCCCTTTCAACGCAGAAAAGAATGCTTGTCAACGCAAAAAAAGAATGCTCTGTCAACGCAAAAAAGAATGCCTTGTACACGCAATAAAGAATGCCCTGTCAACGCAAAAAAAAGAATGCCCTTTCAACGCAAAAAAGAATGCCCTGTCAACGCAAAAAGAATACCCTGTCATGGGCAAAAAAGAATGCCTTGTCAACGCAAAAAAGAATGCACCGTCAACGCAAAAAAAGAATGCCCTGTCAACGAAAAAAGAATGCATTGGCAACGAAAAAAGGATGCCCTTTCAACGAAAAAAAGAGTGCCCTGTCAACGCAAATAAAGAATGCCTTGTCAACGAAAAAAGAATGCCCTGTCAACGAAAAAAAGAGTGCTCTGTCAACGAATAAAAGAATGCCCTTTCAACGCAAAAAAGAATGCCTTGTCAACGAAAAAAAGAGTGCCCTGTCAACGAAAAAAAGAGTGACTTGTAAACGAAAACAAAAATGATCTTTTAACGAAAAAAAGTGTGCCTTGTCAACGAAAAAAAGAGTGCCCTGTCACCGCAAAAAAGAATGCCCTGTCAACGAAAAAAAGAATGCCCTGTACACGCAAAAAAAGAATGCCTTGTCAACGAAAAAATAGAATGCCCTGTCAACGAAAAAAGGATGCCCTTTCAACGCAAAAAAGAGTGCCCTGTCAACGCAAATAAAGAATGCCTTGTCAACGAAAATAAAAGAATGCCCTGTCAACGAAAAAAAGAGTGCCTTGTCAACAAAAAAAAAGAGTGCCCTGTCAACGCAAAAAAGAATGCCCTGTCAACGAAAAAAAGAATGCCCTTTCAACGCAAAAAAGTGTGCCCTGTCAACAAAAAAAAGAGTGACTTGTAAACGAAAAAAAATGACTTTTTAACGAAAAAAAGTGTGCCTTGTCAACGAAAAAAAGAGTGCCCTTTCATCGCAAAAAGTGCCCTGCCAACGCAAAAAAAGAATGCCCTGTCACCGCAAAAAAATGCCCTGTCAACGCAAAAAGAATGCCCTATCAACGCAAAAAAGAATGCCCTGTCAACGCAAAAAAGAATGCCCTGTACACGCAAAAAAAGAATGCCTTGTTAACGAAAAAAAAGAATGCCCTGTCAACGAAAAAAGGATGCCCTTTCAACGCAAAAAAGAGTGCCCTGTCAACGCAACTAAAGATTGCCTTGTCAACGAAAATAAAGGATGCCCTGTCAACGAAAAAAAGAGTGCCTTGTCAAAAAAAAAAAAGAGTGCCCTGTCAACGCAAAAAAGAATGCCCTGTCAACGAAAAAAAGAATGCCTTTTCAACGCAAAAAAGTGTGCCCTGTCAACAAAAAAAAGAGTGACTTGTAAGCGAAAAAAAAATGATCTTTTAACGAAAAAAAGTGTGCTCTGTCAACGAAATAAAGTGTGCCCTTTCATCGCAAACAGTGCCCTGCCAACGCAAAAAAAGGATGCCCTGTCACCGCAAAAAAGAATGCCCTGTCAACGCAAAAAAGAATGTCTTGTCAACGCAAAAAAGAATGCCCTGTCAACGCAAAAAAGAATGCCCTGTCAACGCAAAACAAGAATGCCTTGTCAACGCAAAAAAAGAATGCCTTGTCAACGAAAAAAGTGTGCCCTGTCAACGCAAAAAAGAAGGCCTCGTCAACGAAAAAAAGAATGCCCTGTCAACGCAAAAACAAGAATTCCTTGTCAACGCAAAAAAAGAATGCCCTTTCAACGCAAAAAAGAATGCCCTGTCAACGCAAAAAGAATGCCCTATACACGCAAAAAAAGAATGCCTTGTCAACGAAAAAAAAGAATGCCCTATCAACGACAAAAAGAATGCCCTGTCAACGAAAAAAGGATGCTCTTTCAACGAAAAAAAGAGTGCCCTGTCAACGCAAAAAAAGAATGCCTTGTCAACGAAAAAAGAATGCCCTGTCAACGAAAAAAAGAGTGCCTTGTCAACGAAAAAAAGAGTGCCTTGTCAACGCAAAAAGAATACCCTGTCATGGGCAAAAAAGAATGCCTTGTCAACGCAAAAAAGAATGCACCGTCAACGCAAAAAAAGAATGCCCTGTCAACGAAAAAAGAATGCATTGGCAACGAAAAAAGGATGCCCTTTCAACGAAAAAAAGAGTGCCCTGTCAACGCAAATAAAGAATGCCTTGTCAACGAAAAAAGAATGCCCTGTCAACGAAAAAAAGAGTGCCCTGTCAACGAATAAAAGAATGCCCTTTCAACGCAAAAAAGAATGCCTTGTCAACGAAAAAAAGAGTGCCCTGTCAACGAAAAAAAGAGTGACTTGTAAACGAAAAAAAAAATGATCTTTTAACGAAAAAAAGTGTGCCTTGTCAACGAAAAAAAGAGTGCCCTGTCACCGCAAAAAAGAATGCCCTGTCAACGAAAAAAAGAATGCCCTGTACACGCAAAAAAAGAATGCCTTGTCAACGAAAAAATAGAATGCCCTGTCAACGAAAAAAGGATGCCCTTTCAACGCAAAAAAGAGTGCCCTGTCAACGCAAATAAAGAATGCCTTGTCAACGAAAATAAAGGATGCCCTGTCAACGAAAAAAAGAGTGCCTTGTCAACAAAAAAAAAAGAGTGCCCTGTCAACGCAAAAAAGAATGCCCTGTCAACGAAAAAAAGAATGCCCTTTCAACGCAAAAAAGTGTGCCCTGTCAACAAAAAAAAGAGTGACTTGTAAACGAAAAAAAAAATGATCTTTTAACGAAAAAAAGTGTGCTTTGTCAACGAAATAAAGAGTGCCCTTTCATCGCAAAAAGTGCCCTGCCAACGCAAAAAAAAGAATGCCCTGTCACCGCAAAAAGAATGCCCTGTCAACGCAAAAAAGAATGCCCTGTCAACGCAAAAAAGAATGCCTTGTCAACGCAAAAAAGAATGCTCTGTCAACGCAAAAAAGAATGCCCTGTCAACGCAAAACAAGAATGCCTTGTCAACGCAAAAAAAGAATGCCTTGTCAACGAAAAAAGAATGCCCTGTCAACGCAAAAAAGTGTGCCCTGTCAACGCAAAAAAGAAGGCCTCGTCAACGAAAAAAAGAATGCCCTGTCAACGCAAAAAAAAGAATTCCTTGTCAACGCAAAAAAAAGAATGCCCTTTCAACGCAAAAAAGAATGCCCTGTCAACGCAAAAAGAATGCCCTATACACGCAAAAAAAGAATGCCTTGTCAACGAAAAAAAAGAATGCCCTGTCAACGACAAAAAGAATGCCCTGTCAACGAAAAAAGGATGCTCTTTAAACGAAAAAAAGAGTGCCCTGTCAACGCAAAAAAAGAATGCCTTGTCAACGAAAAAAAGAATGCCCTGTCAACGAAAAAAAGAGTGCCTTGTCAACGCAAAAAAGAATGCCCTGTCAACGAAAAAAAAGAATGCCCTTTCAACGCAAAAAAGTGTGCCTTGTCAACGAAAAAAAGAGTGCCCTGTCAACGAAAAAAAAAGGTGCCATTTCATCGCAAAAAGTGCCCTGCCAACGCAAAAAAAGAATGCCCTGTCACCACAAAAAAGAATGCCCTGTCAACGCAAAAAAGAATGCCTTGTGAACGAAAAAAGAATGCCCTGTCGACGCAAAAAAGAATGCCCTGTCAACGCAAAAAAGAAGGCCTCGTCAACAAAAAAAAAAGAATGCCCTGTCAACGCAAAAAAAAGAATTCCTTGTCAACGCAAAAAAGAATGCCCTTTCAACGCAAAAAAGAATGCACTGTCAACGCAAAAAGAATGCCCTATACACGCAAAAAAAGAATGCCTTGTCAACGAAAAAAAAGAATGCCTTGTCAACGACAAAAAGAATGCCCTGTCAACGAAAAAAGGATGCTCTTTCAACGAAAATAAGAGTGCCCTGTCAACGCAAAAAAAGAATGCCTTGTCAACGAAAAAAAGAATGCCCTGTCAACGAAAAAAAGAATGCCCTGTCAACGAAAAAAAAGAATGCCCTTTCAACGCAAAAAAGTGTGCCTTGTCAACGAAAAAAAGAGTGCCCTGTCAACGAAAAAAAAAGTGCCATTTCATCGCAAAAAGTGCTAGCCAACGCAAAAAAAAGAATGCCTTGTCACCGCAAAAAAGAATGCCCTGTCAACGAAAAAAAGAGTGCCCTGTCAACGCAAAAAAGAATGCCCTGTCGACGCAAAAAAGAATGCCCTGTCAAAGCAAAAAAATGCCTTGTAAACGAAAAAAAGAATGCCCTGTCACCGCAAAAAAGAATGCCCTGTCAACGCAAAAAAGAATGCCTTGTCAACGCAAAAAAAGAATGCCCTGTCAACGCAAAAAAATGCCCTGTCAACGCAAAAAAGAATGCCTCGTCAACGCAAAAAGAATGCCCTGTCAACGCAAGAAAAAGAATGTCTTGTCAACGCAAGAAAAAGTATGTCTTGTCAACGAAAAAAAGAATGCTCTGTCAACGCAAAAAAAGAATGCCTTGTTAACGCAAAAAAAGAATGCCCTTTTCAACGCAAAAAAGAATGCCCTGTCAACGCAAAAATAATGCTCTGTAAACGCAAAAAAGAATGCCTTGTCAACGAAAAAAAAGAATGCCCTGTCAACGAAAAAAAGAATGCCCTGTCAACGAAAAAAGGATGCCCTTTCAACGCAAAAAGAGTGCCCTGTCAACGCAAATAAAGAATGCCTTGTCAACGAAAATAAAAGAATGCCCTGTCAACGAAAAAAAGAGTGCCTTGTCAAAAAAAAAAAAAGAGTGCCCTGTCAACGCAAAAAAGAATGCCCAGTCAACGAAAAAAAGAATGCCCTTTCAACGCAAAAAAGTGTGCCCTGTCAACAAAAAAAAGAGTGACTTGTAAACGAAAAAAAAAAATGATCTTTTAACGAAAAAAAGTGTGCTTTGTCAACGAAATAAAGAGTGCCCTTTCATCGCAAAAAGTGCCCTGCCAACGCAAAAAAAAGAATGCCCTGTCACCGCAAAAAGAATGCCCTGTCAACGCAAAAAAGAATGCCCTGTCAACGCAAAAAAGAATGCCTTGTCAACGCAAAAAAGAATGCTCTGTCAACGCAAAAAAGAATGCCCTGTCAACGCAAAACAAGAATGCCTTGTCAACGCAAAAAAAGAATGCCTTGTCAACGAAAAAAGAATGCCCTGTCAACGCAAAAAAGTGTGCCCTGTCAACGCAAAAAAGGAGGCCTCGTCAACGAAAAAAAGAATGCCCTGTCAACGCAAAAAAAAGAATTCCTTGTCAACGCAAAAAAAAGAATGCCCTTTCAACGCAAAAAAGAATGCCCTGTCAACGCAAAAAGAATGCCCTATACACGCAAAAAAAGAATGCCTTGTCAACGAAAAAAAAGAATGCCCTGTCAACGACAAAAAGAATGCCCTGTCAACGAAAAAAGGATGCTCTTTAAACGAAAAAAAGAGTGCCCTGTCAACGCAAAAAAAGAATGCCTTGTCAACGAAAAAAAGAATGCCCTGTCAACGAAAAAAAGAGTGCCTTGTCAACGCAAAAAAAAATGCCCTGTCAACGAAAAAAAAGAATGCCCTTTCAACGCAAAAAAGTGTGCCTTGTCAACGAAAAAAAGAGTGCCCTGTCAACGAAAAAAAAAGGTGCCATTTCATCGCAAAAAGTGCCCTGCCAACGCAAAAAAAGAATGCCCTGTCACCACAAAAAAGAATGCCCTGTAAACGCAAAAAAGAATGCCTTGTGAACGAAAAAAGAATGCCCTGTCGACGCAAAAAAGAATGCCCTGTCAACGCAAAAAAGAAGGCCTCGTCAACAAAAAAAAAAGAATGCCCTGTCAACGCAAAAAAAAGAATTCCTTGCCAACGCAAAAAAGAATGCCCTTTCAACGCAAAAAAGAATGCCCTGTCAACGCAAAAAGAATGCCCTATACACGCAAAAAAAGAATGCCTTGTCAACGAAAAAAAAGAATGCCTTGTCAACGACAAAAAGAATGCCCTGTCAACGAAAAAAGGATGCTCTTTCAACGAAAAAAAGAGTGCCCTGTCAACGCAAAAAAAGAATGCCTTGTCAACGAAAAAAAGAATGCCCTGTCAACGAAAAAAAGAATGCCCTGTCAACGAAAAAAAAGAATGCCCTTTCAACGCAAAAAAGTGTGCCTTGTCAACGAAAAAAAGAGTGCCCTGTCAACGAAAAAAAAAGTGCCATTTCATCGCAAAAAGTGCTAGCCAACGCAAAAAAAAGAATGCCTTGTCACCGCAAAAAAAAATGCCCTGTCAACGCAAAAAAGAATGCCCTGTCAACGCAAAAAAGAATGCCCTGTCGACGCAAAAAAGAATGCCCTGTCAACGCAAAAAAATGCCTTGTCAACGAAAAAAAGAATGCCCTGTCACCGCAAAAAAGAATGCCCTGTCAACGCAAAAAAGAATGCCTTGTCAACGCAAAAAAAGAATGCCCTGTCAACGCAAAAAAATGCCCTGTCAACGCAAAAAAGAATGCCTCGTCAACGCAAAAAGAATGCCCTGTCAACGCAAGAAAAAGAATGTCTTGTCAACGCAAGAAAAAGTATGTCTTGTCAACGAAAAAAAGAATGCTCTGTCAACGCAAAAAAAGAATGCCTTGTTAACGCAAAAAAAAGAATGCCCTTTTCAACGCAAAAAAGAATGCCCTGTCAACGCAAAAATAATGCTCTGTAAACGCAAAAAAGAATGCCTTGTCAACGAAAAAAAAGAATGCCCTGTCAACGAAAAAAAGAATGCCCTGTCAACGAAAAAAGGATGCCCTTTCAACGCAAAAAGAGTGCCCTGTCAACGCAAATAAAGAATGCCTTGTCAACGAAAATAAAAGAATGCCCTGTCAACGAAAAAAAGAGTGCCTTGTCAAAAAAAAAAAAGAGTGCCCTGTCAACGCAAAAAAGAATGCCCTGTCAACGAAAAAAAGAATGCCCTTTCAACGCAAAAAAGTGTGCCCTGTCAACAAAAAAAAGAGTGACTTGTAAACGAAAAAAAAAATGATCTTTTAACGAAAAAAAGTGTGCTTTGTCAACGAAATAAAGAGTGCCCTTTCATCGCAAAAAGTGCCCTGCCAACGGAAAAAAAAGAATGCCCTGTCACCGCAAAAAGAATGCCCTGTCAACGCAAAAAAGAATGCCCTGTCAACGCAAAAAAGAATGCCTTGTCAACGCAAAAAAGAATGCTCTGTCAACGCAAAAAAGAATGCCCTGTCAACGCAAAACAAGAATGCCTTGTCAACGCAAAAAAAGAATGCCTTGTCAACGAAAAAAGAATGCCCTGTCAACGCAAAAAAGTGTGCCCTGTCAACGCAAAAAAGGAGGCCTCGTCAACGAAAAAAAGAATGCCCTGTCAACGCAAAAAAAAGAATTCCTTGTCAACGCAAAAAAAAGAATGCCCTTTCAACGCAAAAAAGAATGCCCTGTCAACGCAAAAAGAATGCCCTATACACGCAAAAAAAGAATGCCTTGTCAACGAAAAAAAAGAATGCCCTGTCAACGACAAAAAGAATGCCCTGTCAACGAAAAAAGGATGCTCTTTAAACGAAAAAAAGAGTGCCCTGTCAACGCAAAAAAAGAATGCCTTGTCAACGAAAAAAAGAATGCCCTGTCAACGAAAAAAAGAGTGCCTTGTCAACGCAAAAAAAAATGCCCTGTCAACGAAAAAAAAGAATGCCCTTTCAACGCAAAAAAGTGTGCCTTGTCAACGAAAAAAAGAGTGCCCTGTCAACGAAAAAAAAAGGTGCCATTTCATCGCAAAAAGTGCCCTGCCAACGCAAAAAAAGAATGCCCTGTCACCACAAAAAAGAATGCCCTGTCAACGCAAAAAAGAATGCCTTGTGAACGAAAAAAGAATGCCCTGTCGACGCAAAAAAGAATGCCCTGTCAACGCAAAAAAGAAGGCCTCGTCAACAAAAAAAAAAGAATGCCCTGTCAACGCAAAAAAAAGAATTCCTTGCCAACGCAAAAAAGAATGCCCTTTCAACGCAAAAAAGAATGCCCTGTCAACGCAAAAAGAATGCCTTATACACGCAAAAAAAGAATGCCTTGTCAACGAAAAAAAAGAATGCCTTGTCAACGACAAAAAGAATGCCCTGTCAACGAAAAAAGGATGCTCTTTCAACGCAAAAAGAGTGCCCTGTCAACGCAAATAAAGAATGCCTTGTCAACGAAAAAAAGAATGCCGTTTCAACGCAAAAAAGTGTGCCTTGTCAACGAAAAAAAGAGTGCCCTGTCAACGAAAAAAAAAGTGCCATTTCATCGCAAAAAGTGCTAGCCAACGCAAAAAAAAGAATGCCTTGTCACCGCAAAAAAGAATGCCCTGTCAACGCAAAAAAGAATGCCCTGTCAACGCAAAAAAGAATGCCCTGTCGACGCAAAAAAGAATGCCCTGTCAACGCAAAAAAATGCCTTGTCAACGAAAAAAAGAATGCCCTGTCACCGCAAAAAAGAATGCCCTGTCAACGCAAAAAAGAATGCCTTGTCAACGCAAAAAAAGAATGCCCTGTCAACGCAAAAAAATGCCCTGTCAACGCAAAAAAGAATGCCTCGTCAACGCAAAAAGAATGCCCTGTCAACGCAAGAAAAAGAATGTCTTGTCAACGCAAGAAAAAGTATGTCTTGTCAACGAAAAAAAGAATGCTCTGTCAACGCAAAAAAAGAATGCCTTGTTAACGCAAAAAAAAGAATGCCCTTTTCAACGCAAAAAAGAATGCCCTGTCAACGCAAAAATAATGCTCTGTAAACGCAAAAAAGAATGCCTTGTCAACGAAAAAAAAGAATGCCCTGTCAACGAAAAAAAGAATGCCCTGTCAACGAAAAAAGGATGCCCTTTCAACGCAAAAAGAGTGCCCTGTCAACGCAAATAAAGAATGCCTTGTCAACGAAAAAAAGAATGCCGTTTCAACGCAAAAAAGAGAATTCCTTGTCAACGCAAAAAAAGAATGCCCTTTCAACGCGAAAAAGAATGCCCTGTCAACGCAAAAAGAATGCCCTATACACGCAAAAAAATAATGCCTTGTCAACGAAAAAAAAGAATGCCCTGTCAACGACAAAAAGAATGCCCTGTCAACGAAAAAAGGATGCTCTTTCAACGAAAAAAAGAGTGCCCTGTCAACGCAAAAAAAGAATGCCTTGTCAACGAAAAAAAGAATGCCCTGTCAACGAAAAAAAGAGTGCCTTGTCAACGCAAAAAAGAATGCCCTGTCAACGAAAAAAAAGAATGCCCTTTCAACGCAAAAAAGTGTGCCTTGTCAACGAAAAAAAGAGTGCCCTGTCAACGAAAAAAAAAGGTGCCATTTCATCGCAAAAAGTGCCCTGCCAACGCAAAAAAAGAATGCCCTGTCACCACAAAAAAGAATGCCCTGTCAACGCAAAAAAGAATGCCTTGTGAACGAAAAAAGAATGCCCTGTCGACGCAAAAAAGAATGCCCTGTCAACGCAAAAAAGAAGGCCTCGTCAACAAAAAAAAAAAGAATGCCCTGTCAACGCAAAAAAAAGAATTCCTTGTCAACGCAAAAAAGAATGCCCTTTCAACGCAAAAAAGAATGCCCTGTCAACGCAAAAAGAATGCCCTATACACGCAAAAAAAGAATGCCTTGTCAACGAAAAAAAAGAATGCCTTGTAAACGACAAAAAGAATGCCCTGTCAACGAAAAAAGGATGCTCTTTCAACGAAAAAAAGAGTGCCCTGTCAACGCAAAAAAAGAATGCCTTGTCAACGAAAAAAAGAATGCCCTGTCAACGAAAAAAAGAATGCCCTGTCAACGAAAAAAAAGAATGCCCTTTCAACGCAAAAAAGTGTGCCTTGTCAACGAAAAAAAGAGTGCCCTGTCAACGAAAAAAAAAGTGCCATTTCATCGCAAAAAGTGCTAGCCAACGCAAAAAAAAGAATGCCTTGTCACCGCAAAAAAGAATGCCCTGTCAACGCAAAAAAGAATGCCCTGTCAACGCAAAAAAGAATGCCCTGTCGACGCAAAAAAGAATGCCCTGTCAACGCAAAAAAATGCCTTGTCAACGAAATTAAGAATGCCCTGTCACCGCAAAAAAGAATGCCCTGTCAACGCAAAAAAGAATGCCTTGTCAACGCAAAAAAAGAATGCCCTGTCAACGAAAAAAAATGCCCTGTCAACGCAAAAAAGAATGCCTCGTCAACGCAAAAAGAATGCCCTGTCAACGCAAGAAAAAGAATGTCTTGTCAACGCAAGAAAAAGTATGTCTTGTCAACGAAAAAAAGAATGCTCTGTCAACGCAAAAAAAGAATGCCTTGTTAACGCAAAAAAGAATGCCCTTTTCAACGCAAAAAAGAATGCCCTGTCAACGCAAAAATAATGCTCTGTAAACGCAAAAAAGAATGCCTTGTCAACGAAAAAAAAGAATGCCCTGTCAACGAAAAAAAGAATGCCCTGTCAACGAAAAAAGGATGCCCTTTCAACGCAAAAAGAGTGCCCTGTCAACGCAAATAAAGAATGCCTTGTCAACGAAAAAAAGAATGCCGTTTCAACGCAAAAAAGAATGCCCTGTCAACGAAAAAAAGAATGCCTTCTCAACGCAACAAAGTGTGCCTTGTAAACGAAAAAAAGAATGCTCTTTTAACGAAAAAAAGTGTGCCTTGTCAACGAAAAAAGAGTGCCCTGCCAACGCAAAAAAGAATGCCCTGTCACCGCAAAAAAGAATGCCCTGTCAACGCAAAAAAGTGTACCTTGTCAACGAAAAAAAGAGTGCCCTTTCATAGCAAAAAAGTGCCCTGCCAACGCAAAAAAACGCAACAGGTTGGATATAGGTTTTTGTTTTAGATCTGGAGTGCCAGTCTGTCTTAGGACCTTATCCAAACCAGAGGGAATCCCAAGGAGAGAGACATTTATTTAAACTGGAGCAAAACAAAGATCTGAACGCCGATGGTTAAAGTTTAGCAACACTAATTTTAGAGATGTTAAAATTTAATCAAACAACGATACCCCAAAACTTGATATATATATATATATATATATATATATATATATATATATATATATATATATATATATATATATATATATATGTGTGTGTGTGTGTGTGTGTGTGTGTGTGTGTGTGGCGGCTGTCTATTCGATTTCGAATATAACCACTTTTGGCGTATCGATGTGATATCAGTGAGAGGCGCAAATATGGCTATTCAGGCATGCCAGACTTTTATAGACAATACCACAGAGGTGATGATCTTTAGGGATGCCATAAATGAAGCCACCTCTTGTCCGTGCTTGATTTTGCAAAACATGCGCTCGTTGGTGATTCAACAAACCTGCACGTGACATAGTTATCAAGTCGCACGTTTGGAATCTTAGGTGTTCAATGTTTCCTCCATGGACTGGAGGTGTCACATCCCGTCTCTTCCCTGCTGCTCTCTTCTGCTGCTGGTGTTTCATCATATGCTTTTCAAAAAGCTTGCTGCATTCAAAAATCACTTTCCTCCATCTTGACCTATCTACAGCTACCCCTTCCCATCCTCCAACATCAATTCAAAAGCACTTAATCGTCTTTGAGGCAATCTTTGAATCGCTTACGAGGCTTGTTCTGTTGGTGAGTATTCCTAAATAGTTCCCTATAAATCACCTGCTTGGGCAGTCTGTCATCAGTAAGACGAATAAGATGACCAGCCCAACAAATTCTGCGTTCACTTATACGAGACTCGATGCTTGGAACAACGGCTCGTTCCAACACTTCGGTGTCAGAGATAAAGCTATCCCCAAAAATGTTAAGCAAGTGCCTAAGGCAATTCTACTGAAAACGCTGTAGCAAGAGAATATAAGCTCTGTAATTGGTCCATTCCCCCACAAGCATATAATAAAGTTGATACCGAACAAGTCTCATACACAGAGATCTTAGTTTCTAGCCTGATATCACGTGATGCCCACACCCGCTTGTCCAAATGACCATAAGACACACCAGCCTGTTCAATACGTCAACTTATCTCAGCATCCAACGACCCGTTCCTCGAAATAACACTAGCCAGATACATGAAACGATCCACTACAGACAGTCTGTGGCCTTCAACAAATATATCCGGTTCCTGATACGGGTTGCCAGGGGCTGCGACAAACATAGCCTTTGTCTTGCCAAGGCTTATTGTGAGACCCATGCTTCTACACGCCCATGCAAAACGATCCATGATATCCTGTATATCATTCTGCGAGTGAGCCATGAGATCCACATCATTTGCATAGAGCAAATCTCGGACAACAATGAAGAATGTCCTTGACAAAGTCTTAAAACGCTATAAGTTATACAGCCGACCCGATGTGCGAAATCGAAGATACACAGCTTTGTCACAGTTAGTGAAAGCCAATGACAGAGTTACAGCAAAATAGATGGAAAACAAAGTAAGATTTTCTGCATCTTAATCACTTAGGAAGTGGAACAATCGAAATAATAGTAGTAAGCAAAAACAACGAACGCTGCAATAACCAATAGATAAAACAATTACATAAAAATACATTGTATATATATTTATTATGTTTGTTAAAATTCGTCCAAACGAGAGTGACACGTGATTTTTCAAACCTTATTAAACCTTCCTTACACTAAATTTAAACAAACATACATAACGCTCTAAGCAAATAACGCGTCCAAACGAGAGTGACACGTGACTTCACATTTCCGAAACAGATGACAACAGAAGCTGAAGAGAGCCGGATGGCTAAGCCCTTTCATACTTGAAACCGACAGTACGAATGTTGTTCTAATTTTTCTGTACCAATATATATATATATATATATATATATATATATATATACATATGCATACAAATTTAAGTCTATTTATTTTTGTGTTATAGAAATCGATATATAAACAGAACATTGGGGAGGTGACGGTGGTTAAGTGGATATCGACACGGACTGAAGACCTGGGTGTTCCAAGTTCGAATCCAGTCGGTTCCACAATATCACTTTCACTTAGGGATGTTGGCAACCTTCTCGTGGTCCTTCCCGTAAGTACCCAATGTCTTTCCAGAAAGATTTCTAACTAGAAAAACATTAGGGAAACTAATGCCAACACCAGAATCATCTGATTCACACGAAAGAAGAAGTCAGAACATTCAAATAAGTTTCAATAAGGGTTAAAGTTTTCACAGAATACCATTGAAATTTTCCTTTGATTCATTCTGTTTGGTCCATAAAATAACTGACATATATACGTAAAAAAACAACGAAATCCATTTTAAAAAATAGGTTTCCTTCGTTTCACGAAACAAAAATAAAATTAAACAAATGATACATCATTGAAGAGTGTATTTTAAAAAATGTTTATTTTCATTGGTATTTTTATGATTTAAAATAATTCAATAAAAACTCATTTTAATTTGCCGTTTTCCGTTTAACAGTTGTCTGTAAGAAACGCAGTGTTAACAAATAGTTTGTTTTTTTAAAGAAAACACCAGCGCGCTAGCAGTTTTTTTTATTACTTGACTTCATATTGCAAATGTTATTTTAAACTTTTCCTTCTAAGCAAAAAATTTAAACGTGACAATATTTGAAATTATTTCCGAAGAACAACATATCCGGAACCTCGGATAACGCTGGTGAATACCGCTAGTATTTTGATATTTTAAAAGAACAGATCACTGTCATCGAATATCGATGTGGACCTCACATGTAAACATATATCGATACACATATAACAACTCGGGCATCACTGAACATATCTAAATCTGTCATGAAGGTATCTCTGATAAAAAAATGTCCGCTGGCAAACACGTACAAGATGATAGGCTCTTGAATAAGAAGTCCGAACGAGAAATGGAGAGCCATTCAATTTCTAATCAATATTAATATCGATTATAGAAAACCAAATTCCAATAACAAGGGTTACATCGACATCATTTCCTTGTTGGGATGTTAGCAACTCTGTTTCTAACGTGTTCCAGGGCAGTCTAATAAAGTTCCTGATATCGCCATCTTCGTCCGCCATTGAACTTGAATATTCGGCCAAGCAATATTATTAAAACGGGTTGAAGACTAAAAAAAAGTAGCTTAAAGCCACCATTCTTTCTCGAGAAACAATGGATACCCTTGGAAATGGTTCCTGTCCGGTGAGGAGTTAATAGTGAATCAAGAGTTTACCAATACCGCGGGATAGCTTCTCAGAATATTTAAAAAAACGTGATTGCTCCTATTTAATTCTCGCCGTGACTGCATTTTCTCTCTTTTTGGCAACTGATTCAATATAATGGAGATAAAGAAAAAAAAAGAAAGAAAGTTAGAAAGAAAAAATCCCCAAATAAACTGACTGACTCTTTGACCTAGTTTCAGTGCTGTGTTAGAAACAACTAACAGCAATAATCAAAAATGTATTTTTTCACCCCCTCTACATCCACTAAGTGAACCTAAGGGAATGAACATTACAGTATTTTATTTTTTACCATGATCAGGTTGGGCTGAAACTGAATCTGATTGGGTAAGGTTTGTAAGTTTATCTTGTGTGGGTTTTGACTTTTAGCCAGACACACACACCTTTATAAGCTAGATGACGAAATTATCTCGATTTTTTAGTTTTGATAACCGCGAGGTTGCTTCACAGCTTAGTAAAACATGGCCATTTTAAAGTCTAATGTTAACAAATTCTTGTAGAGCCGCCCACTTAAATAATCAGATTCTGACCATTAAATCCATCGTTTCCAATCCTCTCATAGTGTTGTTCATCGCCAATTGACAATCTCACTAACCCTTGATATGTGATGACTCATTATGTTACATAGTCAATGGGTACGTTTGCTAGTATTCATCTCGTGATTTTAATTCAAGGACCGATGTTGCCACGACACCTGCTATCGGATGAGTGAGTGCCTTCAAATGTCATCTCGACCCTGGTTGTACTGAGAGCGGACGTGACGTCAGCGAGAACGAAAGACGAGAGTCGGTTTGAAGATTTTGAAAGCGACAAACGTGCGAGTATGTCTGCACACCAACGATTAATAAGACAAAATCCGTAGTCAGGAATGCGCCCTCACCGATGCCACTGACAGAAGCAAGGGTCCACCCGCACCGTCAATAAAAAGCCTTTCTTCAAATCGATGGTTCTTAATTTTTCAGGGTGTTGAAATAATTAATTGCAGGTGTCCCCAGTCATTGGGAGGCGAACCGACGAGCTGCAGGATTGCCTGAGGAACGCGGTAAAAAAGGGGTACGTTATGAACTCGTATATTAAATTGATTGTGAACTGTAAGGCACCCCCCCCCCTAAGAGGAGAGGTATGCAACAATAAGAATATAAAAAAAACCCTCAACCGACACTGTGGCAAGGAAAAATCAAAGAGGACCGGAAACAATTTTCCAGGATAAACAGAGTACTCGTATTATTTCGGGATTTTGCTTCTAAGCCAGTGCAGCGATATTGTAAAAATAGGTTGAAAAACGGTATTTTCAACATGAGGTTAAATTAAGCAGAGGAACGAAAACTTCTATTCGAAGTTAAAATTATAGTAAGAGCTATCTGTCAGGATATGACGTCACAAACAAGAAGTCCGAAATGAGATCTCGCTCTTTGGCTAGTCAACTGGTACGACTCGGCCGCTCATTTTAGAGCTCTGTTCATTTCGTTGACGTGTTGCAAGTCGTTGCTCAGTAGATCGTGACGTCTCTCAGTAGTGGGGACAGTAGCGTTTTTAGCTTTCTTATTCTGTAGTTGCGGTGATAACAGCATCCTTCCTTTCCTCTTTGGTTGCGGGAGCCGGCAATGGGAAGATGTAATTTTATATGGTGCAAGAGAATAAAATGTCAACGAGCATGTTGTCATTGGACAAGAGTGTTGTTGGCGTTTTTGTTTTTAGATTGTTATTCATTATTGCAGCCAACAGAGAAAGAGAGGCTGATGGATGCTATCATCACGTCTAGGGAAAAAGAAATCGAACGTTTCTGCTGATAAAACGTCATGGCGATGACGGCTACTGCCATCATTGCTGAGAGACGTCATATCCGCTGAGCAAAAACTTACAACGTGTCAACGATACGAATGGCTTTTTTTAACCAACGAAGAAGACGGGAAATCTGTGGGGACAGACCCAACCCCTCCGCTATGTTACAATAGGGTTAGGGTTAGTAGAGGGTGGGATTTAGCAGCTAGTCGTGTATATATTTTCGTTTAGGGCAGGGGCGGGCAACCTCCGGCCCGCGGGCCACATCCGGCCCGCAAAGGCTTAGCGTCCGGCCCGCCACCCTGCTATGCTTTATTATTGCAATCCGACCCGCGGACCTTCCAGTAAAACTTATATCATTTTGTGACATAGACGTAAAAGTAGGTTTCAATTAAGATTTACAGTGGGATGAAAATGTATAAATATCAGCGAGCGATGATGCATGTATATTTCATTTTTCTTTAACTATTAATTTTAAATTCTTGGCCTGAGATAAAAATAGAAAAAGGGAAAGAGAGAGGCAAAGAGGAAACGAGAGACGAGGAAAGGGCATGAAACATAGAACCTATGTGAGGTGTGTCAAAACGAATGCTGGATCAACTTACTACTCCCCCCGTCATTATTTTTTATGATTCCAAAATGGCTCTTCGTCGGCGCCTTTTATAACATCACATACAGAAGTCTCTTGAGAAAAGATATCAGATTTGTAGAGTGTTCAATGCAATTTTTGTACAATTTATTCATGTAAACAAAATATAGTAATTCTGAGATTTCGTTTTTCACTCCGGCCCGCGATCTCCTTCCAAAAGTCTCATCTGGCCCTCACTCTGAAAAGGTTGCCCGTCCCTGGTTTAGGGTTAGGGTAAGGGTTAGGGTTAGGGTTAGTGACGGGGTCTTATTTTGCAGCTAGTCGTGTAGATATTTTCGTTCAGGGGGTAAAGTGCAGTAGGTTCATCGGAACACATGATGAGGATAGAGGATCAGTTATGCTATCACACGTCGTATGTAAAATAAATGAAAATAGTTAACGTAAGAATAAAGTCGTGGGCCGTATGTTCTTTTCTTATGTTTCGTGGTTGCGTGTCAAGGTTTGGCAACAACGCGGGATTAATCCAACACGGTCCCGAAATATATTTGCAAGCAACTACGTTGACCCCCAGAGGTCACGTAAGCCTTTTCCCGCTATTTTCGGATGTGCATCAGCGCAAATGTAGATACATCGCGTGCAAATAGTTTTGTACTTTTCGGTTGAATCTTCGGGTCAATTGTACTATAAGGACCATTTGAATATCTCTCTTATTTCGTTTGTTTCTCGACACGTTTTTGATTAAATTTGGATTGTTGGTTTTAAAATGTATTTATTATACCGAAATGAAATTCTAATTTTTTTTTGGGAACTGTTGAGAATCGAAGTTTAATTCAATGTTTTAATCGTCGGAGATCATGTTTTTTTTTTTAAAAAATATTTCTTACTTGTGCAATAAAATATATTTTACGGTTTAAAAATAGTATTTCGGTTAGCACAGTTGGGAAACAAAAAATATGGGGCACATACGTGAAAAAAAAAACAGAACAATAATTTAGCTAACCACTTTTTTCATATGAAAATAAAATAAGAAATAACACTTCTACACGGTCAGGTCTGACGAATTGAGAACGAAACCCTTTATTTAATCCACGGAATAGATTGTTCTCGTTCCTACAGCCATCACCGAGTAGAAGTGTTATTTTAATTTAATTAAATTTAATTTAATGTTATTTTTAGTTATTATTGCCTGTTGTAATGGTCAACACTTCAAACCGCAGAAGACTTTTACTTAGAACTTAGCTTTTACTAACACCTCTAATCGAAACGCCAAGGGTCTATAACAGGGGCGGGCAACCTCCGGCCCGCGGGCCACATCCGGCCCGCGGGCCACATCCGGCCCGCGAAGGCTTAGCATCCGGCCCGCCACCCTGCTATGCTTTATTATAGCAATCCGACCCGCGGACCTCCCAGTAAAACTCATATCATTTTGTGACATAGACGTAAATGTAGGTTTCGATTAAGATTTACAGTGGGATAAAAATGTATAAATATCAGCGAGCGATGATGCATGTATATTTCATTTTTTTAAAACTATTAATTTCAAATCCTTGACCTGAGATAAAAATAGAAAAAGAGAAAGAGAGAGGCAAAGAGGAAACGAGAGTCGAGGAAAGGGCATGAAACATAGAACTTATGTGAGGTGTGTCAAAACGAATGCTGGATCAACTTGCTACTTCTCCCGTTATTATTTTTTCTGATTCCAAAATGGCTCTTCGTCGGCGCCTTTTATAACATCACATACAGAAGTCACTTGAGAAAAAATATCAGATTTGTAGAGTGTTCAATGCAATTTTTGTACAATTTATTCAATGTAAACAAAATATAGTAATTCTGAGATTTCGTTTTTCACTCCGGCCCGCGATCTCCTTCCAAAAGTCTCATCTGGCCCTCACTCTGAAAAGGTTGCCCGCCCCTGGTCTATAAGAACAATCGTTACTTTGTTACATTAGGACCCTGGCTAACTTAGACAATGCCCCTAATCCTAACCCTACCGCTAACCCTAACTTTTATCCTGACCCTAACTCTAACCCTAACGACAGGGTAATATATATATATATATATATATATATATATATATATATATATATATATATATGTATATATATATATATATATAGATGTATATATATATGTATATATATATATATATGTATATATATATATGTATATATATATATATGTATATATATATATGTATATATATATATATGTATATATATATATGTATATATATATGTATATATATATATATATGTATATATATATATGTATATATATATATGTATATATATATATATATGTATATAGAAATATGTATATATATGTATATATATATATGTATATATATATATATGTGTGTATATATATATATGTATATATATATATATGTATATATATATATGTATATATATGTATATATATATATGTATATATATGTATATATATATGTATATATATATGTATATGTATATATATATATGTATATATATGTATATATATATGTATATATATATATATATATGTATATATATATATATATATGTATATATATATATATGTATATATATATATATATGTATATATATATATGTATATATATATATATATATATATATGTATATATATATATATATATATATATATATATAAACGAAAAGTACGTCCTATAAAATTAAGGGCGACTAATAATGCACTTTTCTGCATCTTTATCACTTAGGAAGTGAAACAAGCGAAGTAACAGTAGTAAACAAAACCAACGAACGCTGCAATCACCAATAAAAAAACAGTTACATAAAAAAACTATCTATCTAACTATCTATCTATCTATCTACCGCTCTCTGCATATTCTTAAAAAATAAACACACCGCTCAGGGCAGCGGAGAATAATTAAAAAATGCACCGGTAAAATACCGGTTCAGTATCCAACAAACAATAACAAGAATTCAGCATATATATATATATATATATATATATATATATATATATATATATATATATATATATATATATATATATATATATATATATATATATATATATATATAATGGAAGGGATAACGAACAACTGAGTAACAGGACACAAAAAGGTTTTTTTTATTGACTCAAGGATACCTATACCGTTGGTAGAAGAGAGAGAGAGTTGGACAGTGTCCGGTTGAGGAAGAGGAAAAATGTAACGGTTCTCCGGGCTGCCCGTGGGTTTTCTTCAAGTGAATATGGTAGTAGTCTTTGAGTGAGACGACGGTAGCAGGAGAAAAAGCTTTTCTGGGTTCCTCGTCGGTGTTCTCAGCGATGCGTCCAAGCTGTGCCGAGGGGTCGTCTATGCGAGGCGGATTGAATGAATAAGAGAGTGATTTTTTTGTTTACCCCGGCTTTTATACCAAGAATGGCAGATAACTCTGGTGTCGGTGAATAAGCGACACCTAACGGCCAGCTGGTGCAGTTATGTGTGAAAGGAGGAGGTAACTGCTACATATATATATATATAGAGAGAGAGGGATGGAGAGAGAGAGTGAGAGAGGGGGAAGGAGAGAGAGGAAGAGGGAGAGGGAGGGAGAGGGAGAGAGAGATAGAGGGGGAAGAGGAGAGAGAGAGAGGGCAGGGGGAAGAGAGAGAGATAGAGGGGGAAGAGGAGAGAGAGAGGGCAGGGGGAAGAGAGAGACCAATTGGGGAACATGTAGAGACAGAGAGAAGTTTTCAAAGAAAGATGTTACAAAACAAACCCTTTTAAAAACTCTTCTTTTTTGTTATTCATGCCGGACAACGACGGATATCCCTGCTAGTCGGTAATTAAAATAAACTTTTAGTTAATACCGGGCAAATGTATTCCTGATATCGATTATTCAAAATATCGTGAACTGGAACCGCAAAGCAATTACTTTTAATCTGTGTCAAGATTTAAGCACTTCCGGCCTCCACCGGAAGTGCAAGACACCATTACGAGCCAGCCTTGATCATGGACAGCATACAGTTATTTAGTTGATCGCATGTGGTTGCCGGTCGCGTGTTTAGAAAGTTAAATGCGTTGTTTTGATTCGCTGAAATAGAAGGACGTTGTTTTGTTTCACTTGCAACGGTAAGAGACTTTTCCCGTCGAGAGGTCGGCCTGTTACGCGTCATTTTTGAATATGATTGTTGAACGCGCAGATAAAAATAGACGCAGGTTATTTTTAGATGCGTCCAACCATCCCTATAAGATGACTCTGTCTGTCGATGTGTCACGTTTTTTTAATTTTAAAACAGTGCAATGACAAACGAGAATAGTCGTAACTTAAGAAAGCTTTATTCGGCATAAACTGTCAGTACAATATTAATGCTGCTATTTATATTGTTAAGACGAACAGGAGAGTTCTCCGAAGGGGAGATAATTTAGAATCGGGAAATTATTCGTAATTGTTCATTACAAACGGCATTTTTTAATTGATAAACGCTCCGGTTCAATAGACACCTACAGATCTTTTGTAATAGAGCCCCGCCTCCCTCCCAACAAATAAATAAAAAAATAAAAAATAAAAAAGATAAAAAATAACGCCACCCTAAAAACAGACAAAATATAGGTTTTAGTAATAAACAAAACAATACGTTTTATTACTTATTCAAGAAAATTGAACACATTAATGCCATTGAGTATTTGCATAAAAACTCATTGTTTCCCTTATATATTTGCCTTCATATAAACTAACACAGAGAGCTGACCACCATTCCGCGATGCGTTCCACGGTGGCGTTTATTCGAGAATTTTGTACAGACATATGTCTAGACATGCCTCACAAAAGTAAGTCAAGCGTGCGTGAGCGTGTGCGTATGCGTACACTAAGCATGTCTATCGAGGATATCTTTTTTTGTTCAAAACTCATTTACTACCAGGCTCTACTACAAAAGATTCACACCCTCTTTCAGATGCGCCCGCGCATCTCTTTTAGAAGTTCTGTCCGTCGTTCACTCGGTCTGTCACGATTAAGCTGGAAATACTATTATGGCATGTGTTCTTCAGAATTATGTGATCTATTCGCCGCTTCTTTTGTTCCAGCTCGTTTGACTCGTTGGTCTAGTGGTCTCCATCAATTCGCTGTTTTGATACCTCATTGTAATACAGCTTCCTATTCCAGTAGAATTTTTCCAAGAACCACAGGCTTGTGGAACTCTCTTCCTGTTGACTGTTTCCCTCCTACCTATAACCTTGGTCTTTTCAAGACTAGGGCCAATAGGCCTCGCCTTTCTTTGCGATAAACATATTTGTTTTTTGTTAGCTCCTTATATCAAGTGGCTTCATGCCTTGTCTGGAGCGATTTCCATGAAAAAAATATATCATTTTAATCGCAAAATTCAGAGAGCGAATAGACGTATCTTATCTCATATTAAATGCGTCCACGCATATTTATAAGATTGGAGGAGTGTCCGTTTGCTCTTGGTGGTTAGGTCAAGGTCAATATTGCTTGGTGGTTAGGTCAAGGTCAATATTGCTTACTGGTTGGGTCAAGGTCAATATTGCTTACTGGTTGGGTCAAGGTCGATATTGCTTGGTGGTTAGGTCAAGGTCAATATTGCTTACTGGTTGGGTCAAGGTCAATATTGCTTGGTGATTAGGTCAAGGTCAATATTGCTTGGTGGTTAGGTCAAGGTTAATAAAATAAAATAGTTTCCAATGGCCGCAACAGCGTTTGACCACTCTGCAACACGAAAGAAGAAAAGATCCTTTTTTGCCTTTCAGGATTTCGAATCCAATAATCAAATATCACATAAACGCACTTCAAAAACACTCGCAACAGTTTCCGAGAACACCGATCCTCCACTCTATGATAAAGACAAATGTGCATCTATTTGTATATAAATAAATATATATCCGTCCCGTCACACAAACGTTAGCGAGTAAAGAACATGTTTTCCTCTAACTCCCGGGCGAAACTATCTCAAGTGGTGAGTGGAAGCGAGAAAAGAAAATGGCAAATCAGCCAACACCCGCCGCTTGAAATGAATTCGGAAAAAAAATCCTTCACTCTTAGTAAAAAGTCAACGGTTTTTTAAATTTTTTTATTTATCCTCTTTAGGTCATCAGAAATGATAATGATAATTTATATATAATTTATAAATGAAAAATTAAATTGCTGGCGTAATTCTATGATTTTGTATGTATATTAGTACGAACACTGACGAAGCATAATTTTTTTCATAATTTTTGACAGAAAGTGTGCATTAGTTCAATGATAAATGCCTTTTATCTCGAAAGGGTTAGGGTTAGGGTTTGAAAAAGTTCAATAATAAATGTCTTTTTATTTTGAATAGGTTAGGATTAGGGTTTGACAGAGTTCAATAATAAATGTCCTTTTATTTCGAAAGGGTTAGGGTTAGGGTTTGACAGAGTTCAATAATAAATGTCGTTTCATTTCGAAAGGGTTAAGGTTATGGTTTGACAGAGTTCAATAATAAATGTCCTTTTATTTCGAAAAGGTTAGGATTAGGGTTTGACAGAGTTCAATAATAAATGTCGTTTCATTTCGAAAGGGTTAGGGTTATGGTTTGACAGAGTTCAATAATAAATGTCCTTTTATTTCGAAAGGGTTAGGGTTATGGTTTGACAGAGTTCAATAATAAATGTCCTTTTATTTCGAAAGGGTTAGGGTTATGGTTTGACAGAGTTCAATAATAAATGTCCTTTTATTTCGAAAGGGTTAGGGTTATGGTTTGACAGAGTTCAATAATAAATGTCCTTTTATTTCGAAAGGGTTAGGGTTATGGTTTGACAGAGTTCAATAATAAATGTCCTTTTATTTCGAAAGGGTTAGGGTTATGGTTTGACAGAGTTCAATAATAAATGTCCTTTTATTTCGAAAGGGTTAGGGTTATGGTTTGACAGAGTTCAATAATAAATGTCCTTTTATTTCGAAAGGGTTAAGGTTATGGTTTGACAGAGTTCAATAATAAATGTCCTTTTATTTCGAAAGGGTTAGGGTTAGGGTTTGACAGAGTTCAATAATAAATGTCGTTTCATTTCGAAAGGGTTAAGGTTATGGTTTGACAGAGTTCAATAATAAATGTCCTTTTATTTCGAAAGGGTTAGGGTTAGGGTTTGACAGAGTTCAATAATAAATGTCGTTTCATTTCGAAAGGGTTAGGGTTAGGGTTTGACAGAGTTCAATAATAAATGTCGTTTCATTTCGAAAGGGTTAGGGTTAGGGTTTGACAGAGTTCAATAATAAATGTCGTTTCATTCCGAAAAGGTTAGGATTAGGGTTTGACAGAGTTCAATAATAAATGTCATTTCATTCCGAAAAGGTTAGGGTTAGGGTTTGACAGAGTTCAATAATAAATGTCTTTTTATTTCGAACGGAATGTCAACAGTTGTTGGCTGTTCTCTACAATATTGATTGCAACAGTGAATTCGACGTTCATGAATATCAACATATTACCAAAATAAATGTCATAATTATCCCAACGTCTAAATATAGGCTGAAACACTTAAATAAATGAAACGATATATATATATATATATATATATATATATATATATATATATATATATATATATATATATGTGTGTGTGTGTGTGTGCGTGTATGCGCATGTGCGTGTTGCAATTTTGAGCGGTTGTACGTGAAAGTGTACATTTATCGTAATATTTCCTGTTCAGTAATTATTCGAATCGATCTCAATTTTCGAACATATTTATCAATGGATTGCAGTATTTATATATCAAACAGTCTAATTGCCAGCTTATGGAACATCTGTTCACTTGTAGTTCAATGGTGATCATGCGAAGCTTTTTAATAAGTTTAATGTGCGATATATATATATATATATAAATATATATATATATATATATATATATATATATATATAATGTATATATATATACATATATTAATAATGTATATATATACATATATATATCTATAATGTATATATATACATATATATACATTATATATATATAATGTATATATATATACATATATATACATTATATATATATAATGTATATATATACATATATATATATCTATAATGTATATATATACATATATATACATTATATATATATATATAATGTATATATATACATATATATACATTATATATATATAATGTATATATATACATATATATACATTATATATATATAATGTATATATATACATATATATACATTATATATATATAATGTATATATATACATATATATATATCTATAATGTATATATATACATATATATACATTATATATATATAATGTATATATATACATATATATACATTATATATATAATGTATATATATACATATATATACATTATATATATAATGTATATATATACATATATATACATTATATATATAATGTATATATATACATATATATACATTATATATATATATACATATATATATACATATATATAATGTATATATATAATGTATATATATACATATATATAATGTATATATATACATATATATATATAATGTATATATATACATATATATACACATTATATATAATGTATATATATACATATACATATATATACATATATATATAATGTATATATATACATATATAATGTATATATATATACATATATACATATAATGTATATAAATATATACATATAATGTATATATATATACATATATACATATAATGTATATATATACATATATATACATATAATGTATATATATACATATATATACATATAATGTATATATATACATATATATACATATAATGTATATATATACATATATATATATAATGTATATATATATATATATATATATATATATACATATATATAATGTATATATATATATGAGAAAGGAAGTATGAGAGTAATGCGACGTAATGGAAAATGAAAAAGGAGCAGCCTGGACTCCCTCCCCCCAGCGCTCACAGTAGCCACGGCTACTACTTTTCCTTATCACCCCACCATGTTCACCCAAAATTTTGATGTACTTGCATGACATTTTTCTTCAAAATATTATCCTGAGGATGTCTTACAATAAAGACAAAACGTTGATTAATATATAAAAAATATCTAGGTTTTTTTTTCTTTTTAATTTCCCATAGCGTATATTCTTGGAAGCAAACTAATATAGTGATTGCAAAAAGTAAATTGACTTTTCCACCGAACGACTTGTTTTTTTTCTTTTTATATAGTTTTAATGGTTGAGAAACTTCCGAGACATATATATAGTCTTGGAAGTTTCTCAACCATTAAAACTATATTAAAAACAAAAAAAAACAACAACAAAATACTTAAGTCCCAAGACGTTCAGTGGAAAATCACTCATGTAAGTAAATTTAACTTTTACAGTTATTATATTAGTTTGCTTCTAACATTATTTAAGGGATCATCAGTTGTTTACCATGAAAAACTGTTTCGGTAATTTAATATAATTAAATATAATTTAATATAATTAAATATATATATATATATATAATGTATCTATATATAATGGATATATATATAATGTATCTATATATAATGTGTATATATATATATATATATATATATATATATATATATATATATATATATATATATATATATATATATATATATATATATATATATACATGTAAATTGAAAAAAAGAAAAATTAAAAAATATTTTTTATTTATACATCAACGTTTCGTCTTTATTTCAAGACTTCCTCAGGATGATTGTCTGAAGAAAAACGAAACACAACTACAAAATGTTTGAAACAATAGGTGCTGGCGGGTGAGTTTAAACTTGCGACAGCTCACGAAAAAAAAAATTATGAGATACAAATAGATGGTGGCAATGGAAAATGGTGGCAGTTGGAGTTATAAGATCATTAGGTAGGGGGAGGGAGAGAGATATTACAATAATTGTGGAAGGAGTGGGGTGAACATTGGTAGCGGCTAGAATTGATTTAAATTATGAAGAGAGAGGAAGGGACATGAGACATGTTTATTGAATCTTTTTAAAATTAGCCTTGAGATGAGAGAAACGGGAGGGTTAATATAGCAGGGTCGTAGAAAAGGTCGGCGTAGGAGGTGTAGGGGCGAGGGAGGGGGAGGGCGAGAAACAAGATGAGGCGTGGGGAAGGTGTCCACATTTGACACTTACATATAAAGCTGAGTTCTTCTTCGGGTTTCTGTACGACTTTTACCTATTGTGTTTTGATACAATTCTTTGGGTCTCCTCTCGTATCTAATTGAGTTCATTAGATGATTTTTGTTCATGGCTGTTATTTGGTTCTTCAACTCATCAGTGTGGCCACAGTGGTATGCTTCCAGCTAATATTTATCACAAAGGTGTTAATGCTTCATATAAACCATCTTCTGTAAGTGTCTTGGAATAATTTCTGTTGATAGAGGAAGGAAGTATTTTTTTTAAAAAGAAGCTAAAAAAGCTAAAAAAAAACAAACTAGCTGAGAATAGGAATAAATAAGTCAAATGCAGAGACTTTGCTAGGTAACATGAATTCACAGATAACATGAATTGGAACAAATACATTGAAGACATTGCCAAGGCTGCCGCAAAGAAGGTTGGCTCCCTCTACCGTGCTAGTAAACTCATCACACCTGACATTATCCTGTATCTCTACAAAGCCACCATCCGCCCATGCATGGAGTATTGTTGCCACATCTGGGCTGGTGCATCATCTACTAGTCTCTCCCTCCTTGACAAGGTCCACAAAAGAGTCGCCAACCTAATAGGTCCCTCACTGTCAACCAAGGTCCAGTGCCTGTCCCATCGCCGCAATGTAGCATCCTTGTGCTTGTTTTACAAATACTTCAATGGATTGTGCTCCGATGAATTGGATGCTCTGGTGCCCCCTCGTCGTAAGTTCACTAGACCAACTCGAAAATCGACTAAATCCCATCCATTCACTGTGGAGGTCCCCAGATGCCGGAGCGCTTTCTACTCAAATAGCTTCTTTCCTCGTGCTGCTGGCCCCTGGAACTCCCTCCCTGTCCCCTGTTTCCACGACGGTACTGACATGCAAAAATTTAAAACTAATGTAAACAGACATCTCGTTGCGCAGATCCCAATTTAGGTTGACCCGCCCCAACCTTATCCCTCTTCTTTCTTCTCAGTGGCCCCTTACGTCTACAGTGGCAACCTGCCTTGTCTGGGGTGAACTATGTTAAAAAAGATATATACAACTGTGCAAGCATTAGTCTTACCTTAACGATATAAGGGTGGTTACGTCAAGCTTATAGTAACATATACTATAAATATTGCAAGTATCAACTCAGCTCAATGTGTTTAGCTATAGGTCAACCAGAGCTATTATATACTAAAATAAAATAAACATAATTATGGCATATTTTTTTATATCAGTTCCAGCGATCCGACATCAACAATATTTTTGGCGTAAATGAATAAATAAGCGAAAACGAAAGGTACAAAAAGACTTTCAAAGAATGAAAAAAAATATCGTTAGATAGATAGATATCTCAAAGAATGAAAAGGTGGTACAAAAATAAATAGATATTGATAGATATGATCAAACTTTCAAAGAATAAAAAAAATATCGTTAGATAGATAGATATCTCAAAGAATGAAAAGGTGGTACAAAAATAAATAGATATTGATAGATATGATCAAACTTTCAAAGAATGAAAAAAAATATCGTTAGATAGATAGATATCTCAAAGTATGAAAAGGTGGTACAAAAATAAATAGATATTGATAGATATGATCAAACTTTCAAAGAATGAAAAAAAATATCGTTAGATAGATAGATATCTCAAAGAATGAAAAGGTGATACCAAAATAAATAGATATTGATAGATATGATCAAACTTTCAAAGAATGAAAAAAAATATCGTTAGATAGATAGATATCTCAAAGAATGAAAAGGTGGTACCAAAATAAATAGATATTGATAGATATGATCAAACTTTCAAAGAATGAAAAAAAAATAACGTTAGATAGATAGATATCTCAAAGAATGAAAAGGTGATACCAAAATAAATAGATATTGATAGATATGATCAAACTTTCAAAGAATGAAAAAAAATATCGTTAGATAGATAGATATCTCAAAGAATGAAAAGGTGGTACAAAAATAAATAGATATTGATAGATATGATCAAACTTTCAAAGAATGAAAAAAAAATCGTTAGATAGATAGATATCTCAAAGAATGAAAAGGTGATACCAAAATAAATAGATATTGATAGATATGATCAAACTTTCAAAGAATGAAAAAAAATATCGTTAGATAGATAGATATCTCAAAGAATGAAAAGGTGATACCAAAATAAATAGATATTGATAGATATGATCAAACTTTCAAAGAATGAAAAAAAATATCGTTAGATAGATAGATATCTCAAAGAATGAAAAGGTGGTACAAAAATAAATAGATATTGATAGATATGATCAAACTTTCAAAGAATGAAAAAAAATATCGTTAGATAGATATATATCTCAAAGAATGAAAAGGTGATACCAAAATAAATAGATATTGATAGATATTATCAAACTTTCAAAGAATGAAAAAAAATATCGTTAGATAGATAGATATCTCAAAAAATGAAAAGGTGGTACAAAAATAAATAGATATTGATAGATATGATCAAACTTTCAAAGAATGAAAAAAAATATCGTTAGATAGATAGACATCTCAAAGAATGAAAAGGTGATACCAAAATAAATAGATATTGAGAGATATGATCAAACTTTCAAAGAATGAAAAAAAATATCGTTAGATAGATAGATATCTCAAAGAATGAAAAGGTGATACCAAAATAAATAGATATTGATACATATGATCAAACTTTCAAAGAATTAAAAAATATATCGTTAGATAGATAGATATCTCAAAGAATGAAAAGGTGGTACAAAAATAAATAGATATTGATAGATATGATCAAACTTTCAAAGAATGAAAAAAAATATCGTTAGATAGATATATATCTCAAAGAATGAAAACGTGGTACAAAAATAAATAGATATTGATAGATATGATCAAACTTTCAAAGAATGAACAAAAAATATCGTTAGATAGATATATATCTCAAAGAATGAAAAGGTGGTACAAAAATAAATAGATATTGATAGATATGATCAAACTTTCAAAGAATGAACAAAAAATATCGTTAGATAGATATATATCTCAAAGAATGAAAACGTGGTACAAAAATAAATAGATATTGATAGATATGATCAAACTTTCAAAGAATGAACAAAAAATATCGTTAGATAGATATATATCTCAAAGAATGAAAACGTGGTACAAAAATAAATAGATATTTATAGATATGATCAAACTTTCAAAGAATGAACAAAAAAATATCGTTAGATAGATAGATATCTCAAAGAATGAAAAGGTGATACCAAAATAAATAGATATTGATAGATATGATCAAACTTTCAAAGAATGAAAAAAAAATATCGTTAGATAGATAGATATCACAAAGAATGAAAAGGTGGTACAAAAATAAATAGATATTGATAGATATGATCAAACTTTCAAAGAATGAAAAAAAATATCGTTAGATAGATAGATATCTCAAAGAATGAAAAGGTGATACAAAAATAAATAGATATTGATAGATATGATCAAACTTTCAAAGAATGAAAAAAAAATATCGTTAGATAGATAGATATCTCAAAGAATGAAAAGGTGGTACAAAAATAAATAGATATTGATAGATATGATCAAACTTTCAAAGAATGAAATAAAAATATCGTTAGATAGATAGATATCTCAAAGAATGAAAAGGTGATACCAAAATAAATAGATATTGATAGATATGATCAAACTTTCAAAGAATGAAATAAAAATATCGTTAGATAGATAGATATCTCAAAGAATGAAAAGGTGATACAAAAATAAATAGATATTGATAGATATGATCAAACTTTCAAAGAATGAAAAAAAATATCGTTAGATAGATAGATATCTCAAAGAATGAAAAGGTGGTACAAAAATAAATAGATATTGATAGATATGATCAAACTTTCAAAGAATGAAATAAAAATATCGTTAGATAGATAGATATCTCAAAGAATGAAAAGGTGATACCAAAATAAATAGATATTGATAGATATGATCAAACTTTCAAAGAATGAAATAAAAATATCGTTAGATAGATAGATATCTCAAAGAATGAAAAGGTGATACAAAAATAAATAGATATTGATAGATATGATCAAACTTTCAAAGAATGAAAAAAAATATCGTTAGATAGATAGATATCTCAAAGAATGAAAAGGTGGTACAAAAATAAATAGATATTGATAGATATGATCAAACTTTCAAAGAATGTAACAATGACGAGATACCTAGATAGATACATAGATAGGTAATTTTAATTGTAAAAACAATTCCTATATAAATAACAAACCGCGCATGCGTGGTCCCCCTCTGTATGTGACTCGATGTGGCGAGTGTAAAATTCAATAAATTTGGGCAATTTGGGGCATTTTTTACCCCCTTTGACCCCCTGGGGGCGAGAACCAGAATTTTTCTGAGGTCAAGGATGCTCATTTTATATCCAGAACAATTGCCTCTACATTTTGGCCAAGTTTAAGAAAAATTGAATGCATGGATCAAACGTTATGGGAGGAAAGGGTAATTTTTGCCATTTTAGGGGGCTTTTGACCCCTTGGGAGCGCGAACCAGATTTTTTTCCAAGGTCAGCGATACTTATTTTCTATTAGGAACCATTGCTTCCACATTTTGGTCAAGTTTCAGAGAAATTGAATGGATGGATGAAAAGTTATGGGGCAAAAAATGTCATTTTTTTGCCATTTCGGGGCCTTTTGACCCCCTGGGGGGCTAACCAGATTTTTTTTCAAAAATCGGAGAATGTCACTTTCTAACATGACCAAAGTTACTACTTCATGCAAAATTTCAGAGAAATTCAGTGGATAGTTGCGGAGAAAAATCCGGACGAACGGACGGACACACGGACGGACAGACGGAAATGCCTCAAAACATAGGTCTCCCGATTTTATAAATCGGGGGACCAAATAAACGGCTCCGTGCACAACTTATTAATGAATAAGATCTGCTTTAATATCAATGATTCACATCCACCAAGAAGACATTTGTTGAAAGCAATCGATTAATTGATTGATTTTTTCAAATTTTTCAATAGTGATTATGATTCTTTTGCCGGTCGATCGAATATTCTTGATAGTATTTCTATTCGAGTATCGATCAATAAACAAGTACCCTGCCACTAAAAAGATGAAGATAGGACATTATCAAAAAAAAAAAAAACAAACGACAAAGTATATCCATACAAAATAATATTTTTTTAAATTAACAACTTGTTAAGACAATCAAAAATGAAGGGTTGGTAAAGATTGAGAGTTCAGAGTGTCCCAAGAACGCTCTAGGCGAAAGAAGAGTTGTTTCGCGTGTAAGGAAAGATTGTATAGGCATGTTTGTTTTGGCTGGCGGCATGTGATTGTCTGTATAAATGGGATAGTTGTAGTAGATTTGCGTGTATATTAGCGTGCACGTTTAGTTAGTGAGAGAGTGCGAGTATGAATTGTGTACACGAGTTAAGTTAGCAGTGTGTATATACTGTAGCTATATTTAGTAGTTCGTATACGTCTCTCGAGAGCATTCGGCTTCAAACGTCCTAGGCAGGATGTGTCGTACGCGCGTGTGTTGTCCCTTTAAGAAACAAAAACAACAAAAATGCTGTGTTTCGGGTTTTATTGTAAGCGCAAAATTTCGTTTCTATGATTGGCTAAAATAAATTGCTGATTGGAATTATTGTCCAATCGAGAGTCGATACGTAAAAACGTAATTCGCTGCTGCTGCTGCTGCTGTTGCTGTTGCTGTTGCTGTTGTTGATGTTGTTTTCAACAATGCTTGCAGTTATAATTATATGAAACGACCCATCTAAAATGCCACCCATGGAATTGTTGATAAACTCCACAATCCTTTCTGCCATCCAACTATATTAGGGACAAATAAATATCAGTCTATGCCTGACTTGTCCACCAAGTTTCAGTCATAGATGCCCAACAGTTATTGTTTTATCACCATTCAATAATTAGCACACCTAGATACACTGTGCAAAATTGTCAATAAAAATGACATACATACATTGTAATATTTTATTTTACGGCATTTTATTTACCTCCCTAGGAGGTTAGGCACAAGGCCAGTTTTTTATCTTACTCCCACAAGGTAAGATGTGACCCAAGGTCGGGTCGGGAAAGTGGGACTTGAAAAGCCAGCGTTCGAGAAGGTGAGCACGCTGGCCATTAAAAATTGCCTGGGCAGCCCCATCGGCATTCCCCAGTAGGGGCGCCTCAGGCAGTAAGCAATAAACTTAATCCTCCCCAAAGAGGGGAGGCAAAGCCTGGGAGAGTGGACCTCCTAGAACTGCACAGGACAAACCCATAGACCGACGTCATCAAGCCCCGAAAGCCAAGACGATACCAGTTTATGGGTTGTAGTATCCATCGGAACAGATATTACACTTTGATCCCGGCCAAAAGGCTGAGATGCTGAATTGGTCAGATTGTATGTTCCTGTTTCTTAATATATTCAAATATGTATTCCTTGTGTAAGCTTTAACTTGTTGTAAATACTGAACCCCTCTCTAATTAGTTATTGATTAAATGAAAACATATTGATTTCTTATATAGATTTTTTTTCTTATTTTTTCTGTCAACTGTTTATCGACAGCTTTGCCAAATTTTACATCCCATATGCATACACAAGTAAATTTTACATCCCATATGCATACACAAGTAAATTTTACATCCCATATGCATACACAAGTAAATTTTACTTGACAATTACACAGAATGGGACAAATAAAATGATATATGATATACATACAGTTTTGATATCTTGCTTCAACACTCAGCCATAACGGCGACAGCCTCAGCGATGTATCTCATATAGAGATTAAGTGTTAGCCCCAGGAAGGGACCCCTTAACTTCTGAGAACTTCGACTGAAGTAAAATGAAACAAAAGAGAGTTTGAATGCCTACTAGACACGATCTTCGATTGTATTCAGTCTCTCTATACAAGGGCTTTGTTATGATACCCTGACATGAGAATACTTCGTCCAGCAAGTAAACCGGGAGGTGACGGTGGTTAAGTGGATATCGACACGGACTGAAGACCTGGGTGTTCCGAGTTCGAATCCAGTCGGTTCCACAGTACCACTTTCACTTAGGGATGTTGGCAACCTTCTCGTGGTCCTTCCCGTAAGTACTCGATGGCTTTCCAGAAAGATTTCTAACTAGAAAAACACCGGGGAAACTAATGCCAACACCAGAATTATCTGATTCACACGAAAGAAGAAGAAGAAGAAAAAGCAAGTAAATCGTAGCCAAATATTCAAAACCCCAAATAAGATTAAAAAAAACATGGCTACACCATACGAATAATGTAGCACCTTTTCCGTGATTCTACTTCAAGTAACAGCACTAAGCTGGATACTCCACCAGACCAGATGAATTATTTTCCTGGAATCCAGCAAGACCAAGAAAATACAACAAAAAAGATAAACTATTACGTAAATAAGCGTCCAATTTGGGAGAAGGAAAGTAATATTACCCACTTCAAGCTTTGAGAGGTCATGAGAATCTTAAACGGGTATCTATGTATTTCATAAAGAAATCATGTGTTAGCCACAAAAAGTGGCTTCTTGATTTCTGAGAACTAACTGAAATAAAATGAAAAAAAAAAGGAATATATTTCGTAACTCAACTTCAGTGATACTTTTTCTAGATTTTCCTAGCATATTCGCTGTTTTATTCAAAGAAAATGTAACTTTATCTTTAACGTTAACGTTTTATCCGGAATCAATATTAACGGAAAGCTCAAATAACTCGTATTTATGGAGTTCTAATATATTTTATGTGTTATCCCGATGTGTAAGACTTTGCGTTTCTCGGTATCAAATTTCAATTTCCGTGTTAATAGTGATGCATTACGGTCGTATTATAACATGAGATCCCCGTTTATGTATTTTAAAACGTTGTCGTGACAATTTACCTCCGTTGAATATTGATTTACTCCTCTCCAGGAGTTAGGCACAAGGCCAGTTTTTATCTTACTCCCACAAGTAAGATGTGACCTAAGGTCGGGTCGGGAAAGTGGGGTTTAAAAATTGCCTGGGCAGTCCCGTCGGCATTCCCCGGTAGGGGCGCCTCAGGCAGTAAGCAATAAACTTACTCCTCCCCAAAGAGGGGAGGCGAAGCCTGGGAGAGTGGACCTCCCAGTCTATGGGGTGCAGTATCCATCGGAACAGATACTACACTTTAATAGCGTCTCGCATAAACGATGCCTTTCGCTGTTGCTGTTCTAGCGTATCTGTAGCGATATTGGAGCTGGACGTGACAAAATAAGGTTGCAAACGGAAAAATACCACATACGGTTAGTTTAAGCAAGAAAATGGAATTTTTCATTTGAGGTCAAGTTAGAGGTTAGAGCTACGTGTATAAGAAGTTGCGTCATAGCATAGAGTGGCAGAGGAGCGAGATCGGTTCAGCTTCTTGGGCGTTCAGCGTCATGGTGAACGGACGATTTTTTTTTTTTGGTTTTAGGCTTCCACCACCTCCTACGGGACTTAGAGTTGAACAATACTGTTCACCTAGATTAACTTGCTGTAAAAAGTAATCCAAAATACCAGAGCTACTAATGGAGTTATTTGCTGTTCTTTTTAATGGCTTCATTTATTCCAGCCGCAAAGAGAAAAGAAGGAAAAACGATTAATATCTCTACGACTGCGACTGTGACTTCATTATCAGATGACCCAACTACTAACAACGTGTCAACGCTGAGGATGAATCAATAACTCGAACTCAGTATTGGGATATATTTTTTATTGGGGTTATCTTCGTTGGTCTGGGCTCGACTTAAGCGAAACTGCGATGCACTTATTTTCGATGTCCAGATGCTGGTTAATTTGTTGTTCTTTTTATTTTTCGCTCATTTGCCCTATGTTGTTCGTTTCGCACCCGCGCCAGCCAGTATGGTACAAGGCCGCTGGCCCCGAGCACTCTTATCGACGCATGCATTACGTAACACTCCTCGACGAAGTTGCTTACTCTAGGGACAATAGAGACGTCTGGCTTCTGTTTAATTGAGCTCGTTCGTAAAATTAGCAAAATCGCGCACCTAAAAGTTCCGATTTTCCCGATTCCCGATTCCGATCAATCGTCTCAACACCAGTGTCTGCGCGTGTAATTGTGAAGCAAGGGTTGCGCAGTCGACACTGCTTGATTGCAGTGGCAAGAAGAAGTCCAGGACGACTGGAAACAATGCCGAGATAAGCGGAGAGCACATACAACACCTGGTATTCCCAAATGGTCACCCGTTTAATAATGACCAGGCTCAAGGTCGCTTAACTTCGGTTATCTAACGGGAACCGGTGTGGCAAAGCGACCATGCCGTATCGTTCCCATATATTAACATTAACATGATACGTCTCTATTGATAAACACGTGTCAATATTACTACTATTCTAATTGTTTCATTTTACTTCAGTCGAAGTTCTCAGAAACCAAGGGACTAACACTTGATCTCTATATGAGATACATAGATATTCGAATATTCTATTAAAGTTCTCCTTTATTTCTCAAACGTTGAGTTAGTAAAGAAGTTAAGAACATTACTCCTAATGATTCACTGAGCCGTGTTTTATTTACTCCTCCCCAGGAGTTAGGCACAAGGCCAGTTTTATCTTACTCCCACAAGTAAGATGTGACCCAAGATCGGGTCGAGAAAGTGGGGTTTGAAAAGCCAGCGCTCGAGAGGTGAGCACTCTGGCCATTTAAAAATTGCCTGGGCAGCCCCGTCGGCATTCCCCGGTAGGGGCGCCTCAGACAGTAAGCAATAAACTTACTCCTCCCCAAAGAGGGGAGGCAAAGCCTGGGAGGGTGGACCTCCTAGAACTGCACAGGACAGGCGTGCAGTATCCATCGGAACAGATACTACACTTTGATCTTAGCCAAAAGGCCAAGAAGCCCAATTTATTTAGGCCATTCACTGAGCCGTGTACCGTTGACAAAAGAGACGTATTTATTTACTCCAAATAAAAATCAGTTTCACACATGAGTTTCTCTCCTGTTGTTGTAACGTTCATTCGCGCCTTTTATTATTTTTTTTACTTGCTAGCAGGAGTCGTGGTTCACCAGGCAACTGGGCCATGTCTATCTCATCTGTGTACACCGCTATCGCTACAACCTCCATATATCCACAAAGACGTGCAAACATATTAAAATCCTAATGATGGCTATCTATTTATAAAGATGTCTGAATATACTAATATCGCTATAGCTTTATAAACACATGTCAAAATAATAAAATGATGTGTCTATATAATTATAAACAGATTTCAATACATACAAATTTATATATATATATATATATATATATATATATATATATATATATATATATATAAATACATAGTCTAAAGAAGCTTTGAGTCATTTAAAAAAAAAGAAGTAAAATGCAGCTTAAATTCCCAGAGAAACTAATAAATCCAAGATATTGTAGACTTAACATTCGTTGGAAAATTAATAATAAAAAAAAAAAAGTAAATAAAAAAAATAAAAAGGGGGGGTTAAGTATCCAAGAGTGAAACAAAAACAGGAGACCTTAAGCGTCTAATATTAACACGGGGATCATCAGCTGTTTACCATGTAACTGTTTCGGAGATTTAAAAACAGGACAGTTATAATATTCATGGCTCTCCGATGGTACTGATTAAACTACCATTTCCCCAATAATAAAGCGTCGAAATAATTCAGCTTAAAATTTCACTATATATATATATATATATATATATATATATATATATATATATATATATATATATATATATATATATAGTACCGTCCAAAATAGAGTAACAAAAATTAAATCTTCTGAATCTAAACAACATTATATATTAATTTTTGTGAATATTTCACTGAATATACACATTATGTAGTCGAACTTTTACCGAGATTTTCAGATGAATTAAAATAATATTATTAAAGTTATCCACCATTTTACATATTTCAAGTGTCCAAAATTAAGGAACATTAAGGAAAAATAATTGTTAAAAGTTTAAAACAGTAGGGTTTTATTTGTATAAAAAGATGAAAATAAATATTCTAAACTTTAATTATCATCACTGCTGCAAGTCACGCAATATCAATTATGTCAAAAAGAAATAAAACTGATTTAAGCAACAAAGCAAAAATCGTCAAATGAAGAACGGAAAAGTTGACAATAGAAGAAATCGGAAAACGTGTGAAACGTTCAAAAAGTGTTGTAAGCCGAGTTCTCAAACTCTATAGAAAAACTGGAAGGTTAAGTAACACAAAGAAACCTGGTAGACCAAGAAAGACAACGGCAAAAGAGGACAGAGTTATACAACGCCTAGTGTTAAAAGACCGTTTCCTTACAGTTGGCAAAAATTCTAAACAAATGGAAAGTGTCACGAATGTTTCACGACAAACTATGTCCAGAAGGCTGCACGAAATAAGACTTTTTGCAAGATCTTTTCGAAAAAAGCCGCTAATAAGTAAAAAAACAAAAAAACAGCTAGATTGGCGTTCGCAAAAAAGCATGTTATATGGTCAGAAGAAAATTGGAAAAAAGTGTAATTCAGTGACGAATCGAAATTTAATGTATTTGGCAGTGATGGAAAACAATTTGTAAGAAGAAGAAAAGGCGAAAGTTTGGATCCTAGCTGCATAAAAAAAAACTTAAATTTGGTGGAGGTAGCGTGATAGTTTTCGGCATGATATCATGACAGGGTACATCACCACTTGTACGCTTAAATACTAGAGTAAAAGCCACTGTATACAAGAATGTTTTAGAACAGTATGTTTTGCCAGTGTTGCACAATTCTGGTATCGAAAAGCCTGTTTTTATGCAGGATAATGCTCCCTGCCATAAGGCAAAGCTGGTCATGAATTATCTGGCTGATCAAGAAGTAGAGGCAATAGACTGGCCTGCTCAAAGTCATGACGTGAACCCTATAGAAAACTTATGGAAGACTCTAGGACAGAATGTTATGGCAAAGAATCCGGAAAACATCGAAGACTTGTGGCTGAAACTGAAAGATGAATGGGCCAATATTACTGTGGCCCAATGTCAAGATTTAGTGAAATCCTGCAGTCGTAGATGCGCAGCAGTTACTGAAAACGAAGGTGGAAGTACCAAATATTAAATCTCTTTTGCCTTTTTAATGTGATTTAGTCAAAAATGATATTTTGTTCCTTAATTTTGGACACTTGAAATCTGTAAAATGGTGGATAACTTTAGAAATATTATTTTAATTCATCTGAAAATCTCGGTAAAAGTCCAACTACATAATGTGTATATTCTGTGAAATTTTCACCAAAATTAATATATAATTTTGTTTAGATTCAGAAGATTAAATTTTTGTTCCTTAATTTTGGACGGTACTATATATATATTTTAACATAGTTCACCCCAAACAAGGCAGGCCGCCACTGTAGACGTAAGGGGCTACTGAGAAAAAAGGGTGAAGGTTTTGGGGGGTAAACCTAAATTGGGAGCTGCGCAGCGAGATGTCTGTTTACATTAGTTTTAAATTTCTGCATGTCAGTAACGTTAGGAAAGCAGGGAGCAGGGAGCAGGGAGTTCCAGAGTCCAGCAGCACGAGGAAATAACCTTTTAGAGTAGAAAGCTCTTCGGCATCTGGGTACCTCCACAGTGAATGGATAGGATTTGGCAGATTGTCGGGTTGGTCTAGTGAATTTACGCTGTGGGGCACCAGTGCAGCAAGCTCATCAAAGCACAATCCATGGAAGTACTTGTAAAAACAGGCACAAGGAAGCAACATTGCGGCGATGGGACAGGGGCTGGAACTTGGGGGATAGCGAGTGACCTATTAAGTTGGCGACTCTTTTTTAGACCTTGTCTAAGAGGGAGAGACTAGTGGATGATACCCCAGCCCAGATGTGACAACAATACTTAATGCATGGGCGGATGGTGGCTTTGTAGAGATATAGAATAATGTCATTTAAAAAAAAATTATGTTTATGAATTCTTGCATCTAACTAATGCTACAGGAATGTGCATTTTACAGATTGTTTAAAAATGTTCAACAAACATTTGGAAGGCACTATCTAAAAAAAAAATACACGTGGTCCATCAATGCGATTCATATCGTTATATAACTTAGATACTATGTTAGATAATCGAAGTGGGGAAATCGTGCATATATCTGAGTGGTTATTTTAGAAAACAGGAAGCAATATAAACATGAGATCTAGGGGGTCAAGGAAAACGTCAGTAGGACTATAATAAGCCGAACCGTGAAAATGGAAGTCGACGATAGGCGGGCGGACGTGACGTCATATATGAGAAGGCGACGGCATTCTTGGCTAAGATTCGGTCTCAGTCTCGGGGGAAGCGATCAAAGGATAAGATGTGTAAAATGGATTTGCGAACCTGTAATCTAAGAAGCAATGCACTTGACATTTCTCTCCCACTCCCACTCCCACTCCCCCTCTCCCCCTCTCTCTCTCTCTCTTTCTCTCTGCCGATCTAATTATCCAACGATGGTGTTAATTAATTGTGGACACCCATTCGAAGATCAAAGTGTAGTATCTGTTCCGATGGATACTGCACCCCATAGACTGGTATTGTCTTGTCCTTCGGGGCTTGACTTACGCCGGTCTATGGGACGGTCATCTGCAGTTCTATGAGGTCCACCCTCCCAGGCTTTGCCTCCCCTCTTTGGGGAGGAGTAAGTTTATTGCTTACTGTCTGAGGCGCCCCTACCGGGGAATGCCGACGGGGCTGCCCAGGCAATTTTTAAATGGCCAGAGTGCTCACCTCTTGGGCGCTGGCTTTTCAAACCCCACTTTCCCGACCCGACCTTGGGTCACATCTTACTTGTGGGAGTAGGATAAAAACTGGCCTTGTGCCTAACTCCTGGAGAGGAGTAAATCAATACTCGAATGGTGCATGGTCTATGGGATCTGCCCTATGAAAGTGGACTCAAGAAACTTAACCCGTTCTCCCTTGGGCGCCGACGATTATTTTGGTCTACAATCTCCTCAACGGTCATTACGATATACTTCAGGACCTATTAGTCATACGATATTAGTCATTACGATATACCTCAGGACCTATTAGTCATTACGATATTAGTCATTACGATATTAGTCATTACGATATACCTCAGGACATATTAGTCATTACAATATTAGTCATTACGATATACTTCAGGACCTATTAGTCATACGATATTAGTCATTACGATATTAGTCATTACGATATACCTCAGGACCTATTAGTCATTATGATATTGGTCATTACGATATTAGTCATTACGATATACTTCAGGACCTATTACTCATTACGATATTAGTCATTACGATATTAGTCATTACGATATACTTCAGGAGATATTAGTCATTACGATATACATCAGGACCTATTAGTCATTACGATATTAGTCATTACGATATTAGTCATTACGATATACCTCAGGACATATTAGTCATTACGATATTAGTCATTACGATATTAGTCATTACGATATACTTCAGGACCTATTAGTCATTACGATATTAGTCATTACGATATACTTCAGGACCTATTAGTCATTACGATATTGGTCATTACGATATTAGTCATTACGATATACTTCAGGACCTATTAGTCATTACGATATTAGTCATTACGATATTAGTCATTACGATATACTTCAGGACCTATTAGTCATTACGATATTAGTCATTACGATATACTTCAGGACCTATTAGTCATTACGATATTGGTCATTACGATATTAGTCATTACGATATACTTCAGGACCTATTAGTCATTACGATATTAGTCATTACGATATACCTCAGGACCTATTAGTCACTCCTGCACCAGAAAGAGGTATACGCGGACACTACAAGAAACTATTTCACCGCCGATTTCGATTGAACCGTAGGAAGGTCGCCTTCTCAATCAGGATCCCTGGACCTTACAATAGACTTTTAAGAGAGTTAATAAATGCACAAACAACGCAACAATTCAAGGCGAATTTAGACAGGTGCTAGGCTACTGTATCCTCTTCTGTGTAAATTTCTACCACCCTTTCCTAACATGGCAACTGAAGCATGCTTGTTTTATTTTTTGCAAAATGAATTAAATTGAATTGAAATACACTTAAAATTTAAAAAAAAAGAAGATTTTAAAGAATTCAGTTCACTTAGCCAGAAAAGGCATAACTATGCGCCTAATTACTTGCTTCCCTACAAGGGCAGAGTTAGACACAAGGTCGGGGGTTAATGTACAGGGAATCCAGATTCCTAAAATTGGGAACTCTGGATTGGGTAACAAATTAAAATGACCTCAGTCTAGAACGATTTCTCCTCCTCTGACCGAGAATAGAATAGATGAAGCGTAGTATCAGTACAGATACTACACTTTGATCTTAGCCAAAAGTTTAAAGAGTAGTATGGTTTGGATTACGTAAGATCGTAGTCGTGGGTCATTCTCTCTTTCGATTATTGTCTAAGGAATCACCGACAAGAAAACAAATTTGGATTCAGAATATGCAGTTCAAGGAAACTTGTTGCTTTTTGAATACCAATGAATCACCATTTACCAATGCCCCCCAAAAAAAACAACACACTCGGGGATAAGGTTCAATGAGATTGTCGATTGGG
>OY744535.1:22022182-22029682 GCA_963556195.1 Sepiola atlantica
CTTTTCGGATTCTGTAAAATTGAAAACATACTATCCTTATAAAAAAAACATTATGAGATACAAATAGATGGTTGCAATGGGAAATTCAGTTGACATCGTCGTACTATGCGACCCTGATTTAAAGAAACAGAGTCGCATAATAGGATGGTGTAAATTTCCGCTCTCTCACCTCAAGGCTAATTTTAAAAAGATTCAATAAACATGTCTCATGTGTCCTCCTCCTCCTCTCCTTCATAGTTTTAATTAATTCCAACCGCCACCAATGTTTGCCCCAACTCCTTCCACAGTTATTGTAATGCCTCCTACTATCTGGATGAGCCCATAACTGATCTTATCAAAAACGACCTCTCTTGGCTTACACAGCACTAGCTCACTCCCCCTCCATAATGATCTTATAACTCCAACCGCCACCATTTCCCCCCACACGCTCTACTGTCGACTCAATTTGCAACTGTCACCATCTATTTGTATTGTATAATTTATTTTTTTCATAAGCGGCCCTTTTAAGCCTACACCTGCCACCACCTCTGTTTCAAACAATTGTACTTGTGTGTTATTTTCTTCAGACAATCATCCTGACGAAGTCTTGAAATAAAGACGAGACGTTGATGAATACATAAATAATATTATTTGATATTCTTTTTCTTTTTTCAATTTCCATTACGTCGGAATATATGTCAATTCTTTATATATATATATATATATATATATATATATATATATATATATATATATATATATATATATATATATATATATATATACAGAGAATGAGAGAGAGAGAGAGAGACAGAGAGAACGAGACAGAGTGGGAGAGAAAGAGAGAGAGAGAGAGAGAGAGAGAGAGAGAGAGAGAGAGAGAGAGAAAGTGAGAGAGAAATTCAAATTTATATTGATAGCGACTAGTTTTATCTGGAGTATGTTTCTTTTCTTTTTTTTTCAATCATTCAGAACAGAAAACGTGGTCGATATATTCGAAGAAGGAAATTTCTACGCCATTATTTGACTTATGTTATCAAAGTGTGTCTGTATGCTTAAAAACAATAGAAACAAAGAAACGACGGGTAGGGAAAAACCACGCGCTCTACGCAATGTTATATGCGTCCAGGTGTTATTATTAGATACCCTATCAGTCAGTCAGACTGTTAAAATTCAGTTTGAATTAGCATTTTCGTCTGTCTGTAACACTTAGCTGTATTGATCCCTCAGTTTAGATTAGCATTTTTGTCTGTCTGTAACACGTTGCTGTATGTATCCCTCAGTTTAGATGAGCATTTTCGTCTGTCTGTAACACTTCGCTGTATTGATCCCTCAGTTTAGATTAGCAGTTTCGTCTGTCTGTAACACTTCGCTGTATGCATCCCTCAGTTTAGATTAGCACTTTCGTCTGTCTGTAACACTTCGCTGTATGCATCCCTCAGTTTAGATTAGCATTTTCGTCTGTCTGTAACACTTCGCTGTATTGATCCCTCAGTTTAGATTAGCAGTTTCGTCTGTCTGTAACATTTCGCTGTATTGATCCCTCAGTTTAGATTAGCATTTTCGTCTGTCTGTAACACTTCGCTGTATTGATCCCTCAGTTTAGATTAGCACTTTCGTCTGTCTGTAACACTTCGCTGTATTGATCCCTCAGTTTAGATTAGCAGTTTCGTCTGTCTGTAACACTTCGCTGTATGTATCCCTCAGTTTAGATGAGCATTTTCGTCTGTCTGTAACACTTCGCTGTATTGATCCCTCAGTTTAGATTAGCAGTTTCGTCTGTCTGTAACACTTCGCTGTATGCATCCCCCAGTTTAGATTAGCACTTTCGTCTGTCTGTAACACTTCGCTGTATGCATCCCTCAGTTTAGATTAGCATTTTCGTCTGTCTGTAACACGTTGCTGTATGTATCCCTCAGTTTAGATTAGCATTTTTGTCTGTCTGTAACACTTTGCTGTGTTGATCCTTCAGTTTTGATTAGCATTTTCGTCTGTCTGTAACACTTTGCTGTATGTATCCATCAGTTTAGATTAGCATTTTCGTCTGTCTGTAACACTTTGCTGTATGTATCCCTCAGTTTAGATTAGCATTTTCGTCTGTCTGTAACACTTTGCTGTATGTATCCATCAGTTTAGATTAGCATTTTCGTCTGTCTGTAACACTTTGCTGTATGTATCCCTCAGTTTAGATTAACATTTTCGTCTGTCTGTAACACTTTGCTGTATGTATCCCTCAGTTTAGATTAACATTTTCGTCTGTCTGTAACACGTTGCTGTATGTATCCCTCAGTTTAGATTAACATTTTCATCTGTCTGTAACACTTCGCTTTATTAATAGGATTATTGCCAGCTATTACGGTTATGTTTAAAATGAAATGTGTGTTCATCTGAATATTGAATTGACGCAACTTCTTTTAAATGTGTCCCAGCAAGCTTTGTCTGCGGATTGTGTCTGCAACAATTAAGTCTGTAATAGCATGTTTTTCGTTTCGTCAGAATTAAGTTTCAAATAGAAATTTGATTAGTCTGTCACGTTTAAGTTTTAAATAGCATTTTCATCTTGAAACACGACAATTAGAATCACGCATCTTATCTTGAAAGCCGCTTTAAAATCTTTACCGGATTCTCCGTCCGTCTGTCGTTTTGTTGCATTTAGTATAGTATTTTCGTCGGTCTGTCACGTTTAAGTTCAAAATAGAATTTGCGTCTCTAACTGTAAAGGTTGAATGGGCGTATCTTATTTGAAACTTGTACTAATATTTATGTAAGAAGACTGATTTGTCAATTATCTCTGCCTCGGTTAAGTTTGAAAATAGCACTTTCTCGATGGTTAAACGCGAATATTGAATGGACTTATTTCTAAGAAATGTGAGGTATGTGAGTTGTCGAGTTTCTAATGACGTATTCCTTAATACGAACCGATTAAATAGAAAGTTTAGCAGTCTTTCACGCTTAAGTTTGAAATTGTATTTTCGTTGGTCTGTAACACTTCGCTATATTAAGCCTAAGTTTTGAATTGGCATTTTCGTTGGTCTGTAACACTTCGCTCTATTAAATCTAAGTTTTGAATTGGCATTTTCGTTGGTCTGTAACACTTTGTATACTAAGTCTAAGTTTTGAATTGGCATTTTCGTTGGTCTGTAACACTTCGCTATATTAAGCCTTAGTTTTTAATTAGCATTTTCTTTGGTCTGTAACACTTCGCTATATTAAGTCTAAGTTTTGAATTAGCATTTTCGTTGGTCTGTAACACTTCGCTATATTAAGTCTATATTTTGAATTAGCATGTTCGTTGGTCTGTAACACTTCGCTATATTAATCTAAGTTTTGAATTAGCATGTTCGTTGGTCTGTAACACTTCGCTATATTAAGCCTTAGCTTTGAATTAGCATGTTCGTTGGTCTGTAACACTTCGCTATATTAAGTCTAAGTTTTGAATTAGCATTTTCTTTGGTCTGTAACACTTCGCTATATTAAGTCTAAGTTTTGAATTAGCATTTTCTTTGGTCTGTAATACTTCGCTATATGAAACGCAGTTTTAATTAGTAATTATATCTGTCTGTCTGTCACGCTTAAGTTTGTAAATTGTATTTTCGTTGGTCTGTAACACTTCGCTATATTAAGTCTAAGTTTTGAATTAGTATTTTCGTTGGTCTGTAACACTTTGCTATATTAAGTCTAAGTTTTGAATTAGCATTTTCGTTTGTCTGTAACACTTCGCTATATTAAGCCTTAGTTTTTAATTAGCATTTTCGTTGGTCTGTAACACTTCGCTATATTAAGCCTTAGTTTTGAATTGGCATTTTCTTTGGTCTGTAACACTTCGCTATATGAACCTCAGTTTAAATTAGCATTTTATCTGTCTGTCTGTCACAGATGAGTTTAAAATTGTATTTTCATTGCTAACCGCGAAAATCGAATGGACGCATTTTATTTTAAATGCATCCTCGATCTCTATAAAAAAGTTTAGTCTGTTGGTCGGTCTGTGCCGCTTAAGTTCGAAATAGCATTTTCCTCAGTCTGTGACACTTAGATTTGAAATCGCATCTTTGTCTGTCTGTCTGTCACGCTTAGGTTTAAAATTGCATTTTTATCGATAATCGCGCAGATTAAATGGACGCGCCTTACGAATATACGTCCTTGTTTTTTTTCTTCTTTAGTGTCGATATTCTATAGCGAGATTCAGGTCAGTGTCCTCGAGTGAGAAGCAATGCATCGATATTGCTTCAATATCCGGTGTATTAAAATTCAACTTTATTGCTTTTTTAAAAAAACCCTTTTACCCTTCGTTTTTTTTTTGTTTTCTTGGCACGCGGTAATCTAATGTTTCCGAGTCGACTGTACTTATTTCACATTAGCTAATTCATAAATATACATTTATCTTAAAAAAAAAAACTTACATCATTTATAGAGGCTTTATAGAACGTCACATTGCCGAATTTAGACTCCATGCGACAGAACATGCCATTCAAACATCTCTGTGTTATCAATGTGCCTATTGAGTTGTCTACAGGATGGCCCATCCCAAAATGCCCCCCCCCCCATTGGATAGTTAATAAAATTGAAAATCCTTTCTGCAATCCAACGATATTTGATACAAATACACTTCTGTCTATGCCCGACTTGTCCACATAGTTTAAGTCTTGAATTCAATGATATACAGGGACACTTTGGTGACCGTCTCATCGGTAGGAGTGTGTTTCTGAATAGGCTTCACTCTCACCGGATCATGAACCCCCGATTTGTTATTTGTCGGCGTATTTCAAAGATCATGAACATCAAAGCAGCCTCCAGAATAAAGTTGTGAAAGCAAAAAAAAAAAAAAAAAATCAGGGCAATGCCTGGAAAAGAGTGTGCCCGAGTTATTTATAATTTTGAACGTCGTGTCCAGTTGTGGTTTTCACTGAAAGGCGATAAAACGAAGATTGTTGGACATTTATGACTGAAATTTGGTGGACAAGTCAGGCATATATTGAATTTTTTTTCCTCCCGAATATAGTTGGGTTGCAGAGAAGATTGGTATTTTATTAAATGGGTGCCATTTTCTGAGGAGGTCACATCATACAAGGACAACTGCAGGCCTTGAAGGAAGCAGAAGCAGTGAATGTTGTGTCTACGTATCGATTCTCGATTTTACCAAATATAGTTGGGTTGCAGAAAAGATTGGCATTTCATTAAATGAGTGCCATTTTTGGAGAGGTCACATTATACAATGACAACTACAGGCCTTGAAAGTAGCAGAAGCAGTGAATGTTGTGTTTACGTATCGATTCTCGATTTTACCAAATATCGTTGGGTTGCAGAAAAGAATTGTGAATTTTATTAAATAGGTGTCATTTTTAGAGAGGTCACATTATACAATGACGACTGCAGGCCTTGAAGGAAGCAGAAGCAGTGAATGTTGTGTTTACGTATCGGTTCTCGATTTTACCAAATATAGTTGGGTTGCAGAAAGGATTATGAATTTTATTAAATAGTTGTCATTTTTGGAGAGGTCACATTATACAATGACACCTGCAGGCCTTGATGGAAGCAGAAGCAGTGAATGTTGTGTTCACGTATCGATTCTCGATTTTATTAACGATTCAATTGATGTTATTTGTGGAGATGGGAGACAGTCTTTAATTGCATTTGCATTTCAGTCTCATGTTCGCCAAGTTTGAAATTCTTTTACGAGATGGATCTTTATAAGAAGCTGTATCTGTCGGTCTTTTGGTCTGTCTTTTGGTCTGTCTTTTGGTCTGTCAAAAAACTCGTTCTTGCTACCAACACTGCAAAAAGAAGGAAAAAAATTAATAATCTCTTCTTTTCTTCAAATAACTTCCCTTTCTTTCCAAGAATTTCCCACCTGTGGAACACGTTATCGCGGGAATGTTTTCCTACAGACTACAACATGGTCGTTTTCAAGTCCAATGTCATCAAATATCTATCGAGTCGTCCTGTTGATTTATTATAATTCCTGCTGTTCCACCATCCAACTGAAAATCTCACTAACCCTTATCCTCGAGAGGTTCGTGGCCTTTGTAAGTGGTGATCCGTTTGTATTCAAAAAAGGCAGGGAAGTATTCCCGCATAGAAGGCGTCTACAGTCGGTTTGTCCGTTCGTAGATCTAACGGTTTGCCACCCTTAAGTTTAATCACTAAACTCGCAAATCCGTGAGGAGGGCGTGAACGTAAGTAGTTTATGAGAATGCGTCCACACAACTCTATAAGCGGCTCTGTCGGTTGGTCCGTCACGTTTCGGTTTGCATTAGAACTTTGTCGGTTCGTAGTTCGTTCTGTCACGTTTAAGTATGACATTGTTGGAAGCAGCAGCAACAGCAGCAACAGCAGCTAATGTTGTTTTTTATGTATCGACTCTGGATTGGACAAACTCCCCAATCAGTAGTACCTTTCAGCCAACCAAAGAAGTGAGAATACTCCCTCCGAATTGAGCGCGTACTATAAAACCCCAAACAAACAGATTTCTTCCTCCTTTTCTAGTGTTTTTGTTTCTCTTTCAGATGCACGACACATTCTGCTTAGATCATTTCGGACAAGCAGCAGACACCGAAAATAAATGGCTGAAAGTACACAGTTCCGATAATCGCTCAAAAATCGAAAATTAAACAAAATACTGGTAGAAGATTACATTTTCCCACGATTGGTGACATTTATTGGATGTGTTTCTAACACTATTTTGTTTATTTTCTTCGATTTTTCACCGATTATCACGGTGCAGGGCTCATGAACCGATATTTTGTTTTCCGTTCTTACGGAACAGGTGGGCACCACGGTTGTTTTGAACAAAAAAACTCTTTAAAATAAGTTTAAACACAAATAAACTTATCCAGGTTAGTAGAAGAGTATCTTATCTTACTTTTCGTAAAATTGTTGCCTATTTGTTTTTATACCCCCTTTTGCGTTCTGTTAGCTAATGTTAAACATGCCCTAATTTTTATGAACATGTCTACTCAATTCATTTTTACACGTTAAATAACCCTTTTCACTCGAAATGTTCCTTGGACTCTTTGAACTCTTATTCGCTGCCAACCCTTTATTTTGTATTGTCTTAACAAGTTGTCAACAAAATCGATTATTTTGTATGGATAAACTTTGTTTAATACACTGTAAACAGTATTTACTTGTGCACAAGCGTCTCAGACAGCACCATTGGTATGCAATGCAACGAACGCATACCATAAATGAATAATAAACGCGCCAACAACGCAGCATTTCTAGGTGAATTTAGACAGGTGCTGGGCTACTGTATCCTCTTCTGTGTCAATTTCTACCACCCTTTTCCTACATGGAAACTGAAGCGTGCTTGTTTTATTTTTTTGCCAAATTAATTGAATTGAATTGAATAGCATAGAAGCAAACACAATTAGAACAATTTGCAACTGTAAAAAAACGTGACCTATGTCCGCTAAATCGCAATTGAAACGCTAATAATGTCGGGTACCAGGCAACAATTTTCCCTTGGGAAAATTTCGGTCTTTATCAAAATAGGAAACGGAGTTACTTCGAGGAATTAAAAAA